>VXBX01003871.1:415040-438476 GCA_013400415.1 Scytalopus superciliaris | reverse complement strand
TTTTTTTTTTTTTTAGCTTCTAACTAAATGAGAGACACTTATGCCCAGGGGGTAGGATCAGAAGCATTTTCTTTCTGATTCTTGTTCAACAACAGGTGAATCAGAAAGAAAGCATTTTTTTTCTCAGTCTGAAGTAGACTGATGTGGGTTTTTTATTAGATTAGTCTGCTCATGCACTTACAGTTCATCAGTCTAATCACAGTAGAATAATTATATGGGTTGATACAGTTGGTTAAGCATGGAATCTGTTGGGCAGAGTCAAGAGGAGAATCGGGAGCCAGAGAGAGGAAATTTGTCTTGCCCAAAGGTGCAAGCAATAGTCCAGGGACTAGAGACTCAAGACTGCCCTCCCAGCAGTGGCAATGCTGCTGTCCTTCTTCCTTCCACAAGTGTGCATAGCACACAGTTACACTGAGCTTGCTGCTGCTTTTCCTTCTGCTTTGAGAACAGATGTGTTCAGCTGAGAGGCCTGATGGGCTGGCAGCAGCTACACGGCCTAGCTCTAGGTGTTGTAGGAAGTGTGCTGCAGGCTGAAGTATTGAATGTTGCCTCCCTTTTTTTTTCCTTCTTTTTTTGCTGCCTTTGTAGGAAATCCCAGTGAATGATGGCATAGAGCTGCTGCAGCTTGTCCTTAATTTTGAAACAAAAGACCCTCTCATCCTGTCATGTGTACTCACCAATGTGTCTGCTCTCTTTCCATTTGTCACCTACCGACCAGAATACCTACCCCAAGTACTTTCCAAGGTAGGTACATGGAAAGCATGCTAAAGTTGGGTGGGCTTTTTGTGGTGCAGCACTCTTATACTGAACTGCGGGAGTTAATCCTCTTAGTATTATTTGATGTCAGGGAAAGACTGTCCTTCAGGTCAAAGATGGGAAAAACCCAAACTGAGGCTTGTTCAAGAACACTAATGTTGAATAACCCAAATTTTGCAGTTCTTAGCCTTAAATCATAAATCCCTTGCTCTAGCCAGTAGACACCATGTTTTATTTCAAGATCTCATTGTACTGGTGATTCATCTTTAGTCAAGGGTTATTTACTGACTTCAGTGAAATTGTGCTAAAATCTGGTGGTCTATGCCTTGAGCCCAAACAGATGCGAATGCTAGATATTAACAAATTATGTGAGTTTTTTTATTTTTCCTCCCTTTTCTTACAGCTGTTTGCTTCAGTTACCTTTGAAGTTACAGAAGAAAGTAAGGTATGTCTGAATAATTATCTGCTAATGAGCCGTAACAGTTGAATCAAATCATATTCTATTGGAGAGCATGCTGAGTGTGAAGACTCTGCTGTACTGTGTTTCTTGAGTATAGTTCTGCTCCTGAAAAAGCTGGGAACTCTAGATATTACTGGTCTTTTCATGGTTGACATAGCCTACTAAGCTTTGGCTCACAAGCTTAGAAGGCCACAGGTGTGGTTTAAGGCCAGTGCACTTAGTTCCCTGGTAAATGCTGGCCTTCCTGAGAGTGAAATCCCTTCATTAGCTGTGTGTTCATCAGTGGTTGGAATATGTGGCTCTGAAGGATGGCTGTAAAGCTGCCAGTTACCTAGGGAGTGCTTGGAGTCTTGAAATAGTGAGTAAGAGCCATGGCATCCTAACTGCTGAAGTACAGCTTGTTTGAACATGAACTTCTTGAGTTTGCTGCTGCCTGGCAGAGGAAATTTGTTTGCTGCATGATTATCTGGGGGGAGGGGGCATGAAGGGTTTTTTTGATCTGTACTCAACAGCGGAGAAAATTATATGTAGTTCATTTGTCTCTTGAAGATACCCTGCATTTGTCTGAACAGTTTTGTTGCACTGATGTTTGTTGCCTCTGTCCAGGCTCCTAGAACTCGAGCAGTGAAGAATGTGAGAAGGCATGCATGCTCCTCAATCATAAAGATGTGTCGGGATTACCCTCAGCTTGTCCTGGTATGTAAATGCAACTCTGTCATGAAGAGTCTTGCCTCATTTTCAGTTGGATTTTGTGGGATCTTCAGCTTCCTTGCCTACAGTCTCTGCTTTTCTTGCAAGAAACATCCCTGCTGCACAAATCACAGTGTTTTATTCCCTGTACCTTCCTCCTTCCCCACTGACAAATTTTCTGCCTGAGGAGTTAATTAAAAAGTGATGACTTAAAAGTAAAAGGGATGATGAGGAGGATATAAGCAACACTGCATTGATTTTATAAGAATGTTCACCAAATTTCCATGTTGTCACCTGTGGTGGTCTCAGTTGATGCATTAGCTAAAGACACTAGCATGACTAATCTTACTAGACTTTCTTCTGTTACTTAACAGAATGTAGGAAGAAAAGGAGAGTAGTTGTTTTCTGGATGAGCTTGAGGAGATGAGAATTGACAAACACATATCCATGAGCCATGTTTTGTTTGCTTTGCAGAACGAAACAGCCTTCACGCAGCATGACTAGCTCTGAACTCCTTTGTTTAGAGGTGTTTCTGTGGAGGGGGCTCTAGAATTATTTTAAACAAAGACATTTTAAAGGATGCTAATTAAGGTCTGCATTCTGCTATAAGATGCTAAGAACTAGTGGGTTGGTCTTTGTTCCACTTTATTGGTCTTCAAGCTATAGCTGTCTCTTTCCTATGGCCAGCTAGACATCCTCACTGGAAGAGCCAAGAACCCAGAGCTGCCCCAAAAGATGTTCAGAGGACTTTGCTGAATGGGGAATGACTGCTAATGCTTATACAAAGTTATAGGTAGATGCAGTTGCAACTAGAGAAGGTAGGGAAGAAACTCAAAATTCCTTTGGCGATAGTAGTATCCATATGAGTTGTTACTTACCTTGTGAGCAAAGAGGTGAAGAGTCCTAAGTCTAGTCAAAGAAGCAAGGTCCTTTCTGTGAGCAAATAAAAGCTCCAGAACTATTTTGAGGTGTGACACTGCTTTAAGGGATATGACTGCCTGGAGAGAGATTTCCTATTTCAGTCATTGTGTAGAGTGAAAGTAAACTGGATGCAGGGTAATGATAGAGGGGTAGGGGAAAATAGAAGTTCTCTTAGGCTGAACATTCATAGAAACTTGAGTCTGAGGAGGAGATGGCTCTGTAGAGAAGTGGTAACAGACATGCTCCTCCAGCTGTACAGTACACCCCTTCTTCTGCTTCCCCCAGTGGCCCTCCTCCACACCAAATGCATGATGCTCTTCTACTTGGATGTGTTTTCTAGCCAAACTTTGAGATGTTGTACAACCACGTGAAACAGCTGCTCTCCAATGAGCTACTGCTGACACAGATGGAGAAGTGTGCTCTTATGGAGGCCCTTGTCCTCATCAGCAACCAGTTTAAGGACTATGAGCGACAGAAGGCTTTCCTGGAGGAGCTCATGGCTCCTGTTGCTGGCTTATGGCTCTCCCCAGAGATGCAGAGGTATGGGTCATTTTTCAGAGCTCTGAGCTGGAGTTGTTGCAGAGGTAACATTGTGCCTAATAAAGGAATGCACGAACTAAATGAGGGTAGTGGGGTGCCTCCTGACCTCCTGTGCTCTGGGCAGTCATTGTGGTAACAGCTCTCCTGCAGTTCAGAAACTGCCAGCAGTCCAAATGCTGTTTGCTGAAAATTACAAGGTAAGACTTATTTAAGGTAATGGAGGAACATTCCCCAGCATGCCCAAAGCATCTGCAAGAAATGAGAAATAAAAGATGTCTTTACTCATCCCTAAGAGAAGGTACAAAGCTGAGCTCTCCTTACTAAAGCTGAGGTGTTCTGCAGCCCTGGGTAGCTCGGCATGTACAAGAGTTTTCCCAGCAGAGCTCTCTTTGTAAGAGATTCAGAGGTTTTTGACCCCCCTGGCCCAAGAGAACTGGAGATGTTTGGAGAGTGTAGACATCTCTGGTGTTTTTTAATTATGTCCCTGCATACAGGATGGAGCACTAGCTGGTCTCTCTAGCCTGCTCTGTATTGAGATGTCTATTGCCAGTGCAAAGCTCCACTCAAATTCCCTGGTGCTGACAATAATCCCCATTGCTGTCTCTTACTGCTGCCAGAGTCCTCTCGGATCCTGAAGCCTTTATCTCCTATGTGGGTGCAGACAACAAAACTGCTGATCCAGTCTTAGAAGACCCTAGTGGCCTGAACCGCTCTAGAGTGAGTATCGTTACCAGGAGAGGTGTAACTGTTAATGAGGTGAGACTTGCCACATGGCTGCTGTGATTACACACAAGGTCTCCTGATCATCTGCTTCTTCTTTAGAGTGTGGATTAGTAGGCTTTTCATATTGCAGTCTAACCTGCTGACTTTTGCTCTTCAAACTGCAGGAAAGAGCATGTAGGCTATGCATATCCAGATTATTCACCAAAATAAAGCACACTTTTCCTTACTCTTTGTGTAGTAGTTTGGTTTTGGAGAAGCAGCAGGTTTACATGATTTATGGAAATATAGCACAGTGTATTGTGCTTTTTGAGCCAGGCAAAATGGAAAACATGCTGAGGCTGCAGCGTGGATTATAATTTTGTCTGAGGAGATAGTTGTTTGAATTGTTAGTAGAAAATCTTCACTTGGACAGACTGCAAATGGAGTTACTATCTTTAGATTTGTAGAAGACACTGAAATGCGGTCCACAGAACTGTGCTTGTGATTTGGGGGCCAATGCAGTTGGACCACTGTGTCATGGATCTCTGCATCTGTCCCAGTTCAAGGGACTGTCCCAGAAGGAGATGAGGAACTGATGGTGTAGACCTTTACTTTTAGAGAGCACCCTACCTGTCTGTTTGCATATTTGTGAGACCACATGCATTGATGCTTTGTCTAATAGTGAGTTCCTAGGCCGTCCTTCCATGGCCAAGGCTCTCTTGAAGATGGTGGAATGTAGCATGATCATTCGCTGCATTTTCTTGGCAGCAAACCCACCAGAGTTTGTTTCCACCACCAGGTTAGGCCAACTGTAGAGCATTGCCTTTGAGATGGGATGATGGTGAGTTTCTCTGAAAACCTATTTATTCAGGCTGTGCTCTGGCTAAGAAGTGCTTTCTCTGCATCTCCTGCTGCAGATAAGCTTTTGTGTGTCCACAATTATGGGAGTTGTGAAACGAGCTCGCTGGCCTGCTGCTATTGAAGAGGCGAAAACTGGAGGATTCTTTTTGGGATACCTGCCCAGTGGAACTCCAATCTACCGTAATCCCTGCACGGAGCAGGTCCTGAAGCTTTTTGACAATTTGCTTGCTCTCATAAGGTGGGTCAAGTTGACTTGAAATCATTTATATTGTCTTACCAGTCTCTGAAAGCCAATCTGTGATAAATATATGGAATGCTCAGAGCATGTTTGCCCAGAGAAGCCAGTGGGAACACAGGCTGGTGCAGGTGCCCAAGTACTGTTCCTGACTGTTCACAGTGGGGAATGGCACTGGGGAAACTGGAGCCTTCTAAATATCCATTGGCCTGGCCTACAAGAGTCCATCAAAGCCAATGGGAGTCTGGGCTGGGGTTGCCTCCCCCACCTCCACTGCTATAAGTCTGCCACCCACTTAATGATTTCTCAACTAACATCTCTGCTCTGCCCTCAGCCCCTACAAGGCCACCTCTCCGGTCACCACCAGGGCAGTCCCAGCTCTCATCACATTGCATTGTTCTCTCTTCAGTGTTAAATTAAACTGGTTTTGCTGAACGTGAACAGCAGCCTCCTGAAGCACTGTCTGCTATGGAAACCAGTGGATGCATACTCTCAGGCTGTTGCTACCATGCAGTGCCTCTCTGCGTGTCACTGGTGTTGTGTAGGTCTGGGGCAGCCAGAGGAGGGAGCAAGAGAAGGCAGAAAAGGGAAATCCTGAATAACACAGTTCCCAGAATTATAAAGGAGGAATCTGTCTCAGAGTAACTCCTGACGCTGGGATTTTGCCAGACCTATGGAAGAATTTTGTGCTATAACTCCACATGTTACATACTTGAAAACTCTGTCCTTGGCAACAGCCTGTTGGGAAAGAGCATTTTCAGAGATTTTTCATCTCCCAGGTCTGGGAGGAAAGGAGCCCCGTTACTTGAGCTCTATCCAGTCAGGTATGTTTCATAGTCACTGTGCTCAGGAATGTGCTGCTACCAGTGAGAAGCAACATGCTGGGCTGGCAGGACAAGCACATTGTCTTGGCCCACGTGAGCGGTGTTCCTCATCACTAAACTCTGTGCAGCAGCGTGTGGTACTTGGCCAGTGAGCAGGTACAGCTGCAGAGTTGTGCTTGAAGTGCCTTTGCCTCTTATTCTGGAAGGCTGAAGATCCTACTGATGAATTTTGGGAGAGGTTAGCTAGAGTTGCTTGAGTAGAGGTAGCCTCATGCCATTTCTTTCAGAGCCTGCAACGTTTCATATTGTGAGACCAACTAAACCACTGCCCAAGGTCTGAACAGGCTGCAACAGACAGACTTTTTGCTCATGCAATCGCTGTTCTTGCCACAGCTTGCACATTAGTAGAAACACTTGGGATCTCTGTTACAACAAGCTTAGGAAACTGTCATCCAACTTTTATCACTACCTGTGAAGAAGCAGAAACTCTGTGCCTACCTGTTTACCGCTTCCAAGAATACATGTGAGCTGTGTTCTGTGGCCAGTACCTTCCCATCTATGTAAAGGAAGAGGCTCCCTGGCTGATTTGCATGGTTTTTTGAGATAATGGATCTGTGTTCAAGCATCTCACCTGCAGGCCAAAATGTTTTCTGAGTATGTGGCAGTAACATGCATGGAGCAGACTGTACTCCACTCAGAGATATCTGGCTTTTCTTAAGGCTGGATGCTCCAACAAGAACCAATGAATGATGTATTATGAGCAGTAGATCTTTATACTTCATATTTTTTCCATTGCTCCTGCTGGATATAGAGGCCTCTTTGTATGACAACTGCAAGCTCATAGTTGTTCAGTGCAAGTGTTGATGACACGTCTTTGTGGAAATGCTGGATCTTGTGCTATGACCTCTTGCTGTGTTCTTTGCTGATTTTTGGTGCCTGTTCCACGTACTGCATCCTCAGGCCCTCTTCAGTACGGATAACAGGAGAATATGGAATCTGTCAGCAGGCAGGAAGTACAGGGGTTTGAGGAAAGTTGCTGGCAGGAAAGCTGCCTGTTTTGAGGATGCCTTTGAGGACATAATTTCATTACTGCTTGGGGATAGATGCTTCTCAGCTCTGTGCCATTAGGTAGCTCTCTGGAGGGATAGGCAGTGTCCAGTGTTGCTCATGTGGGACAGATGTGGAAGTCCCTGCACATTTGGTTTCTTTGTGAGCAGATCTGCAAGTATCAGCAACCATGGGTCCTGCTGAGCAGCTGAACTGAGCACCAAGTCAGACACCAGTGTGCAAAAAAGAGGTGTTTTGCAGGCTGAGCAGGTGGGTCTGCTGCTCTGTGGGTATTGTGTGGCATTCTTCCGCTGTGTTAGCAGACAGAAGCAGTGAAAGCCATTGAGCCAGTGGGCCTTTGCCACGGTCACAAGTAGTTTGAATGTAGGTCATGGGTGGGACTGAAGAATGATGGAGCCCAAGTAACAAGAAAAAATAAGGTAGTTTTGAGTGGCATCTTTTTGTGCTTACCCGTATTTGTCTCTGTAGTTCTATTCACTGAATTATTTCTAAGTTGTTATGTTAATATCTGCTTGCAGCTTTCAGAGTGATGATTCTCCTGTCCTCTGTGGTACCTTATTTCATATAAGTGTTTTCTAGCTTCTGGCTTAAAATGTTCACTCCTGACTTTAAACTCAAGTCATAATTTTCAGCCACCTTTAGGAAAAGGTGCATTTCTGCAGTCAGTAGCTGTGCGAACTGATTAGTGCAGCACCTTTATTGTGCAGGGATTTGTTCCTGTTCCGTAACAAATGGACTGGTCAGGCTCAGCAAATGCTCTGCACAGACAAAGGCTTTTTTGGAACTCCTGATAAGGAGATAATGACATTACCAAAACAGTAATGCTGGTGAGTGAAAGAATTCTTGGATAGACGTGGATGCTGTAGGCATTTTCATTGTATACAGCTCCAGCTATGGGAAAAGATTCTTCAGTCGTGGACTGTACTAAAGGACTTATCTTCTGTTCTTCAAGCCCATCTCTCTAGGCATCAGATGCTCTTTCTAGCAGAACTATGACCATCACTGAAAATTCTCCAAGTTCTGCCATATCCTTTGCCTGTCTTTTCTAAAGCATAAACGTCTCTTGAATTTTGTTGTTACATGTTCTCCTGTATGTGGGATGCCCAGGCATGCTGAGAGTCTCACCTGGAACATGCCTAGGGGCTACATCATCATGTATAAGGGCTCTTGGATGCTTTTTTAACAACTGGTGGGGAGCAGCTGGTTGGCCATTTTCTCTCTATTACCACTGAGGACTTGCTAAAATATTAAGGGAGATCAGCCTGTGAGTGAACATCTCCCCTCTCAACTGTCAAACTTGAGAAAACGCTTCAAGGACTCTGAAACAACTGAGGACCATGACCACACCTTCAGGATATGAGTGGCCCATCCTGCTGGAGTTAGAGCAGTGAGATTTCAGGGTTAACCACTGCAATTCCATAGTCCTTCAGTTTGCCCCTCTGCCCTTCTGCTCAGCATGAGACATCCAGCATTGGCATGGAGTGGGCAGGAGGACATACAAGGGATTATTTTAGTGGCCAGATTTCAGGATAGCTTCAAGCAGAAATGCACAGGTTTTTGAGTCAGTGGAATAACACTAACCGAACTTTAGTGGTAGCTGGGCCGTTCCCTGGCCCCTCTTAGCAGAGTAGAATCAGCTTGTGCCCCTTTGAGGCCTGTTGCATGGTGTTAGGTCCAGCCCAGAATGAGAGTATGAGTCATTGAGAACTCGTTTGTGTAGCTCTTTCCTATGAAGCTTACATGCGTGCCTTCCTCACGTACAGTGAGCAGGAAAGTATTTAACACTTGCAGAGAGAAACAGGATAGTCGCTGTTTTGGAGCCAGCTTGGGCTTTCTGCAAATGTGGGCAGACAGCACTGCATCGGGGTTGCCAGGATTATGAACATAGATCTTTAAAAAAAATAAAACCCAATCATTAATACATGAGTGAAAGCTGAGACTGAAGAACATACTGAAGTCTGTCCGCGCTCCCTTCCCCCAGCCATTCCCATGTACCCCCCTGCTTTGGGAAACGCTGCTCGAGGGGGAGATACTGAGTTGCCCTTGATCACCTCTAGCAGCAGGTACAATGGCATTGCAGTTTTGGAGGAGGCTGCAGGATTTGTGCTGTGTGCAGCTGGCGACACCCACAGTGGAGGTCTGAGGTCTCAAAGGAGAGAGGTAGGTGAGAGAGACACCCCCTGCCGAGTCCAGCTCTGAGTGTCAGTGCCCTGGCTAAGAGGGGGGACCCATTTTGGCCTGGATGGCAAGAACCAGTCACCCATGGCTGAATTGGTGTCCCTTGTGGAGAGCTGACTGTGGCCGCCTCCTGATGATGCGGAATTGTTCGCAGCTGGATGTGTTGTCCAGGGGGCACATGCGTCTGCCACGAGTAACATCTGATTGGACTGATGTTCTCACTAGAGTCCCTCCAGTGACACCTGCCATTCTGGGGCCTGTGACCCATCCCTGAGGGGCAGTGTGTGTATTTTGGAGCCGAAAGAGCCCTTCCCTCTGAAGGGGCCTTAGGTGCAGAAGATCTCTGAGGAGTCCATGTCTTGTCAGTTTAAAAAACACATTCTCTGATCCCTTTGGCCAAACTAATAAGCTGTTCCCAGCATCCACTGGAGAATTGCTGGGAGTTTTTACTGCCAGTGCTCGCAGGGGGTGGGGTGAACTGAAGTAAGTGGAAGGGACAGCCAGGAGATTCAGGACATGAGGTGGAGTCACTCCATGTCTCTGTCGGGTCAGCTTCCCCAATATTTTTGCAGGTGGGGAAGGGGGATCCCATGCACACGTGCTTGGTCTCACCTTCCTCATCATCTGCCTCAGAAGAGCTGTCCACAAGCTGAAGGAGAGGATCGCACTGTCGAGGGCAAAAAGGGATTGACTTACATGAGTATAAACCGAGTGTTCTTCTGTTTCAGGACTCACAACAATCTCTACATGCCAGAGATAATGGCTAGGCTGGGGGATACGTTTGCAAAGGCCTTAGACATGCTGGAGGTGGAGAAGAATGCCATTCTAGGTAAGAGGCTTCTCTTCAGGAGGAATGTGTGAACAAATTCTTAGAGGTATTTGACTTAGTGGTCCATCCATAGCAGTGAAAATGAAAAGGAGCTGGAGAACCATTTTTTTTCATAGTATTTGCAGCTTGGCTATGATTTGAACCTGCTGAAATCAAGACGTTAAATAACTTTTTAGTTTCAAATAAATTAATTTCTTCTGCACGAAATGAAGGGTACCCTAACAAACTGCTTATCCCAGCTGGGTGGTGGTCTCTGCAACATGGCATTTCAGGCTGCAGAGCATGGGGGGTGATGTAGTTGCCTGCCTTTGAGCAGTATTAGTGCTCAGCAGGAGCCCTGGGTGCTGCCCTGGAGGGCAGGAGTCAAGTTGTGCAGTATGGCCCTGTCATTTGTTTCCGGACAGCGTATTAGAAAGAGGCGTTTGGAACTGTCTTAAAACAGGTTTGAGCTTGTAAGCACAGAAGCCTTTCTGGCTAAGCAGAAGTAAGTGGGTTCATGGATAAAGTGTGAATCATGACTGTGGAAATTGAGGTTTAATTTCAGGTTCTACAGACTGTGAAGTATTTTGGGGAAGCTGCTTTGTCTTCTTTATCTCCATTTCATATCTGTAAAGTGAGGACATGCTTCCTTTACCTCTTTTCTGTGACCTATAAACTCTGTTTGTGAACTCCTGCACATAAAGCAGCAGGGCCTTGATCTCTGCTCTGAACTTCTTAATGTCATAGTTCAACAGTAGCTTGTGTCCCAACAGAGAATACAAACCTGAAGGGGTGAGCTGTTAGAGGAGCTGCACAACTGTCAGCCTTGCTGCTGACTGCGTCCTGATAGCTTAAGTTTTACTTTGGAGAAATGAGGTTGCTCTAACAACCTCAGTGAAAACACCTGTGCTCTGGGTACAACCAACCTGAACTCGGCTGACCTCTGGCCAGTTCTGGTCCAGGGTTGCTGCACCTTTTTGCATTTGGATGTATGCCAAGATCTTCCCTCACACCTATCAAGCTGGCTGGGGCTGCCCAGCATGTCCTGAAGGTGCACCGTGCTCTCTGATTAATGTAACTGAAGATTACTCTTTCCCACAGGTCTCCCTCAGCCTTTGCTGGAGCTTTATGACTCTCCTGTTTACAAAACAGTCTTAGAAAGGATGCAGGGCTTCTTTTGTACCCTCTACGACAACTGGTAAGAGCACTGGATTTCTCACACACGGTCCAACATTGCACAGCTGGAGCAGTAGGCTGTTTCTGGGTCCTGATGTCTTTTAGAGCTAGACTTTTGATGCAAACTGTATCCTGTGATATCCAAGTACAAGCTGCAGTGGTGCTCTATAGAGCATAGTTGTGATCTACTGCTTACATATGGAACAGGCTCTAGAAAAAATGCCTCAAAATGTGGATCTGCTTTTAGCTCTTCCTGCAGTTAGGTAGTTGGATTGGAACACTTACCTGATATCCTGATCTAGTTTGTCTCTTCTGCCACTTTTAATTACTTTCTGGGATACATCGGCACTTGAAAGTACCTTGTGGTGTTTCAGTGCTTAATTCATTGTTCCTCTGCAGGTATGCCAGAAAAAAAGAGATACAGTGCTAAAATTCCTCTACAGTATTTGTTTAGGAACATGGCAACAGTCTAATCTCAAGATGATAGTACTTGTAGCCTTTGCAGGCCAGAGACATGGTCCCTGTTGTCTAGCAGACTTGCAATTAACTTGTTTTTTGTTGAAGTTTTCACATCCTGGGAAATGCAGGCCCGTCCATGCAACAGGATTTCTACACCGTTGAGGGTCTCGCCACGCAACTCCTTAGCTCTGCTTTCAACAACCTCAACAACATTCCTGATTACAGACTGCGTCCCATGCTCCGTATCCTTTCATCCCTGTCTCAGGCAGCTAGGGAGGCTTTGAACACACAAAACCTGCATTGTTTTCAGTATGGCTGAGACAAAGAAGGGTGATTGAGGAGGTAAACAAACAGGGTTTTGATGAGGTATGGGCCTAGGAGGGCATGAGCAGAAACAGCAGTGCGTGGGGTCAAAAACAATAAATGCAAAGGATTTGTGTGGTTCTGGAGGCACCATGAGAGGTGGGCAGTGCCTTCTGGGGGGCAGGGGAGCTTGGATAATGAGGAACTTGGCAGTAAGGTTGCTTGTGTGGGAGACCATGTGGGTTTCCCAGCCCACTTTCCAGAGCTTTCTCATAGCAGGGAAATGGGTCCTAATCACCCTCAGCTTTCTCAACTGCACTGTCAGGGGAAGTGGCTGAATACCTCATGTTCTTGCTATATAGAGATGCCACTTGTTAATTCACAGCTGCGAGAAGATGGGCTTCACGGTGATTTTCCCTTGGCCTCCCAGTGGAATGGGCTCGTTGGGCAGTGTGATACAGTCTTCCCTAGCAGCTGGCCTTATGAGCTGGATCTCTTTCCTTAACTGGTCTGTGCAGGTGTGTTTGTGAAGCCCTTGGTACTCTCCTGCCCTTCAGAATACTACGAAACCCTTGTCTGCCCCATACTGGGACCACTCTTTACTTATCTGCACATGGTAAGAAATCAGCTTGTTTGATGCCTGTTCCTTGACAGCCCAGGCTCCCTATAAGCAGCTGACAGCAACATGTGAGAATGTCTGTCTCCACAGAACCAGAAGAGACAAGGACAGAGCCTCAATGCTTAATGATTTTGATAATGTTTAGAGGGGGGGCTTTTGAGGTGTTGCAGCTGTTGCACAGCACTCCTTGCTGTGAATTCAAACCTGTGGACATTAACTCCACAACCTGCAGCCCTGAGTATTTCTGTGGGGTTTTTTTTGCCTGTGTCCTCCCATTTTCCTGACAGCTCATTCACCTTCCTGCAGGCAGCACAGTTGGTAGCAGTTCTTTTGCCATTCAAAAAGGGTCTTAGCATGAGAGCTGTGTTTAAAGCTCTTGTGCTTTTGTCAGCAGCTATTGCTTGGTCTCTTTGCATTGTGTCCAGCATGGCTTCTTAAGAAGGTATTGAATCTTTCCTTTTGTCTTAAACAGAGGTTGTCCCAGAAATGGCAGGTGATCAGTCAGCGAACCATGCTCTGGTAAGCTTCCACCCCTTGGTACAAAGGGGGAAATGGAGAATGGGATGGAAGTTTAGTCTTTTATGTGGCCCTTTGCCCAGGAACAGCCCTCCCAGCAGAGGGCTGGAAAACACTGTGGTGACTCATTCCCTGTGCTTGGGCAAAGGGGATACTTTAAGGCATTGCCTCCCTTCAAACTAAATATTTTTCTCCTTAGTGAGGATGATGCTGCAGATGAGAACCCTGAGTCTCAGGAAATGCTTGAGGAACAGCTGGTCAGGCTGCTGACCCGAGAAGTCATGGATCTCGTCAGTAAGTGAAATCAAGCTAGATCCCTTGGGATATTTGGGAAGTTTTCCGTGGAGAGGACAACAGTCCCAGGGTGCAGGAAAATTTAACTATAATGGTCAGTAGTATTTAACAGTGCATAGAAGCTGATGTGAGACAGCCCTGCCAAAATCTTAGCTAAAATCTCGCAACAGGTAATTAAACACTTTCAGAAGAGAGTTTCTTCCTTTTGATTTGTTAGCCTTTACGGTTCCATGGTTTTGGCACTGTCCCTGTAGGAGTCCAGTCCTATGGAATCTGCATTTTTCCTTTCTGTGCCTTGGAACCCAGTATGGGACATGGATTTGTGGACAACCCAAGTGCCAAGCAGTTTTTGTTGCTGGCAGTTGCCATGTCTCTAGCCAGACAGAGGGAATAGTCCCTCCCCCAAATCAGTCTCCCTTCTTTGTTTTCCCTTTCTCCAACATTGGTTTTTTGGCAGCATGGCTTTGAGCAGAGAGACTGGGAAAATCCATTTCACATAGGGATTACAGATCCTCAGTCTGCTGTCTCCTTTCTTGATTGGCCTTTTTGCCTTAAAATGGTGTTCTTCTCAGGTTATGGGCTTCAAATGGTTTTGCATGTTCCAGTAGTTTGAAGCAGCCACTGTGCAGCAGGTTCCACCAGGGGAAGGTGCTGTGGGTGGGGTGTTACAGCCTTCCAGGCAGTGCAGTATTTGGCTTTTATACTGGGCTTTCTGATTCTTCAGATTCTGTGTAACAGCTGGGGGAGTTTGAAGCAGCTGTGAGCCCATCAGAGTCTGTAGGATAATCTCTGCATGTTCTGAAGTAGCATCTTCCCTTTTCTGCTCCTCTGACCTGCAACTGTTTTTGCAGCCGTTTGCTGTGTTTCTAAGAAAAATGTTGAACAGAACACTACTGCTGCTGTAGATGGAGATGGTGAGTAAATGCCTACCTTTGCTTTTCCTGCCCTTGGTGTACACACAAGCACTTTTTCTGTTTCTTGAGAGAGGCTTGACTGTTGATGGAAGTTCTGGAGGGGGGTTTTAGGTTTGGTAAGAAGCCTTCAGCTCTGTCCTGCCCAGTGTGTCTGGGGGCTACAGAAAAAAAAAAAGGTTAGCATAGAAACAAATGTGCTATAGGGTTTACAAGGTGGCATGTTGGAGCAGCTGATCGTTAAAGTTCTGAGGAGGGCTGAGGAGAAGAGGGGGATGGGCAGTCTTCCCAAGAGCTGTCCCACAAAGGGTGGGTGCTTTTTGCTTGAAAAGAGATGTTCTGGGCAAGCTTTGCCAGCATTCTGGTTCTGTGTGCTGTGTCCTGACTCCCAGCTTAGGTCTTGCAGCCTCCCTGTGCCTCCCTCAGTCCTTGGGAGGCCGTGTTCACTGTTCTGCCTTTGCTCTTCTCTGCAGATGATGAGGCAATGGCCACAGAGGTGACCCCCCCTGCCAGCGCAGAGCTCACTGAGCTTGGCAAGTGTCTGATGAAGCAAGAGGTAAGAGCATGTGGTCTGACTTCCACCATGCTTTCTCTGTACTCTGTCATGCCTGTCTGTTGTGCAGCCAAGCATTGCTGCAGAGATCTGGGCTGCTGCAGCATTCGCCAGAGCGCGAATCATCTCCTGGGAACATGCGTGGTTTTCAAGGGCCTTGTAGAAGCCACAAAGCAAATGAGGGTTGGGATCCAGTATAACATATAGCTAGAGTTTCAGTCCTTCTGGGGAAGAGGTCCTGGGCATTCACCCCCCAGGGTGCTCCCTGGCTCTGCCTTTATCCTGGGCTCATCTTCATGAGGAAGAACTTCATCCAGAAGTGTTTTTTTTGTTTTTTTTTTCTGTAAAGTCTGCCCAAGCTGGTACAGAAGCCACAGTGTTAACCCACTGTGCAGAGTACCTTCATCCCAATACCTCTGTACTCCTCTGCTGTGGAAGCCTCAGAAGCTCTTGCAGAAACTCTTGTAGTGATTTGAGAGTAGCAGCTGATGGGAGTCCATGAGTGTTTTGGGGCCTTTCCCAGGGAGATGAAGGGAGCAGGTCTGTTTGATGTCGGTCCCTCATGGTTATGATGGTGCACATTGGGTGCCTTTAGGTGCCTTTGAGCACCTTCAGCTGGAGCAGCAGCAGGATGCAGAATTGTCAGAAGGTAGCCCTTACAAATTCTTGCAGGGTGTCTGAATTGCTTCTTAGCTCTCTTCAGGTTTGAACACTGGAAATGGGAAATAGTTCCTCTGACTAGTCCTCTCTGGCTCTTTTTCAGGATGTTTGCACTGCAGTGCTGATCACTGCCTACACATCCCTTTCCTGGAAGGACACCTTATCCTGCCAAAGAACCACAACACAGCTTTGCTGGCCGTTGCTCAAACAGGTAACTCTTGGGACAAAGGAGGGGTTAGTTCTGGCAGGGTTGAGAGAGGAAGCTCTGCATGTTGTGAGAATCATGACTACTTCATCCCTGGGCACCTTCTTCCTCAGGGAGACCAAGGTGTTGCAGAAATGCAGTCATGTGTTGGTATCATGCTTCAGTGCTGACAGTGCCTCTTCCCCAGGTGCTTCCAGGAAACCTCCTGCCTGATGCTGTGTCCTGGTTTTTCACAAGTGTGCTGAGGGGCTTACAGGTACATGGGCAGCATGATGGCTGCATGGCAGCCCTTGTCCACCTGGCTTTCCAGATCTACGAGGCCTTGGTGAGAAATTCTGTCTTTTATCCAAATGTGAGGTTGGCTGGGGAGTGGTGGAAAACTAATCCCATGCCTGCTTGGGTAGGGGCAGAGGAGCTAATGGCCCCCCCAGGAGGGCAGGGCTGCTTGCCTTGCAGAGCTGTGTTAATTGTACTTCTGCCTGCAGCGCCCTCGCTATGCCGAGCTGAAGGCAGTGATGGAGCAGATACCAGATATCCAGCTGGACTCTTTGGAGCAATTTGATTCAAAGCTTCTCAACCCAACACTGCAGAAGGTGGCAGACAAGCGCCGGAAGGATCACTTCAAGCGCCTCATCACAGGTTGCATTGGGGTAAGTGATGTCCTGGAGGAAAATTAACCAGTTTCATTTCACCTGTATGCTGCAGAAGTGATGCCTCTTACCAACCACCCACCTTCCCAGCCAGGAGGCTGTTGCAGCATATTGTTAGTGTTTGTTCTGTCTCCTGGGTCATTGCTGGGCTTTTGTGAGGATGGTGGTGTCGGGGTTTTTGGCATTGGGTTAGAAGCTGGGGAGCTGGTATGCTGGTGGTTACCTCAGTGCCCTGGCACTTGGGAAAGGCCAGGTCTAAGACTCCTCAAAATGCCAGCACAGGGTCTGGACCTAAGGGTTGCTCAGAACCTGGGGTCTGCCTCCAATCTGCAAGCAAGCTGCCCCTGAGCTGAGTGGTGGTATGAAGACAGTAGTGACTGATGCCTGTCTGTCTGTCCTCTGCAGAAGCCCATCGGGGAGCAGTTCCGCAAGGAGGTTCATATCCGGAACCTTCCATCTCTCTTCAAAAAGGTGAAGCCATCACTGGAGACAGATGTGCTAGAAAATGAGGATGGAGAGGGCTTCAACGTACTCTTTGAACCCTGAGCCTGGGATGCTGCAACCATCTCCTCCCCTACCTTATATTTTTTTCTCTCCTAGTAAGCACATTAGATTCTCCTTGTCACACCTCCACAAGCATTCGTCTGAATAAAGCCCCTTATGGGTGCTGTCCCGTTCTCCTCCCTACACTGGGGTGGGGCCTGCGGGTGGCATTTGAACCAGTCTGTTAAGCTTTCCCCATGATTCCTTCCCCTCCATTGGATGAGCGTCTTTAGACCTCTGCTTCTCTGCAAGGTGGGAGCTGAGCCTATAGACTCCATTAGGTAAAGCCTGGTCATCTTGTAGCCTTGGGTCACTCTTGCTCCACCTCTTCAGCCCGTGGGGTTTAGGATTAATGCAAAAGGCAGAGTAGTGTGCCACGTGTAAAGGGGCTACCCTAATCTTCCTCTGGGTGCTAGTAGCCAGGCTTTGTAGGGAACACATCAGACACTCCTGTTATGCTTAGCACTTGTCCCCAGTGGACTGGTATTCTGATGAATCAGTTTCCCTCCAGGATGCTGAGCCTTGGGCTGAGGGCTGTGTGCCAGGAAGCCTAGCAGTGCTCTAGGATCTCCCGTGAGATCAGCCTTTCTAAGGTGCAACTGCTCTCTAGAAAGAGGCAGACACTGTCATACACATATGTATACATATATATGTATAGATATGATCATAGAGCTTGTTCTACCCAGAGCCAAATGGAAGGCTTTTACTTTGTGCTGGCCTTTCTTGGACATCTCTCAGGGGGAGCAGGACAAATATTTTTTTTATTATTTTTTTTTTTCACTTTACCATGCCCTGTAGACTAGAACTTGGCCAGTGCAGGGTACACAAAATCTGGACCAATACCTGAAGCACCTGCAAACCAAAAGGGATTTCCTTGCCCTGTTGCAGCGGAGGTGACAGTAGCCCCTGTTTTTACCCAGTCTGGTACTTCTTGGAGAATTTCATGGTGGGGCAGAAGGGATGGCATTTATACTGCAGTTCACAGGGGGAGTCAGGTCAGAAACTGGGTTTTAAATGAGGTGGGACTTTATGAAGCCACTCCAGTCCGCAAAGCTGGTTCTTCTTACATGACGAATAGTTCACACAATCTATCCTAGTGTTAGCACAGGAGCTGGGAGGGTCTGTCCAGAGCTACCTGGCAGTTTTGCCATCCACGAGACAGAACAAGTAATAAACTGTGGTAGGCAGAGAAGTGGTGTCTCAAAATGGACAGACTGGACAAAAAAGCTGGCGTTGGGAGGCGTGGGAGCGCAGATAGGAAGAGCAGGCCTTGGGAATCCACTCACCCTCCTGCCTCTGCTTTTCCACCAGCACCTTCCACTTTTCTCCTGGCCTCAAACTTTTTTAACCTCTGAGCTAACATGGCTCCTGGCTCTAGCAAAGGCTGGGTGTATTTATTGTGTTGTGATATTTTTAACATTCTGTGACTTCATGCTAGACACAAGGGAGTTTTTTAAAATGGATTTTAAACCTTTTTTGTAGGAATGTTTAAATCCGAAGCTGTCTCTGAACTGGTTGTGTTACACCTCTGAATGTCAGTAAAGCTATTCCAGTTTCATATACACAGTGTCACGTTTCATTGTTATTCTTTTATCTGTTTCCATAAGATCTGAGGCCTCTGGTCTGCCCAGGCTGCCTGCCTAAGGATTTCCCAGCACTCCTTATTCCAGCTACCAAACAGGAAGCACCTTTGCTGGTAGTCAGCATACATTATGATGAACCATTCCAGACTATGTAGTTAAATTAGAAGGTGAGGGGAAATTGAATTTTAAAGTACTTATATGTCACAGCTAGTTTATATTAATTCTAGGTCCCAGTTTGCAGCTTGAGGGGTACATGTTGCCAAAGCAAAATCCTTGGGCTATTCCAGGATGTGTTCCAATAAGCAGTATGGGAAATATGTGAAGGAATAGCACAGAGAGGTGTGCATATGCTACTGAAGTAGCTTGCAAGCCTAACCCTAGCTGTTGCTGGGAAGAACAGCATATTGTGATATATATATGTGTGTATGCATAGATATATCAGTATCTTGTGTATCTATCTCTGTGCATATATATGTGTGTATACACACACCCACACACACACACACACACAGAGATAGTGGTAACTTGTGATACACAGACCCAATATGTGCATGGGTCTCCAACAGTACAGTGACACAGGACAGGCTGGGATTGGAGCCAGGATGCCAAGTGTACACCTGTAACATTGTTTATAGTTTAAGTAATTACATCCAGTGAAACAAGTAGAGAAAAGGCACCATTTGCTATACTGAATTCTGCCATTATAGTGTGGATTGACTTCAGTAACTGGGACACATCAGTACTCCCAGACATTTTCTGAAATTCCAGTCCCTTCATAAGCTTGTCAAGAGACTCAGAAGCCGAGATCTATCTGGTGCTGTAACACTAGTGCTCACACTGAGACTCTTGCCAGTCCTCCCAGGGTGGAGAGGCATTGGTCTGTCACTTGCCCTCTACTATTGAGCTCTGCTTCGAGGTCAGGCCAAAATGCAGTCACTGAATGGGTGAACAGAGTAGACAAATCTAACACCTGGGCTTAAATGCCTTTCCTTGAGATACCTGAGAAAGGATAGCCAGACCTCACAGAGCATGTTTTTAAATCCCACATTTCTGCAGAGAAGTCCAGTACTATATCAAAGAATCAGACTCTTTTGGCTGGAAAGGACTGTCAAGAATCATCTAGTGCAACCCCCCTGCCCACTAGACCAGACTGCCTCATCCATCCTTGAACACTTCCAAGGATGGGGTATCCATAACTCTGGACAACTTGTTTGACAACCTACCTTCATTGTAAAAAGTGTCCTATGTTCAATCTAAGTCTAGCCTCTTCCAGTTCAAAACCACTGCCCCTTAACCTGTCACTACAGGCCCTGGTAAAAAGTCTTCTCCACAACCCTTTTTATCTGTTGAGAGGCCAGAATAAGGTCTCTCTGAAACTTTCTGTTCTCTGGGCTGAACAATCCCAACCCTCTCAGTTTCTTCCTCTGACAGCACAGCCTTTTCCGTACCATATTAACTATCTCAGAGCTGGTCTGAGACACCTGCAAAACAGCCCTGAATGGATACCAGCTTGTCAAATCCCACTGATCTGTGAAGTGTTTTCCCCTACTGCCATATGAGGCCTATTTACATACTGCATACAACCTAAAATAAATGCTATTGCTCATCTTTAGACCTGCTGTCACTTTCTTCTCTGTGGATTTTGGTTTCACAATTGTGAATGGCACAGAAGAAGACAGGTTTAAAGAAAAGCCTTTATTTCAACATCTCCTCACTGAGGCTCACTACCAACAGAAAACAAATCCAAAGAGATGGTCCTAGGACTCTTAGCAAGCCCCATTTCAAGCCTCTTGCCTATGGAAGAGGAATCACCCTTACAGGCAGGTGCAGCAAGAAGAGTAGTGCAGGGATATGCTTCCCAGCCACAGCCCGGTCACTCCATAGGCACAGAGTCCAGCTCGTTCAGGAAACGCTGACACTTTCCCATCAGGATCTTGATGGCTTCACTCACCAGCACATCTGGAGGCAAGATACCTGTCGACTCCACTGAAACTGCACAGAGACACAGGGTCAGCACAGCCACGAGGCAGCTTCAGATTGTACCTGGCTCCACGTTTCTGTCCCTTGCCTTCCCTTATCACACACTTGTGACAAGCCAGGTCTTCACAGCCAAACAGGTTACATTGGCCAGCAGGAAGCACAAACACATTCAATCCCAAAGCAACACCAAATTACTGACTGGAATATGAATGTATGAATGCTGATGGGGGGCTGGAGGGAGATAGAGACCCAGCCATACATGCTGACCCCTCCCTGTTTAGACAAACCAGGCAGGGCTCTGTGGGGAATGTGACACTTACAGATGTAATGGTTTCGCACTCTTGCCAGGCGCACAAGGTTTTTCAGGCCCTCATGACGGAAAACTTCCCTGCTGAATGTGTCCAACCGTGCATTGGCTACTCGGGCCACCTTTTTTCCTAAAGGGAAAAAGATGAAATGAGACGGGCAAATTGCAGCAGATGGGTGCCTTGTGGTCACTGCAGGTGCTTACCCCTCAAACAAGCATTCCCCCATCAGGAAAGGCAGGAAAGCCACCAACAGAAAGAATTAGCATGTACCGAACATGAAACTCCAACCAGGCAAAACTAACCCAAACACAAAGCCTGCACGTACCTCGGGGAAGGACACGAGAAATCTCCATGCACAGATACTGGAAGAAGCAAGCTCACTACCCAGCCTTACCCCTGAACAGCACTGGAAGCTGCAGTCAGCAGCTGCAGAGCTCTGCAGACAGGTATCCAATCAATGCCTTAGCGTTTCAGGGAGATCCCGGTTCATCACCCAACACATCTGCATGTGGCAGTCACTCGTACATAAAACCAGGCTCAGAAGAGCATGAGCCACTGCTGACTAGCAAGGCAACACCACAATGTGGTTTTGTCTCTACAAAGTTTGGTTCCAATCTCAAATCAGTCTATACTAAAGCTTGTAAGGAACGAAGCATTTAGGCCAGGAAAGAAGTACCCTTGATATTCTGGATTTCAATGACTCCGGGGGAAAAGCACTTCTGCAATGTCTCAGCTGCCTCATCCTCAATAGGCTTCAGGAGAGTAATGTCAGGAAGCAGTCGGTAACTGGCTGTGGCCACAGGAGAAAACTTGGCATGATCTTTACCTGCATGAAGTTAAGAGTCAAGGATGAGGGCAGGCCTCAGGGAACAACAGTGGAATGATGCCAGAGCCTAAAGTTCCAGGGAAAAAGCCAGTTCTCCACTCTTCCCCTTCACACAGTAGAGCCCCAGTCTGAGCACTCACATTCCTCCTCCTGCTGCCCCAGGACTCACCTATACCCTTGACACAGTGCATAAGCACATCTATTTCCTGCCCAGGTCGCAGCAGTGCAATGAGGATGTCATCATGAACAGGTCGGAAGTCAGCATCTGGGAAAAGGTCTGTCTGATTCCCCAGGGGCACCCATGTCATATGTTTGCTGTACACTGCAAAGAGAAGCCACAAGTATCAGCCAGCTGCTGTCTCAAAGCAGGTCACTGATCTGTGCAGGACTGGAGAAGACAAAAAGCAAGTTTAGCAGAATGGAATCAGCTCCCTCCCTGTGCTCACACAGGATTGAGAGAACAGCCCAAATCCTGTCTTCCAAGACCAAAAGAAAAGAAAACAACACCTATTTTTAGGAGAGATCTCACCTTTGTGATTGAAATATAGTTCATCAGGATCAGATGACTCCTTGGCTGCATGAGGGTTTTGGCTGCATTTTATTTTCAGCTGAAACTGCAGAGTATCAATTTCTGTGCCTTCTTGATCTCCTGGGAAGGGAAGAACCCCATGAGCCTGTATGAGATCACACTTCTGCTCAGTTTACGTGACCCTGATTTCCTGCTTTGAGGGAAACCTTCAGAATTTCTATTCGATCCGATACTCTCACCTTGGTTTCTGTACTCGAAGAGCCGAGGGTCAGCTCGGATAGGGATGAGGCCCAACCGATGAGCCAGGATTTCATCCTGCACAATGGATGTGTTGTTGTACACAAAGACCTTCTCTACAGCCATTGTTGGCACCTCAGGGAGACAAGAGATCGAGTCAGAATAAGACAATAGTTGAACTACGTGCCAGCAAATTATCCACCCAGAGTATCCCACCTCTTCCACAGTATCCCACCTCTTCCACAGTAACTGCCGTGCAGTGCAGGCTGTTTTCAGAGGTATTTCCGCCAAACCAGAGCACCCAATACACCCTTGCACCCCACACACCCCATTCTCCGTTCATTTTACAACAATCAATCACAAGAGGCGAAGGGCAGGAGAAAGGACTTTGAGGCAGCCTTAATCTTTTAGTACTTGGCAGCATTACGTGGCTTGTTTGGTTTGCAACACAGCTGCGCCCAGAAGGCTGACCTGCAGGCACCGCCAACAGCACCGCTAAGGCAGGGGGCGGTACTGCCCCTGCGGCTCAGGCCCAAACCCTCCCCGGGCTCCGTGTGCGGAACGAACATGTGCTCCTCTTCCAAACCCCGCAGCCCGGCGCCGGGCCGGCCCTTCCCCGCTCCGGGCAGCGGTACCTCGGCCAGCAGGATGCGGCGGAACGCGTTGGCGATGGCGGCGTCGATGCCCACCATGTCGAATTCCAGCGAGTCCCCGTCCTCACGGATCACATCCACGCGGAACGCCTAAGGGAGCCGCGCACCAAGGGTCACACGGGCACACACACACACACACACCGGGGCCCGCATCCCCCCTCACCCCACACACCCACCCGGGGCCCGCATCCCCCCTCACCCCACACACACACACCCGGGGCCCGCATCCCCCCTCACCCCACACACACATCTCCCCGCCCGGTCCCGCACCCCCGCGCCGCCGGCTCACCCGCTCGAAGCGCCGCTGGTCCCAGGCGTCCTCGTAGCCGGGGTAGTTGCCGGGGAAGTCCGTGGTGTGAGCCTGCGGGCAGAGGGCAGCGGCGGGCCC
>VXBX01003871.1:348801-405654 GCA_013400415.1 Scytalopus superciliaris | reverse complement strand
GCCGGGGTCCATCCAGATCTCCGGGGAGACGCTGTCGGGGGCGGAGATCCGGGACATCTGCGAGAGCCTGCGGGAGAACTCGGTGCGGCTGCTGTCGCTGCGGGGCTGCCAGCTCTCCGAGCGGGACTTCGGGCACGTCTGCCGCGGGGTGGCCGAGTCCCGCTCCCTCGCACAGCTCAACCTCAACCTGGGCATCGTCTCCAACATCAACCGCGTCAAGCAGCTGGCGGAGGCCCTGAAGACGAACCGCTCCGTCCAGTCCCTCTTGTGAGTACAGCGGGGCGGGGGCGGCGCTTTCGGTGGGCTTGCAGCTCCCGCACAGCCCCCCGGGTTTGAGTCTCGACGGAGGGAAAATGCCCTGTGGAGGCTGTGGAGGATAAGCCCCTGCCCGTCACCCGGCTGGGAGGGAGCCACCCCTGCCCACGCCGGCTGGGCATGGCCCCGGCTTTCAGTCCCGGCCCTGCAGGCTGGCATCCCCTGCATGCCCCCGGCCACCGCAGCGGCCAGGGGATCCTCGCAGCACGGGCTGCCCAGCGCTCTTTGCCCGCTTGGGGTTAGTATTTGTCATCCACCTCATTTCGTCTGCTTCTCCCTCCCCGTCAGGTTAGTTAGCCCCCGGGAAGAAGGCTCCGTAGTAATTTTCCCTTTTACCTGCACAGCCTCCATGGGAGTCCCCTGACAGATGCAGGCTTGGCCCTCCTCAACCCTGCTCTCTCCATCCACCCCTCGCTGGTGGCTCTGGATCTAGGAGACTGCATGCTGGGGGATGAAGGCATCAACCTTATCTGTGGGCTCCTGCCGCCGGATGGGGCCAAGTCCGGTAAGCACCAGGGGCTGTGGGCTGCACAATGACCGGTGGAGCTTTCCCACACAGCAGATGCATGCGGCAGTAAATCCTCAGCCCTGAAGGAGGCAGGCTCTATAATTTGCCTGGGCTGAGGAATTTCTCTCCCCCAACTTAAGTTAAGCAGAAAAGCCAGGCAATAAAGAAGCAGTTCCCTTGGGCAGGCATGGGCTTTCTGCAATTGATCTGTCCTGCTGGCAGATTGGAGCTCAGAGACCAACAGGTTGCTTCTGGTTCACATCAGGAGTGTTTGAAACTGGAGGAGGGGACAGCCTGGACTTTGAATTTATTATTTTGCATTTGAGTGTTGATAATGACCATAGATTGTGTGCCCCCACCTGAGCACTTGGCTTTATTGTCAATGCATGGGAACTGTCCCTGCTTGCAGGTGCACTGAGTGTGTAGTTGAATGGTCATAGCCCTAGTGCCAAGACTCAGGTCTTTGCAGGGAATAATCTTTGGTGATGTGAGGCCAGTGAACCAGTTAAGTTGAGAGCTGGCACTTGCTGAGGTAATACCACTCCTTTCTTCTGACTCTCCAAGTGCTTTCCACCTCTCCCCAGCACTTCCTCCCCTGTGTGCTCACAATGCCACTGATGCTGTTATCCCTGCTGGCTACCTCTTCCAGGTGCAGGCTTCAGAGCCTACTGTCCTTGTTATCCTCTCTCCAACCTGTCATCTCATGCCACCTTCTTCACCCAGTCACTCATCTCACACACCCCTACTTGTTTCCATTGTGTTTGCTATTTAGGGTAAGCAGGGCACAGGTTGGGAGAGCAAATAAATGGGGCAGTCACAGCATGGGTAAATGAAGGGCTACTGCTGAAGGCAGTGAAATATTTCACTGAACTCTGAAACGTGATGACAGTTGTCAGAGCAAATCAAACCCTTAGGCCCCCAAACTCAAAACTGTTCCGGTGAGCTGAAATAATTCTCCTAGACTGCTTTGGTGATCCTAAGGCTCTGGTTTGGCTTCTCTCTCCTCTCCAGGCCTCAAAGAGCTAACACTGAGTGCCAACCCAGGCATCACAAGCAAAGGCTGGGGACGCCTGGCCATTGCAGTGGCTCACAGCTCACAGCTCCGCGTGCTGAACCTGGACTACAACCCCCTAGGTAAGCTGGGGGCCAGGGAGGAGGAGCAGAGGATGCTGCACTCCTGCCTCTCAGTATTTGTGTGACTGGCACCAGTGGGTGGCTGGAGACCAACCTCTAGAGAGGCAGTGAGCATAAGCAGTAGGATGGGGCAGTTCTTTGCCCAGCAGCAAGTTCATCCTGCCGGGCACCTTCAGCTGTAGGGAAAGCCACCCTCACTGCTCTGCTTGTGTGAGTGGCCACGTGCCCTGCAGGGAGGTGCAGAAAGGAGGTCGTGCCTTGCCCGCCCCACTGCCTTTGTAGTCACGTTTGACCCTCCGTGTCTCCCTTGTTTCTGAGGAACTGGGCACCGAAGCTGGCTTGGCAGATGCAGTATGTCCCCGCGCTCCCCCCCGCATCTTCCTGGAGAAGCAGGGAGGAGGAGGAGGAGAGCCTGGCACTCGTTGCCATAGAAACAAACTCTCTCCAGCTCTGCTGCAAGGTGGTGAGGAGGAGATCAGGCCATGCCTCCCTGAGCATCAGCAGGGCACTCCCCTCCTCACCCCCTCTGCAAACAGAGCCTCCCTTCAGTCCCTCTGTCTGACTAGGTACCTTCTCTTGGGCAGGAAAGGCTCCAGGGTGTTACCTGACAGCAGCCTGTGTTTTCTTCCAGGGGAAGGTGTCACAGCTGTGCGGCATCTTGGCATCCAGCAGAGAATGTCAGGAGAATACACTGGAGTCTTGTCTCTTCACCAACATTAATGCCTCTCATCCTGCTCTGTCCAAAATTTTAGCCCCTTTCCAGGGATACAGTCCTTAAGCTGGTGCAGAGTCCTCTGTCTGGCTCCAGCCCTCCCCTATACTGAAGTATTTACCCCTATTCTGTGTCTGGGATGCCTTACAAGGACTGTTAAAGGCCCTTGCATCCTTGAGCAGGAAGGAGATTTGGGAAGATATGGTTCCTTAGGGAACAAAACCAATTTCACTGTGTTCCTTTGTGTTCCCCCTTACAATCAGTGACTGCTCCTGTAACCACAAAATGGTGCACCTTCCTTTGTATCTTTTCTTAGTTAACAGCTTTTTTCTCCCCAAGGAACAGATTTAGTTTGTCTGATGGCAGAAATATTCAGAGGAAGTTTCCATGACAGTCTCAGGCCCACGAGGGCATGTGGAAAGGCAGGCACTGCTGACAGCCCTGGTTTGCTTCTCCCACAGGTGACCAGGTAGCAGGGATGCTCGCCGTCGCTGTGGCCTCCAGTCGAACCCTCGAAGTTCTGGACTTGGAGGGAACAGGACTTACCAACCAGTCAGCCCAGGTATGAGAACCCACAGTTACTCTACAGCATCACTGACATCTCAGGGGCACAGGATGGGGATGTCTGTAGAGGCCCTCGGACATCCACCTGCCTCCCACTTCCACCCCGAGTCCACAAACACCCCCTTCCCTCCCAGGATTGGGAGGGAACCCCCACCCAGGGGTGTTCTTGCTTTCCCCTGGCTGTTTTCTTGGAAGAAGTAAGGGGTTGGATTTTTGACTGAGGATCAGAGCTAAAGCTCGGTGGACATATGGGAGCCAAGGCTCAGTAGCACAAGCTCTCCTCTCAGAGCCCCAGCTCCAGTAATAACAGGGAATGAGCCTGGATATTTGGCAGCAACAGAGTGTAGAGCAGTCCCTATAGACAGAGCAGCTTTTCCCACAGAAAGATGGGAAGTCCTCAGTCTCTCATAAAGCCTGACAAAGGGAGGTCAAGGCCAAGGGAAGGTAGAGGTAAGGAGGAGTGCTGAAGTTTGCAGGAAGACAGAGCATTGCTGCTCTTTCTGCTCAGCCTGTCTGCTGTTTGTGCTGCATGTCAGCCTGTTTATCTCACTGTCCACCCAGACCTTGCTGGACATGGTAGAGAACTACCCCACAGCCCTACGGACACTCATCCTGGCAGAGAACAACATTAGCCCCGAGCTGCAGCAACAGATCTCTGACCTTCTCTCAGAGGGTGAGGAAGAGGAGGAGACAGAGGCTCACGAAGTCACAGCCAGGGAGAAGAACCCCTGGATCTGCCAGAACAGTAAGAGCTCTGGGAGCTGGGTTGTGGGCAGGAGCTGACAGGCAGGAACCAGGGCGTCTGGGGTGTTTCCAATGCCACTGGTCTCTTGTGGTGGGGTTGGTGAATGGGATCTGTCCTTTCCCCCGTGACCTGGAATACATACAACCTCCAGGCATGACCTTCATGTTAAATAGCACTGGGCTGAGCCGCTTTTGGAAAGGCAGCCTCCAAGGACAATGCGGCTGCTGCAAAGAGTGGGAACGGTACCTCTGAGGCATTTTTCCTGATGCTGCAGGAATGAAATCCTTATGCAAAGTCTTAAAACTCAAGGGCAGGAGCATTAAAGATCTCGGGGGCCTTTGCCAGATATCCTAGCCAAAACTTGTGTCATTCCTCACTGCTTCCAGAACCTCCCTGCAATCCGCACAGCATCAACTATTCCTATCTCTGTGTCCCAAATGTGTGAAGGGTTAGCCAGGTGCCACAGCCTCTCTGTTCCTTGTAATGGAAAAAAGGTATATGATGGAGATAAACAGGCTACTGCTGCTACAGTTTGTATATATGATATTGTATACTGACATGTCTGCCTTGTGATCCAGGTGATTTGTGAGGATTTTTTAACCTTTAGTTGTCCTTCCCCCTCACAATTCTCATATCAGACTAGCAGCAGACAAGCACAAGCACTCCATCAGCCTCAAAACATCTGGATCCTCATTTGTTAAAGCCATGAAAATCATTTAGTTACAGTTTTGTTCAAGTTTTGGGTCCAGTTTCCAGAAATTGATCCCAAAATAGAGATCCCATGCAGCAGTTTTGAATGTTTAGGACTGCCACTAAAGATCTCCTTATTCCCATCCAGAAAAAAGCAGATTTTTTTTTTTCTGTTTAAAAAGGCTTCTGGATGTTAAACTGGTACCCTGCTGAGTTTCTTACTTGCTATGCGTGCCCATCCTCCTCGCATCTGATTCACTCAGTGTTGGGAGAGTCACAGTGTTCCTGGCTGGTGCTCCATGCAATCCCAGAGCCAGCAAGCTGCCCTCACCTCCCCGAAGCAGGCAGGGAAGGGCTACACAAACCCTCCATTCATGCCGTGCAGAAAGTCAGTATTTCCAGGCCTCTGCTGCCGTAACATGGCTGATTGCCCACTGCCTTCCCTGCTCTTGGGAAGGCAGCACCACTGCCCTGTGTGGGCTTGGGTGGCTCACAGCCTGACAGTCCGTCCCACCTGGGCACTGTCTCTCTAGGTGAAAAGGCACTCTGTGAGGAGATTTAAAGGTCTGTGCAGGGCTCGGTAAGGGCATGGCTGGGCCAGCACAACCAGTATCACCTGCACGTGGGGAGGGTTCAGAGCTGACCTTCCTCTGGGCTCTTCCTGCTGTCTCCGCTTTCTCCCCCTCTCCAGGCATCGACTCTATTCTGCTGCACGGCCAGAGGAGGCCTAGTTAATACTTAATCTCACACTTCTCTCAGCAGTTCTCCTCCCACCCTGCGGTGCTCTAATTCCTCATCCTCACCTCTGGAGTACAACCCGGCGCTCTCTGGCAGCCCAGGCGGCTCATGGTTTTCTCCCTCTCTCGACACAGATTCCAGCTCCCAGATGGTCCTGATGACGTCAGGTCTCGGTGACAGCCTCTTAGCAGAAACAGAGATGTAGCTGGGCTACCCTGCCTGCTTGCGCCGAGAGGAGCGCCGTGCCCGCGGGGGCAGCGTGTGCCCCCCGCCTCCGCCGGGCTCCCCAGCCCACTTCTCACACATTTCACCTCCCGTTGACGCCCCGCTCGGCTCTCTGAGCGCCGGAGCCTGGTCCCAGCAGATCTCTACACACGTCTCTGTGTTGTCACACGCCCAGTCGGCCGCTTGTGATTGTCCCGTCGCCGCATGTGTAGCTCACGCCGCCCCCCGCGCCCGGCCGTGCCCGCAGGGCGCAGGCTGTATTTATTCAGATGTGTATAAGAGATGTCCTTTCTATCGCTTGTACTGCTGTCGCGATGAGAGTTTTATAAAGGTCACAGACGTGGTGGCCCCACTCGAGGCAGCGTCCGCCTCCCTCATTGTGCGACCCCGGGGGGGGAGGGGCGGCCAGGACCGGCAGGGCCGGTAGGCAGCGGTGGGTGCAGGCAGGGACAGGCAGGTGCAGGCAGGGACAGGCTGCGGGCCCGGAGCGCCAGCAGGGGGCGCGCCCCGCCGAGGCTGCGGGCCTGGCCGTGCAGGGACAGGCCGGTGACAGCCCCGTTCTCTGTCCCCAAGGCCCGGGAGGCAGCGGGCTGGGCTGGGCTGCCCCTGCGGGGGGCTTGGCACCAGCCATGCACCCTCTGGTGAAGGCTTCAGCCTGCTCGGCCAAGCGTCCCTTGCTGCGGCAGACAAGGAAGATCGTGTTTCAAGGCTCAGATTAGGCTAGAAGATCAAATTGTGGCCGCAGCTGCTACTCAGGGGAACAAGGAATAAAACAATTAATTACGGGGACAAAGAAACAAGAAACTCTTCCAGGCTTACATTTTGCATATGTGCAGGTCAGAAAGGCACAGGCAACATAACATGGGAGATGGAGGGAAATTCATCACAGTCCTCTGAGCATGGCAGCACTATTCAATGTGAAAAGGAAGCAATTCCCAATGTCCATAACAGCATCCTGTAGGAACTTTCTGTCTCATATTTGGACGACTTCCTGGCTGGGGTCTGTTCAATCAACCCCACTCCTCCCTCCCTACACACAATACTGACTCTAGAATTATAAACTCCTTTGGAACTGTGGCAAGGTGGAATGGTAGATGGTCCCATGTAACTCAGTTTCTGAAGTGAAGAACTGATACACTGAGCTGATTCCAAGAGTTGGGCCTTTAAGAAGACCAGCAGCTTTTAAAAGGATTAGCTACACCTCATCCTACTCTAGATCAGCACGTGGAGGGCTGCTGAGACACAGACAGCAATATACTTGAAACAGGGTAGGCAGAATCTTACTGCTAACACTGAGGTTGCTTCCAGCACAAGCTTACAGGCCACAGGATCACTCTCCCTGTGAGAGCTAATGGGTGGCACACACAGTTCAGCAAACCTGGGACACTGTACCCTGAGCAGCTCTGCTCCCTCACATGCGCAGGATTGTTCCTGTCAGGTGTTAAGCAGCATCAAGAACATTATAGCCATTGCCATCTACTTTTAAAATAGTTTATTTCTGGTCTTAAAATATACATCAGTTTGAAAATCTCAGAAAAAAACCACATTAGTTACAGATTAACAGTCTGGAGTTGGGACACTGGAAGTGGGACCAGCTCAAGGTCCCAGAGCCAATACTGCTGGAAGTGGGCAGGGGTGCAGAGGGCACCATACCCACAGGGAGAAGGCTCTGCTCCTTGAGGCCACCACTTCCCCTCAACCTCTGCCAGCAGCCTAATGCTGCAGAGCACAAGTGTCTGGTGAGGCTCTGGGCACCCTTCTGCCACCCCTCCATTTCTCCATTGTTTTGCTTTTCAGTCTACCTTGACCAAAAGCAGAGGGAGGCTGGTTCTGCCCAGCACCATCAGCACCAACTGCTTCAGCAAGAGAGGGTTTTGGCCCCTGATCAGCATATGCCAGGATTCAAGGGAGATGGGGCTGAACCCTGAGGGGCAATGCCTCCCCCGCTGCAGGCCACCAGCAGCCTCAGAGTCAGAGCAGCTCACTCAACAAGCATCCAGCCCCAGGTGACATCCATGAGGCAGGATCTGGCAGCTGCTGCAGGTGCAAATGCTCAGCAACACTGCAGAAGAATAGAAGAAATGCAGCAGTGGAGCAGCTGATGACAGCAAACACAATGACCCTGCCAGGATGGCTGGGACAGGGGAGATGAACACTCTACAGGCTCAGAGGAAGTTTCTGCTCTCAGCACCAGCCTGTCCGCACAGGGACCGAGTGAAATACTGCAGTGAAATACAGAGCCCCACCTCCCCACCAGACAGTAGCATCCAGCTCCACAACTGTTCCAGGCGGGAAACAAGGTGAGTGTGTAGGCAGCAGCTCTAGCCAGGGTACATAAAGCAACCTACACAGCTGCCAGAGAGGCCTGCAGCTCCCTTTCACTGGCCCTGGAGCCTCCAGGCTTGAGCTGAAGCCCTGGCTGGCCCCAGCTGCAAGCTGCAAGCCCTTTGCAGAGACAGGGGTTTGGGGAGAGGAGCAGGGCCCCCAGGCAGCTTTTGGCTGCATGTCTTGATGCAAGCATATGAACACAAGCTCCCTCATGGAGAGAGAGATGCTCTCCTCCAGCCCAGTGAAGAGCCCTCATTGCGTAGGGTGGGAGAACAACACAAACCCAACTCAAAAACCAGACAGCAGACTGAGGGCAGCTGGTGGGGTTTGAAGGAGGTGTGGTACAGGGAACAGGTCTGTTCTCTGTCTCACAGTCCTATGGGAGCCAAGAAACACCAGACAGACAAGGGCACAGGACAAAATTAAAACAGGAGGCCTGGGCTTTGTAAGCCCTCAAAAAAATACCTACACCTACAGACCTCTCTCCCCTTCCCTCCCCCCCAACAAGACACTGAGCACACGGGACTGAGAAGAAAAGTCACACAATATCACACTACACTAGGAAAAACATGTGGAGAGCCCTACCCGGAAGGGAGGGCTCCAGAGAGGCACCAGAGCCAGCCTGGAGGCCCCCAGAGAAGGGGGCGTGCAAGGAGACCCTGGTGAAGGGCTGCTGCTGAGCCATGAGGTAGTGCGCCTACAGGGAGCAGCTCCTCAGCATGCTGCCCTCGCATCCCTGCTGGCCCTGCACCAAGCCCTGCCCAGAAAAGCCAGTAACCATCCTTCATGTCTTGCTTGCCCGGGGAAAGACCTTGTTCTTGAGTCTGGAGGGGTTTCTGCAGGCTGGAGGCCAGGATCAGAGAGAAGCACAGCTCTGATAGCTGAGCCTCCTCAACACACCCTCAACACAGGTATCAGACCGGCTGCCAACGGCTGTGTCTGTTTATGAGGGGTGGGGAAGAAGAAAAGCAATACACCCCAAAACCAAAGGCTTGAAAAGAAGAAAGAAGCCCACCCAAGAGCAAAGCATCAGCACCGTTCAAACAAAACAACAGCACAGAGAGCGGGGGAAGAGGTGTGAAGGGAGGAGAAGCAAACACAAACCCCAGCGCCCAGCAGGCAACGCCTTCCTGAACCACCTCAGCAGGCAGCACCTGCGCATTGCCTCTGTGGGGACCAGGTGCGGAGCCAGTGCTGGAGATCTGCAGTGTCAGATTCTGGAGAACCACCAGGTGGGCAGCTGGGAAAAACAAAACTGAGCAGGAAAATGAGACACCAGCAATCCCAGCACATCCCCACGGCACACAGCCATTCCGCTGGGAGAGTTCTCGTGCCCCACTCATGGCCCCTGGGGCTCCCAGGGAATCAGACACCACCACACAGGCACTCAGCCCTGTTGGCACAAGTTAAAAGAGAGCAGAGCAGCTGCGGGCAACCAGCACAAGAGCACCCAGGGCCTCAGGTACCTGAGTGGGAAGGGGGAAGGAGGATGAGAGCGTAAAGAGGCACAGGCACCAGGACAAGGGGTACCAAGAACTAGCTCTGGTACAGGCACCAGTGTGAGGCTGTGGAGAGAGCTGCGAGCTTGTTGGGGCAGTGGGTGTGCTTCTGCACACTGTGTGTGCTTGTACTGCAGGTCTGAGATGCCGGGGAAGGGGAACCTCAGCTCTTCCAGGTAGCAAAAGGAAGAGAATAAATACAAAATTTCAGAGCAGACTTGCCCTGGGAGGAGGTTACTAAGGGAGGTTTCTCCCTCAGGTGGACTGATGGAGGCATCCCACAGCTCTGCAGCACGTGGCTGCTTCTTGCTCTGCCTCAGCTGAGAAGGTTGCCCTGCTCCTGGGCCTGTGTCAGACTGTCCTTGCGATGTAAGTGGTGGACCCCCATCCTCTTGGGACTGCGATGCAGCCGACTGACGGGAGGCTTGACCCTGCCTTCTCCACTTTCCTCTTGGGCACCTCCTTGGTTGCTCTCCTTGTTTCCCTGGAGCAGCATTTCTCTCTCCTCAGCTGGGCTCTCAGGCAAGCCAAGGTCCACATAGTCCTTGTGCTTCTCTGGTGAGGGGCTTGCAGGCTCAGCAGTGCCTCCACCACTTTCATGCAACAGCTTCTGGGCTTCATCCTGGGAGAAATCTGTACCATAGTCTGAGGAGAAATGGCTCCTGCGGGCTCTGGACTCGGTGCTATCTGTGTCAACACTTGAGTCCCGGCTCACGGTCCAGCTGCAACTCTGTGCAGACTCCTCACCATCTGAGTAAGCTGAGGCTGCCCTGCCCAGCTCCTGCATGGAGCGGCTGAACCTCTTCTGGAGCTCAGGGGCCGTGTCACGGCTGAAAGCAGTGCGGTTCATCAGCACTCGCTCTGAGGTGGGGGGTGCCTTGTCCACAAACATACGCTGCCAGTTGGCCAGCAGGTCCTCCTCAGAGCTGGCAGAGCTGGCGAAGGCGCTCGGGATCTGGGGAGGGCTGCTGAATGGGCTGCTCTGGGAAGAGCCGTGAGCTCTGCCTGCTTTAGGGGACTGCTGACAGGAACAGCTGGAGGCTGAACGGCGCCCCTCTGAAGCCGGGCTGCTGGGGAGTGTCCGGTGCCTGTCACAGCTCTCATCTTCGCTCTGTACCAGGCTGAGGGAGATGGCCTGGCGTGTAGCATACGTACAGTTGGGCAGGGGGCTGTTCTTTGGGATCTTTACCTTGTCCTCAGAGAACTCAATCACTTTGCGCCCTGGGTACATAGGATGGGGAGGTGAGGGAGTAGGATACGGGCTTAGCTTCTCAAAGGCAGGCATGTCCTCAGGCACACTTTCCACACTACTCTGTGGCTTGCAGCCACCATTCTGCTGTTTCCCCGCATCATCTCCCTCCTTCCCCATCTGCCCTGAGCTGTTGCAGGCGTCAGGAGGGGCTCCACTCATGTCCACATGCACAAACACATCCTCAGCCATGGGACAGCTGCCACTGCTAGACTTGGCTGAATTCAGAACCAGAGATTCTGGTTTCTCCAAGACTCTGGCGATGACTGAGGTGGGCACAACATCAGATGGAGCCAAGGTGTGGGCTATCTCTTGACCAGGGCCTGCAGACTCCTGAGTGCTGTGCAAATGCTTATTGACCATGTCCTGCAGCTCATAGGGAAGCTAGGGAGAAGGAAAAAGACATTAGAAGGGGGCTGCCATGCAAACCATTTAGTTCCAAATAATGTGCCTTTCCTAATCAAGCTTCATGTGTACTTTGTACTCCTTATCTTGACCCTAACATTCTCCTCCCTTGCCTCGAGAAAGGTACCTCTTTTCAAAGCAAACCAGCCCCATCAGGGACTACCAAGGCTCTCTAGCTGTCACACCAGTCATATTTCTAGGCCACGATTCACAGGCCCCATTTGGCAAAGAGAACAAGAAAACATGCCACATGGACTCAGTTCCACATGCCTGTGAGCAGAGACAAGGCCCAGCCAGTGCATGCTAGGAAGAAGTCTATTGATCTGTGGAAAATCAGTCAGTGGTTGCACTGCAGTGACTCTACAGCCCCCAGTGTTTGGATTCACAGCGCTCCCTGAATGCGTAATCGCAGCCATGCTGCCTTGGCAGCTTGCCTACAGACCAGGATCGATGCCTTCCCTTGTTCCTACCAACTCCGACAGATCATGCCACTTCCTCAGTCTCTCCATTTCAGAAGGCGAACATGGGGTTTATTACCAAAGCTGCAAGACTGGAGTCCCACCAGGGCATAAGCACCACCCCTTGTCCTGGAAATGGGCACTACTGCTCTCCCCATCACCCTGACAAGCTGCCCTCACACCTTGGTCACCACAGGTATGCATTGCATCAGCTGGAGAGCAGAGGTCCCCAAGCCACTCAGTGGCATAGCAAGGTCTGTCCCATCATAGCCAGAAAGAAACTGCATCCAAAGCTGGGGACGTAGGGCACACTGCATGACAACAGCTGGCTGGGAGGCAGGCTGTCTGCACAGCTGCTCAGCACCAACCCCTCTCCAGTGGCAGTCACATGGGACATGATGCTCTGGGGCGCAGAATTCAAAGCTCCAGAGAGGGGAGACAGCTGGGAGAGAAGTCAAGGTTATCCCAGTGGTAACTGATACACCAACCTCAAGAGTGCTAATTTGAGACACAATGGGGGAGGGTGACATATTGGTCACCTGCTAAGTTAAAAAAGACAAGCATGTGGTTGAGAGGAACATAAGAAGGGACAGAAACTAGACGTATGGCAAGGAGAGAGCTGGGGTAAGGGCTTGAATGATACTTCCAACCAAAGAAGTGATGCTACTAATGTGAAAGACCTAAACCCCATCTTTGCTCATCCTGAGGACAGGATGAGCTGAACGCTCCCACACACACCATTGCCCTCCACAAGGGGGAGTATAAGTTAGTATGATCTGTTCAGAAGGCCTAAAAGACACCCTGAACACTGCCTCACATATTTCACTGCCTCACACGTTTCTCCTCAGGGTAGTAAGTGAAGCCAGGCCAGACTATTGCTGCTTGACTCCTGATGAGGCTTTTCCATGTGGCCAGGTGAGGAAGGAAAAAGGATGGAGCAGGGTATGAGAGAGATCTGTCCTGCTGCCAGCTCCCAGCACACACCCAGCAGGATATCAAATTCAAGGTTATTGTGCTTTTTATAACAACTCCTGGCTGAACTGTGAAATGGAGCTGTCATGAAAGAGGAGCTGGCAGAAGCTCTGTGCTGCCTTCTCAGTAGAAGTAGGAACAGGTGCCTCCCCCCACCTCTGAGGCTGAAGGATGAGAACCCAGCAGTCCTGTGGAGAAAGTAAGATGCAGGCATAACCCATGAGCCCTTCTTCCCCACCTCAGCAGGATTGCTACTCACATCAGCAAACTTGTGGTTCCTGAAGTGAGACTTGTTACATTTGAGCAGCTGTACTGCAAGGTTACAGTCCTGTCGATAGCGTTCCTGCAAGAGAGGGCACAGGTGTGCAACGGTGTCAGACTGGCCTGATCTCTTACCCAAAAAGGCTCCACCTGACCAGATGCTGCTTGAACAGAAGCCAGAGATGGCATCTGATGAATAGCCCATGAGGGCACCTGTCATTCCCTCCTCCCCACACCCATATGTATTTTCTTACAACTCAGCCAAGGTGTTCATTTCCACTCCAGTCCTTGCTCCCAGGATATACTCTGTCAGTGTATCAACCTTCTCTCCCTCTGGAGATTACTAAAAGCTCCAGAAGTCCTACCATATTTGCTTTTCCATCCCACAGCTCTCAGCCATGCCTGATGATGCAGACAGACTGGAGGGAGTTGAGAGCAGTTAATAGCATAAAACGTTGGATCCAGGAATTTCTATATTAATTGTGTAGAAAAGGCAACAGCTCCCTCCCAGCTCTAAGGTAAATGACACCTCCATTGGTATTGTCTGGACTCAGTTCAAACCATAAGCTCAAAAGAGCAAATACATCAAATTCGAAGATGAGTTCTACCCTGCTCAATCTCTCACACCCTTTCCTGTTTGTTTCCCTACTGTTGTGAACAGCTCCCACTGTTGCATACACACTGGAGTAATTCATGTGCTCCTTTCCACTAATGGCTTTGAACAAAAGGAAAAGCCCCCCTTCCACAACCATTTGCAGACTGGCACTTACATTGAGTTCCTCCAGCTTATTGATGGTAGTTTTGGCATCAAGCAATTTATTCGTGAGCTCTACAATCTCCCAGTCCAGCGTCTTGCGGTCCATTTCTGCCTTTTTAATCTGGGATGCAAGAATACCAGGTGTGAAACTCCCTAGCACAGAAGAACCTGGCTTCACCACCCACCTCAGTCCAAGCATAGCACAATGAAATGTTCAGCTGGAACACAAAAAAATTCCAGACAGACAGACAAGGGAGACAACCCTCTTCAAAGGGAGGGGATTCCAAAGGCCAAATGGAACCAGCCATTCTGCTAGCTACAGAGACAAGAAGATTGAGTTTGAACCTCTTTAATGCAGTATCTCTTCTTGCACCATCAGCATATTTCCCTCTGCCTTTGTTCCCATGGTGCCTGCTATAAAGCTAGTGGTTTTGAGCAATCAATCCCAACCTGCCACTGGTAGCAAAGACCTTTGAGCTTGCAATACCCAGCCATCTTCCCTGGGGCAACAGAACAAGAATACTGCACAAAAAGATCCAGCAGTCAATGCTGAATGGACAAAGAGGCTTTTTTTGCTGGAGAAAGGCACCATCTTGAAAGAGTTTAAGCCTTGCTCTAGTAAGTAAAAGAATCTGTGTAGCATCATCTGAAAGTCAGCTAATGCCCTTCCTAAAGCAGGCAATCTTGCCTCTTTAGACTCCCTAACAATTCAGGTACAGAGCAGATAGAGACCCAGATGTAACAGCAAGAGGGGCAACAGCTCAGAACAACCAAGCCATGACTGTCTCAAGGAGTTCTTCCAAACTACCCAAGGGTGCTGTGAGGCTGTGACCACGAGGGCCCAGCTGTGTGTCAGGGGTACAGCACAATGACACACAAGGGAGTAGGGGAGGACAGTACTTCCCAAATACACATTCTCTTCAGCGCAATACATAATTGGGTAATGAATATTAACCCAAGAAATTAAAGTCCTAGAACCAAAGAAATCTCATCCTGGGCTACACAGAGGCAATCACCATCTCAGCTATTTGACTTGCCTGCTCACAGACCAGAAGGGGAAGGAAAGGGAGCAAGCGAGGCTCACAGCCATCCACATCTCGTGCAGTGCCGCAGCTTATGGGCACCACTTCCCAACACGCCATGCTCCAGTTGGCTCAGAGTCAAACACTCTTAAGATGGAGCACTGCAAGCTAGGACCTGCTGCATCTGCGGGCAGCTGCTGGATACCAGGTGAGCCCTTGGCTGGACGAGGGCTGGGGCCCCTCCATCTGAGATGGTGTATGTGGGACTGACAATGAAACCAACAGGCTGAGACACGTAAAGAGGAAAAAGAAAAAACACACAAACGAAAAGACGCAACTGCAAAAATCCAGCTTTGGCTGAGAGAGGCCTGAGAGGTGAGTGCGCCCAGCGTGTGCCAGCAGCAGCGTGGGGAGGAGAAAGAGAAAGAGGGGGGGAGGGAGAGAAAAGAAACAGCCATGAGTGTTATGAATGCACACATCAGACATACACGCACATTGGCTCTGCTCTGACTGCCCCCATCCTCCCAGATGACCACCCCAAGACTGGCTGACACATCCCTGGCATTTTGAGAGGGACTGAAGCAACATGACGGAATACCATGCAATTATGTTGTGAGTGCACGACCAAGTAGGGTCTCAGTAAATCAAGAAAACAGTTCATGACACCAGCTAGAATGGGGAGTGGATGGTCATAGCCAGAATCTCACCCCTCACCCATTGCCACATCTGCTGGGTAATGACAGGGCCCCTCTCTCCCATCCACTCCAAACAAATAGGTCTCTTCCACCTCATCTCTGTAGTGACTTAACAGGGCACTTACCAGGGCATGCAGCTTCTCCTCCAGATCTTGATTGGTTCTCTGGGAAGCGGTGTAGCTGTTCTGCAATCTACAAAAACAAGACTGTAAGCATGGGAACAGATCTCAGGCACTCAGTCAAGTTGCCTTCATAGCGCTGCCAAGCAAACTACCAACTCCAGAACTCCAGAAAGATTACTACTAAGACAATCAGACATATTAGCTATGCTAATATGCCTCACTTCTAGCACATAAGGACTTTCAGACCCCAAGTTACTGGAGGCAAGATGAAGCTGGCTGGGTGAAAGGAGAGGATGTAAATTACTTTGAAGGACTCCTCTGAACTATGTCATATCTAAGCACATGACCAGTGATTGGCACTGATTTTTAACTCAAGTACCTTTCAGGTAAAGCAGTGATATACTTTCTTGCAGCCACCAATGGCGTTTTTTGCACATGTCGGTTAACCATCCAAGCTGGATCCTGCCTTAAATCCAATAGACGAAGAATTCCCTATTGTCAGCCTCTCATGCTGACAGCATTCCTACACTGTAGCCTGGAGTAAATAATAGCTGTGGAGCTACAGTCTGGAGGTCACATTTCCAAGGATGCAGCATGCCTTTGAATTATGCAACAGGGCACAGCCTGCTCACACCAGCTGAGGAAGTCCTCAGTGGGAGGGATCTCTCTAAATCTACCCCTTTCTTGTTTTCTTTTTCATACCTACGGAATTTGTCCTTGAATTTCTCCAGCTCCTCACGGTTTTGGCCCAGTTCCATCTCCAGGTAGTCCTGACCTGACTCCAGTTCCCTCTCCATTGCCTCCATTTTGTTAGTCACATAGGTCAGCCGTCGACGAAGCTCCTCATTCTCATGCTGCAGTAGCCTGGGAATAGGAACAAGGTACTACTGAGTTGCACAAGGGCTACTCCACACCAGCACCCCCACTCTGCTGCCCTGCACTGGGGCCCAAGACTCCACACATGGGCCCCATGAAGTCAGGAACTGAACTGTCAGGAGACTCCAGCACATTAAGCAAGAGGTGCATCTCTGTCAGGACACAGACACTCCAACTCTCTCGTTGCAGGGGCAAAGAAGCACATGCCAGCTGGCCAGCCATAACTCCCAGCTCCCTCTCAAGTTACAGTGCTTGGATAAAGCCCACTAGACAGATGAGCTGTGCAGCTCCGGTATCCCTCACTGAAGAATGAAAAACAATCAATAATTTATCTCAGTCCAGGTTAGAAGAGTTGAAGGCAAAAGGAGTACAATCATCTTATCTTCCCCTGAATCTATTCAAAATCCCTCACACCTGTAATACATGGTGGAAACAGGACTCCATAAAGCATTAAGACCAGAAGCAGAGGTGGTGGGATGCATTTACAGATGTGATTACAGCTGCCAGTCAACCCCACTGCATCGCAAACTGCTCCATTCCTCCCCAGCCAGGACATGTCTGTTGGTCAGAAGGATTTCGTATTGCTTTTCATTCCTTTGTGCTCAGTTGCTTGGAGAAACCCAGAAGCACAGCTTCTCTCTGGCAGTGCAAGCTTCCTCCTCACTATGGTCTGGAGCTCAGTGCTAGCAGCTGTCTGTGTCCCACAGTACCACCAGCAAAGGGCTCAGCTCTCACCCTCAGTCAGCAGCACGCCTCTGCATACTGCTTCTAGTGGCTTACACCAGAACAAGAAGAAGGATTAAAAAAGGCACTCCCATTTCCACCTGTATTAAATACTTCACCTACTTTTCTTTCACACCCACCAACTCCTCTGCCTGCACCTGCACTGTGGGTCTGTGTTCCCTCCTCCAAGGGGGATGGACATGCAAGGCAGAGCTTGGCAAGGCACAGACCAAAGCTCTTCCCACACGGCCCCAAGATGACTGAAGATCCGAGAGGAGCCCACAGAGCCAGTCAGCTTTGCTGTGCAGGTGGCACAGGCAGGATGTGAGGAATCAGCACACACACAGTTGCAGTATGACAGGCATAAAGGGGGAGCAGGATACTTACTTCATCCTTTCTGCATCCGTCAAGGGTTCCTGCACAGGGAAGAAAACAGCTGGTGAGATTATGTCAGAAGAGAAGCTGTCTCTCACACTATCCTAAAAGGTAGTCTTGGTTGCTAGAACCTAGCTGTGACTCTTCCTCACCTGCTCTGACAGGTCATACTAGGCAAGTTTAGAGCTACAAGGATCTGTACACACCACTTGGCCATCTGATACCAAAACAGACTGTGTGTTCTGGTTCAGGGCAGAAGAGACGGACTAGAAACCACCCCACAAGTTAGGTAACTTTACCCTCCCATGGTGCAATCTCAGCATCTCTTGTAAAATCATCTTGGCTGGTGTTTCAGCTTCCTCCACATACACAGTAAGTGGGTAGTAGGAATCCCACAGGCCAACATGCACAGGATTAAATTGTCACCACAGCAATCACTTGTGGAGCCCTTGAAGACCCACAAAAAGCATGAGAGAGAATAATTTGGGAGTTGAAAAGTGTGGTTACCATTTACACCACCCAGATTGTACTTTGAAAACGGTTTCTTTCTGCAGACCTGAAACCAGCCACTGTAACTATTCTAGGACAGCTGAAGAAACACTAAAGGTCAGAGAAGCCTGTAAAATGAATTAATGTTATGGGCAAGACCCCCAAAGATGGCTGGAGCAGGGCCCAGGAGACACAGAGCAGTGACATGAGCACACGGCTCAGCTATTTTCACTTGCTTTGCACTCCCTGTGTTAACCCATGACCTGAAACACCCATCATCTGGTACCCCAAGACAGCCAGGCACAGGGCACACACAAAGCACCAGGAGCATCCCAGTACCTCCTAACAGAGCTGCCTGCCTCTTGCACATGCCTACTGCCCTGCAGCCTGAAGGGCCTCCAACCAGCAAACACCTGGGAAAGCTGCAGAGGGAACGGCATCAGTTTCTACCTTCTATAACGCCTGGGGCTAAAGGCAAGCTGGTTACTCCCGGGAAGATATACCCAACCTATTACCACAGCTGTGAGTGGCACCCCCACTCGAGAGCAGCTTCTGGTGATTAAGCACCCACAACATGAGGTCTGGGGGCCTGCTCTCACTCTCCTCACTGGCATTACAGACTAGATGAGATCCAGGTGGGGGCTTTGGCCTTTGTGAGACCCCTGTCTGCAAGCCGGTGACCCTGGCACCTACCTTGTTTAGTGCCAGGCTGAAGGAAGGGGAGGATCTAGATGGGGTAGGCCCCTCCTCCCGACTCCAGCGTGTTGGAGTGGAGCAGGATCCTTTCTCTGGGTAGTTCGGCTCCACTGCACGCTTCTGCCCAAGCTTAGCACACTGATGGTGTGGCTGTAATAGCCGTGAACAGGGACTGCTTTCATCCCTTCTGCCCTCTGCACTGATTTTCCATGAAGACTGTGAATGCTGCTGCCCAGGGGATGTCCCTGCCAGCCCCAGGTCTGCCAGCTGCTGCAGCTCATACTGACACAGATCTACTACCCTTCTCTCCAAGGAAAGTTTTCCCTTACTGTCCTTCCTCCCAAGGACAGGTTTCTTTCTTAGTCTGGAAACTCTCCCAGCTTCCTCAGCACACTTTCTCAGGCACGAAGCCACTCCCAGTCCCTCACATTTCTTTTCTGTTTTTCTTCTGCTTGGGCAAGGGGATCTTTCAGTTGCATGCTTGGTTTTGACCCCTTGCAGGTGACCTTCCCCTTGGCCTTCTGGCACGGAGCTTCTGGGGAAAAGGGGAGAGCTCTGGTCTTGTTCTGCTCCCCTAGTCTCTCCCAGTGAGCGCAAGCGGTTGGGCCTCAGCACCCGCTGGGTAATCTCATCCAGGAATTTGGAGAACTGCAGTTTTTCCTCTGTGATCTTCTCCCTGCGCTTGACAGAGTCAGCGGCACTGCTGCTGCTGTGCTCCAGGGAGCGCTTCTCCCTAGGGCTGAGGCAGAGCTGAGGATCACTGTATTTGCGTGAGCCATGGCCACGGCAAAGTGTCTCTACTGAGCGGGACTTGCATAAGCTCTCAGGACATGAGCCTGTCATGTTGGTCTGCTTCAGGATCCCTTTGAGAGGCAGATGTGTAGATGAGACATGAAACTTCCTCGGTGTCAGGACTTCAGGAGGCTCTTTAAATATTAGCGAGCGTTCCAGGCTTCTGCTCTTGAAAGAGCAAGTGGGATGGTGTCTTTCATCTCCAGACACCAGAACTGTCTCCATGCTACGGCTCACAAATTTGCTGCGGTGCCCACGACTGCGGTTTGGGCACCGCTTCCCGCTTTGCTGCCCCATCTTCCCACTACGTGGAAGTGCTGGCGAGACAGTCTGGCTCTTGATGTTCAACTCTGCTCTGCACCCTGCCACTTCCTTCTCACTGCTGGACTCCAGGGACCACGATGAGGAGAAGTTCAGGTTGCAAACCTCAAACCCCTCTGCCTGCTTGAGCTGGCCTGCCTCGGTGTAACTAAACCCTGTTTGCTGGTGCAATGGTGTTAAGCCCTTTGTCACCCGGCAAGTTGTTACCTGACTCTGCTCAGCCAAGATCACTCCATCCTGGTCGTCACGAATGATGGGTACCTCATGGCGGATTTCACGGTGCTGCGGGGGTGCCTTGCGGTAAGGCTTCTTTGATGGAGCTGTGCTCGACATCCTCCCACCTGCGTGGCTCCGAAAGCGGGTTACCTACCAACAGCAGAAAGTGCACAGAGGACAGAGTCACGGGCGCTCCATCGAACCCTAGGAGTGACCCAGCAGGAATTCAGCTCCCCTGGAGTCCCAGAGCAGGTCCCCATGCAGAGTGCTAATAGAGCAGGGAAATGATGTAGCCACAAGCCTTGAGCAGCAGCTGCAGGAGAGGGAGCAAAGTACGAGGTAGCTGTGTCCTTCCCCCAGCCAGTGAGAGCAGAGGGCTGGCACATCCTCTCCCCCCCTCTACACACGCTCACTCACGTAGTTTGTGTGTGTCCGGATTATATATAGCAAATGAGAACAGACCTCACAGCAGCATATTGATTAGGCTCTTTAGGAAAGGCCTTTTTCAATATGGAAACTGCAAGCCTTACAGGCAGCAGTGACAGCTGGAGCAGGAGTTATTGATCATGTTCTGTCACTGTCAGCAGGGACTATGTGGGAGGAGACTTCAGCCATTAAAGAGCCCAAACCTAGAACTTTTTGGTTTACACTGAAACACCAGTGCAGCAGACCACAGGAGACTTGTCAGAAAGATACCATAGAACTGCTCACTCTGTCAGAAAAGACAAAAACAACCCCAGGTCAGAGGTGGCATCAAATTAGGGAGCAATGTCATTGATGTTGATTCCTAAGGTCAGATTTTGCAACACAGAACCACAGAATGGCCTAGGTTGGAAGGGACCTCAATGATCACCTTGTTCCAACTCACTGCCACAGGCAGGGAATCTTCCACTAGACCAGGCTACTCAGTCTGGCCTTGAACACCTCCAGGAATGTGGAGTCCACAACCTCTCTAGGCAATCTGTTCCAGTGGCCCACCACCCTTAGAGTGCCTAAGTGCATAGCATATAGACATGCAGGAAGATTAGTCCCTTTACCCCAGCCATATTGGGCAGGATTCTTCCTAACACAAGAACAGTACAAGAGCAAAAAATAGGCTAGACGAAAAGCAGCTACCTTGTACACATGGAAGAAACACCTTCCTTTTCACCTTTTTGGGTCTGCAGTAGAGGGCAGGAAGACTTCCCTGCAAGCAGGCTGAATTTCAACTACCCCATTGTACACAAGACAAGAACTCTCAGAGATGTGAAGCAGATGCTGCAGAACCTGATACCAGACTCCTCGATGAGAATATGTGCCGTCGTTCATGTTGCCTGCTCCTTGGAGTAAACACCCAGTTCTCATTCCCCTTTCCCCTGCAGGACCCTAACACTGATCAAGCCTAGCATCTCTGCAATCCTCAGCACCTGACCTCACAGCACTTCAAAGTGCAGGACTCGCATCAACTCAGATCAACTCTCTCCCCTCTTCTACAAGCAGGGCCACATGACTCCCACTCACACACATGGAGCCCATGGATAATGCTGGACCACTGACCTACCAGGCTTCACTTGCTTTGTGTTTTGGACAGTGGAGCTTTACATGTTAAGAGTCCAAATAGAGCCCCAAGAATTCTCTCCAATTCTTAACCACTCTCACCTAGCGGCATCTTCCTGACACTTACTGAGTCCCTGAGAGGACTGGCAACTGTGAGGTGGCTTGCACCAAGCATGGATTGGCTCCAAGCCATAAAAGGCTTTATACTTCACAGGTACATCTGCAAACTGTCCTTCATCCTGCTATAAATACAAGTTCACAAAAGTTCTTGCACCTTTCCACAAACACAAACAACTTCGTATGACTAACCTGTAAATCTTCCCCCTAAAAATGCTGGAAACTTTCCCTTGCTGCAGTCATTCCCTCAAGGTCCCTTCTCCTGAAAAGGCTCAAGTAGATGAAGAGGTCTCTAACACTATGGAAAAATCGCATCTGGCATACTGAATGCACATTTCACTGCATTCCCAAGCAAAACAGACAGGTCTGATTTTCTGGGAAGGCATTTCATTTTTGTCAAAGAGAAATGCTGCAAACCTGACCAGAACAGGGTTTGTAAGCACCCCAGTATTAGAGGTGATCTAGGGAACTCTTCTGTCAATACCTGGACAGCAAATGCACATGGAGATAACCCAAGCTGAAATCACAATCATTTCTCTAGTTCCTAAGGACGTGAGCACTTACCGGCCTGGGCTCAAATTCGAAGCCTCATGAAGCAGGGACAGTCACTCAGATGCCCTGAAGAAAAGAAACAAATAGCTTAGCATCTACCACAGAAAACCCCCTTTAAAATATGTAAGAAATAGGGAATATTTACAATCAAGGACAACTAGATGGCCACCTCACTCCAGGTACCTGCCCTAACCCACATGAGATCTTCTGAAAATAAAAGAACTTAGATAGTTGGCCATATAGCCCAGCAAGAGCCGGAGAGGCACTTAGGCAAGGACATGTCCAAGGCACTCATACAACTGGGACCACAGAGAGTCAAAATTCATGAAGCAATAGCTTCAAGGGAAACTTGGTCCAGGAAGGACTAAACAAACCTCCTCCAGAATGGGACCCCCTCCCAGCTAATCTTCCCAGGCACTGCAGAGAGATGCTAACTGTAAAGCCTCCAGTACAGAAGTTTGGTAATGCTAACAATTACCTCACTCATCCTTTTAAGTCAGTGCTTCTCACCCACAAATGAGCTGGCAATTATTATGCTCTTGTTTGAACCAAAACATTACATCCTAGTGCCTACAGCTGTGATAACCCACACCTCCACAAGAGAGGAAGCTACTCTCTGACTTCCATCAAGCATGTCATACTCGACCTTGCTGCTAACAGGCTTCTGTAAAATCACATCCAGCCAACCAGGGACAAAACACAAGTTTAGAAACAACCTTCTGCTCTGTTCAAAGCCCCTGCTTTTTTGTACTGTTTTTCGGTACTGTACTGGTTTCATTTGGGATAGTTATTTTTCTTCCTGGTAGCTGCAACAGTGCTGTGCTTTGGATTTGGGATGAGAATAATGTTATAACACACTGATAACACACTGCTGTTTTAGATGTTGCTAAGCAGTGTTTACACTAAGACAACGATTTTTCAGCTTCTGGCACCACCACCCCAGTGAGTGGGCTGCAGGGCACAAGAAGCTGGGAGGGGACACAGCCAGGACAGCTGACCTCCACTGTCCAAAGGGATATTCCACAGCATATGGTGTCAGTATACTGAGCATATGCTCAGTATATAAACCAGAGGAAAAGCTGGCCAGGGGCCACTGCTCAAGAACTGGCTGGGCATCGGTCAGCAGGTGGTGAGCGATTGCACTGTGCATCACTTGTTTTGTACATGCTAATTCTTTCATTATTATCCATTCCTCTTCTGTCTTATTAAATTGTCTGTATCTCAAACCATAAATTTTACTTTTCCCCCCATTCTCTTCACATTCCACTGAGGGGTGGGAAGTGAGCAAACAGCTGTGTGGTGCTTAGTTGCCAGCTGGAATCAAACCACAACAGGTACCCATCACTGCAAGAAGAGAATTGGGTCAGTCTGGGAGCCAGCTGTAAGAGTGTAGCTCTGTGGCCACTCTGCCACTGGCATGACAAGAGACTGCAACAAAACCTTCCCTGATGTACTTCTGCTATGCCACTTTTCCTCTTGTCAATGGCACCAAGCCCTGGGAGGTGGGACAGAAGTACAAGGTATGGAGCAGTTGTACACATACAGGGAGAGTCAGACTGAAAGTGAATGGAACAGGCAGGCAACCAGGACCACACAAACTTGAGCTCTGCCAAAACAAACTGAAGAGGTGCCCTAGTGCTGGCCCTGTCCCAACAAGCTGTCTGGCCCCTTTCCTTACTATAATGCTACAGTCGGGTCTCAACTAGCACAGGGGAAAACAGCTTCACAACAGCATAACTGCTCTGCGGGGCAAATTGTAAAGTAGGTGGGGAGAAAGAGAGAGAGGGAGAACATGAACCTCCAGCAAAGACCAGGCCAGCATAGTTTGAATCTGTTCATCCACCAACTCCCAGCAGCATCAAGGCATAACCACCAACCACATGGGCTGGCAGACAAACAGGCTTCCAGGAACAGCTGTGGCCATGGCTGCATGCATGTTTAAATTGCAGCTGTGCTCAGAAAGAACACGCCAAAGGCCTGTCTTCCAGCAGATAGTTCCTCAGACTCTAACAGGACTGCCCTGGTTCCTACCCCAGAGAAAGCAACTATGCTACCTGCAATCTCATCCCCACTTACCTGGAAAAGATACCTGGATGTGAAACCTACCCTCATGATCTGAGAATTTCCAAATACTTAAAAAAATCACAATGCCTCCGGGCAACTTTCTCTCAAACAAGGACTTACAGATCCAAAGTGACGACGTGTCCGAACATTTCTGGTTGCTTGCCTCAGAATCAGCTTTCCCCTGTCAGCATCCAGCAGCATCTGGCCAACAGCTCCTGAAACATGAGAAAGGAAACTTGGTGTCAGTCACCTGTCAGCACAAAACATGGAAACAACCAGGCATGCGTAGAGTGACCCACAGCCAGGTGCCAGGGCAAGAGTCAACAGCAAACTGCTGCACCATCAGGCTACTAGCTAATAGCAGGTCCCTCCCCTGAAAAAGCTCTGTATCTTCACTGTAGCCCAGAAAGGAAAGGTCTTCCAGGCATCTCTCCATTCAGCAGGATACCTTTGCAGACCAATAACTAACCTTGGAAAGGCAGTTGTTTTTTCTGGATGACTCCATGGGCCCCTGCTTCCCCACCTGCATTCCTGTCCAACACCAAGAATCCAGCCTCTGTCATTCTGCTTCTATCACTGCCACACCAATCTAATTTTGTTCTGCAGACATTCCTGCACTGAATAGCACAGTAAAGGCCTCCTTGTCTACAAGACCTGAGCAACCCTTGCTATTGCAGATAGAGAGAATCCCAAGGTGGCTCAATTCACCACACCTCTGTGCAGAGAGGAGCAGATACCCTCTGCAGAACAGATAGACCTTGTGCTCCAAAGTAGAAATGGATATAGGTAATACCCATAAATAAAGGTGGCACCAATTCTGCTCATCACACTATTCACAAGCCTCTCTCTGAAGGAGCTTGCTGTCAAGTCCACATTATGACTCCCTGCAGAAGCTCAATTTTAGCCTGTAGCTACAGGACAAGGCAGCTCTTCAGCTATTCTAATTAGCACTGTAATACAAGATGAAACTCAACCTCCTGGCTTCTTTTGTCTGTCTTTTCCACCTCTCATCAGTAATGCTCCTCAACATTTACAGTCCTCTTCCTAGCAGTCTGCAGTCTATCGTCTGCAGTAGCTCCAATTCTACTCTTCTAGCTTACCCACTGCTTGCCCACTGTAGTTCAGACTAATTTCTAAGCTGACTGTTACATCTTCAATGGAAGGGCTCATTGAGGGCTACAAGGCTCACACTGATCAGCATAAGTATTAGTCACACCTTACACATGAACACACTAAGGGTCAGAAGTAGTGCAGTGTAAACCTAACATTTTGCTTTGTTAATGCAAAAAGCTGAGGATTTCTTCATCCCCTCACAAAAAAAAAAAAACCCAAAGCAAAACACAACCTTTCTCTTCACAGTGATGGAGTGCAGTGATGGTGTGTCCTGGTTTCGGGTGGGATAAAGTTAATTTTCTTGCTAGTAGCTGGTACAGTGCTGTGTTTCAGACTTGCAATGAGAATAATGTTGATAATACACTGACGTTTCAGTTGTTACTAAGCAGTGCTTACCTTACACTGTCTCAAGGATTATTGCTCATTTTCAGTTTCTCGTGCTCTGCCAGTGAGGATGTGGACAAGAAGCTGGGAGGGAATATACTCAGGACAGCTGACCCGAACTAGCTAAGGGAATATTCCATACCATATGGTGTCAAGCTCAGAACATAAACTGGGAGGAGCTGGCTGGGAGGGGCTGATCACTGCTCAGGAACAGGCTGGGCATTGGTCAGTGGGTGGCGAGTAACTCCATTGTGCATCTCGTTTTTCTTACATTTTTCCTCTCTCCCTCTCTCCATTAAAATTATTATTATATTTTACTTTATTTCAATTATTAAATTGTTCTAATCGCAACCCACAAGTTTTACTTTTTTTCCAATTCTCCCCCATGGTACTGGGAACTGGGAGAGAGTGACCAAGCAGCTGTGTGGTGCTTAGTTGCCAGCTGGGATTAAACCATGACACAGTGGCAGAGTGCAGCTGCAGAGGCAGCATACAAGGCCAGCTCAAGTTGTTTTTACCAACTTACTGAGAGCATCCCTCAGCATAAAATCCACTTGCAGAGTAGCTATGTTCACTGCGTGATCTGAGAATGGAAAAGCCTTTACCACACACCAGAAGCAGATGTCTCAAGCATACAATTGCTTGAGAGAGTTCTGTGGGCCCTGTACAGAATAAGCAGCCGCTTGGCATGCATACAAAACCACAACACTACCCATGAGCATTACTTCGTCTCCAGTAGCAAGAAATAGCTTCACAGCAGAGAAAAAAGGGTCCAAAAAGGAATGTTTTGGACAAAAAGAGAAAGGAAAAAAAAAAGACAGCATTTTCAGGCACCTACTGTCTTCCAGATATTTGGCAAATCCCTTGAGGCCTGAGGTAGATAATACTTAACTTTGGTTTTAGGATGCACACAGCTTCTGTGTGCTTGATGTTGCAGGAGCTGTCAACATTCCCTGAAAAGAGGCAGAGAACTTGCGGGGTTTTCCTCATCATCACCTTCTCTTGTGTTGCATTTTCTGACCTTATAAAACAGCCTGCTTACCAGTGCTGAGGGTCAGCAGTCTCACTCCTCCTCAACAGAAATATGGTGATTATGGTCCACAGAAAGTTTCTTATTTCAGGCATTGTATCATCTTTCCAGTCTTTTTCTCTTACAAGCAGCATTTCTTTAACCTTGCCTTTTATTCATTTGTATGGCTGAGAAAATACGTTTCATAACACAACTGCGGTCACGTTTGTTTCTAATGCAACGCTGCAGAAAGGTTCTGTAGTGTCTATCACAGTGAGTGAACTCCAAAAACCTGCAAGTGCAATATCCGCAAGTAAAAAACCTGTATGTCCTGTGCCACATACCTGAACTGCAGAGTCAACCCAGAATTTTCACTCTCTGTGGGCCAACCTATACTTTGCATGCATATCCAATACAGGATTACTGGCACATCCTGCTTTAGGAGACAACAATGTCTCCTCATCAGCGTCAGAAAAAATAAAAGCTAAAAGCAAGAGAGACTCATCCAGCTATCTTCCTGTGCTTATGGATAGAGGCAACCTTAGCTTTCACAAGCCAGACTTTGTGAGAGCCTGCTGCAGTAAGCCTAACCAAGACAATTAATCTGTGAGATGGATGATGCAATAACTGCATCAAGGGATGACTGTCCAGGACAGAAAAGCAAGCTGTCCAAAGCAGCACCTGTAGATTGCTGGTACCAAGTACAATGGGAAAAGACTGCAAGGTTATTAAAGGCTACTTTAACATTTAAGAAGAGAGACCTTTTCATCCAGAGAAGGCATCTCAATTAAAAGATCCATTTTGCTGCTGGCTACTTTGAAGCTTGTTTTAAAAGAAAAGGATGACAGCTCCTACTGCAGAGACTCATGTCTCGGTTCTGCTTGTATGCTAATGCTCACGATTCAGATCTGAGTAATAGCATTACAGTGACTCTTGGATTAAAATCGAGTTTCAGAAGGATTATTGCTCATTCCTGCTTTTCCATACCAATTAACCTTGACTATTAGGCAGAAACCCCTGCTCCCTGCACGGGAACAATTCCAAGAGCTATCAAGAAAAAGGGATCAGGCTAGCTATTGAACAACAGTCCATGTAACAAGCCCTACTTAACACCTAACACATTTCCAAAGAAAATGAAATCCCTGGACTCCAGTTGTACATAGTTCTTGTTGAATGGAAATACCACAGGACATATCATGTATCTGTCATACCCACTGCACTGTGCAAAATTCTCCTAAAAGTTATCAGAATCACACTTTTCTCACAGTCCTGTTCCCTCCTTCCACAATACAGAGATCTCAGTCCCCTTGATTCAGTTGCACTCCATACCCTTAAGTATGCAATTTATTATCTACTCTCTGCTACATTACGAGTAGCTTATCTTCCCTAACCCTTTTATAAAAGCCAGGACAGGTCAACATTGCCCAAGAAACACTAACATCCCTAACACGTAACTGGAATAGAATGCAACAGCTGATTATCATCTGAACAGAACAGGACAGGAAGCAAAGGACCCGAACTCAATCCCCAGAAGGAATGTTAATGGAGAATAAAAATATCCCAGGGAGATTTTGACCAGGAAATGAACACTAGCTTTCTAATGCATATAAAAGCATAGAAACATCTTTAATAGCTACACCTGAAATTGTACAAGAACCAGTTCAGGAAAAGGTCATTTACCAAGTTATCTTTAGCAGGGACAGCAACATCTAGGGCTAATGACAGCTTCTCATTCAGAAACGCTGACACATCAGAAGTGTGTTTAGTTTGTTCAGTGATCCTGTTAGCTTGATCTCTTTAGTTTGTTCAGTGATCCTTTCAATTCTAACAAGGTAGTTTAAGCCACAAACTTTGACAGTCTCCTCGTCTTTGCACCCTGGGTTTTGTGTCCCTCCCCAGTTGGCCTTATACCTGTGTTCTTTTAAGAACTTCCGTGGGAAGAATTCTGGAGTATATTGCTCAGATATTTAAAGAAATACCAGAATATTAGATAAAAACTCATGGAGATTAGGAGAACCCTCAAAAGTTTCTAAAAGTGTCTGGGCTAAGCTAGAAAAAGCAAATCTTGATACTCTAACAACATGTATATGGCAAAAAGTTGGTAGATCACATGAGAGAAATTTGGGAGTCATGGTCTTAAATTTTCACAAACACAAACAAGGGAATGGCTACAACAAGCAAACATTTGAAGAGAAGTGAAAGAGGGAGATTTCTGTAGAAAATAAACATGCAGGAATACCCTTCCCAGATCTCTGTCATCTCCTGCACTGAGTAGGAGGGGAAGGGGGAAAATTATACATTACCTTCCTAAAACATAAAATCAAAAGGCATTTAATAAGGACAAGGCAGAAACAGTTTAAATTTTTCAACCACTGAGAGGCAGACTTTCAGCCCCTGTAAGTATTCCCTAAGTCTCACACAAGCCCGAGCAATTAATATCAGCACTCCTCTTGTTTCAGCCTTTGGTTCAGAAGTTCTGGGAAAATGAATCTCCAGCTCTTCAGTGCCAGGGACTGAATGTCACTGAGTTGACCCTCTAGCAGAGACACAGTAATGCCAGCGAGCGCTCCATTACTGAAGCATTCAACTACACACTTGCCTCAATCCGCTCTCAAAAACATCCCCTCTATGAGTCTCAGAGATGCACAGATGGCTAACACACTATGCAGTATCTACACAGCAGGACAATGGAGCAGAGCACATTATTTGCATTATTTACAGAGGACAGATGGACAAGTTGCTGCAGTGACCTAGCCTACAGAGCATCTGCAGGGTTGAGGAGGAGTTAAGTCCAGCCCTGATGCTTGCAGGTGCTGACAAAAGCAAATGTGAAAAAATAAACTGGCCTTTTACAGCAGCCAGCTTTATTCTGAAATGTTATCACTACAACCACTCTTGCAGAGTAATTCATGTGCTAGTTTTGTTCTCAATGAGCCTTTACCCTCAAGCAGAAAACACAAGACGCATTCACTAGATTTATCCTTTCCAACAGAAAGAGAACTGACATCTGCAGTACTTCTTCCTCAGCTGTGTAAGTTTTGTATGTATGTAAGTCACTCTATACTGCAGGTGGCACATACCTGGGAGGAGGCACAGACCAGGAAACACCATCAAAATTGAGGGGTGACATTTATTTCAAGTTCTGCCTTGTTGTAGAAAAGTCCAGCTCAAACTTGCCATCTGAATCTTTTGCAATATTAAACATTTGTGAAAGTTTTAAGATGTTGCTTTTGCTGTCTAAATGGCACACGAACCAAGTCTGCAGGCACTTTCATTAGCAGGCTGAGGAGGAAACTTAAAATAACATTTCAGGGGTCTCACATCTCTTCTAGACAGGAAAAAGCCCAATTTACAAGGAGGAGCAATCTACTTTAATCGAACACTTTGGATAAGAATGACCAAGTTGTACAAATGCTTGCAATGATCAGTTTGCCCATCCTCCACCAACATGCACCACAACAGGCTCTTTCATTCCACGATCACATGGCTGCAGCCAAACATGACAGACTGTTCAGCAAGTAATAAAAAGGATCAGCTTTTTCCCCAAGGTCTTGTCTACATATACACTGTACTAAATTAAATTGACTTAGAAAGTAACATAAAGCAGTATAACGCTCCTGGGCAAATGTTCTTAATTCAGTTTAAGAGCACTTTACATTAAAACAACTTAAGTTAAATAGATAGGTACAAGACACAAACTAAATTAAGGATGCCTATACAAGAGTGCTGCACTAATATAATCACAGCTGTTTCTAATCTGATTAAGTTAAATTAGTACAATTTCCCTGCAATGGCAACATCGTAACAGATACGGAAATTAACCCTTTTTTGCCCCTTTCTACTTCCAAAGCAGGTTCTTCTGGGTTTTGTGTTTGGTTTTGGCTTTTTCCTTAAAGAAAAAATAAAACAAAACAAAAAAAACCCAAAATCACAATGCTGTAACACCTCTCAGTATCAAAATAAGCTAACTACACTACACAAGGTACTGAAGGCATTGACATTTATGTGTCTTGAAAGTTTTATTAATCCTATGCCGAATTAACATCATAACAATGCTCAGGCCAGCATAGCACAATATTTTCTTTACTTTCCCCAAGCAAGATGGGAAGGGTGATCACAAATACTCATGCTGTGTACTCTGTTTTCCATACACCCACACAGCTTTTGCTTGCTGATGTCCAACATACCTGGAGCAGTTCCGGGAAGACAATGTTCTGCACTTGCTCATTCCTCAGGGTATGGCTCACCAACAGTTTACCTGAGAGAACTGGAGTGTGGAGTTAGAGCATGTTATCTAACTGCCCCCAGGCATGGTCTTACTACTGACTTTCTTCCACAAAAATATGAGGTTCTCCTGCTTACTGTGGGATAAGCACATACACAAACCAAGTCTGAGGTCACAGAACTAATGTGCTACAAATCCACACTCTAAAATCACCTCTCATCTCCTCAGTTCCTATGGCATTTCCCCAGGAAACATACTTGTCAAAATCAAATTTCAACAATTCAAAAATTTCTGGTGTTTTTTCCATTCCTCATTCAAAACTATTTGAACTCTTCCTCCTGAATATCAAGACTAAATTTATCTTCATTCTTTTGGTACTCTTTCATCTCTACCTGCTTCTTCAGTCTGGACTCAGAACTTAACACATCCCTGCCAGCAATGCAACCATCACCCTCTCCCCAGGGCCACCTTCTACTGCTGGCTCTGAGCTACCATGTACAGAATTAACTCTTCAGTACAAGTTTTCCATGTCCAGCACAGAAAGACAACAGCAAGAATCTTCTCAGAGCCCTTTGCAGGGAACTAAATCCCTCACTGGCCTTCAGAAACTAAATTGTGCCAACACTCTGAACAATGTGGTAAGCTGTCACTTCTGTCGAGTATCATCAGCAGCCCTGAAATCAACCAGAGTTGTAAGGGGTTTCTTGTTCTTTTTTTTTTAATGAAAGAGCCGTTTTGATGTCCCAATCACATGGCAACATGGATTGTACATACACAGAAGAATTCAGCTACTAAGAGAATCACACTTCCAGATTCTCTATTTTATAAGATTTAAACTTCAATTCTCAAAAGGCAGCAGGCAGTTCTTGCAATAAACTCACTGGTCTTGAGTCTCAGATTCACACTAGTAGTTTGTGCAATTATAAGGCTATGTGGCCCCACACCAACTCCAGGATTCATGCTCATCATAAATATATACAATGAAGATGATAGGAACAATTTCCATTACACAAGTAATGAAACTGAGGCACTAGGAGAAAAAAAACAGCTTTGTGCACTCTTTTTTGCATTAAATTGCAAGTTAAAGAAAATCAGACTCAGCTGTCATAAGAAAGGAACTGCATAAAAATTCAACAAGACATTTCTTGCACCTAAAGCAAGAGTGATCTGAGAAAAGAGAAGGAAAGGGCACATGAGCTAAACACCTACCTGATAGCAATTGAGTTGAATAGCCTGCAATTCTTTATAAGCACAAATAAAGCAGCAACCCTGATCCAGTAGTAGAACAATATTTGTACTATACTCAATTTTTTCTGCTGCTGGGGTTTAATCTCAGCAAGAATTGTTTTGGTTTAATTAGCTTTTCCCTAGCAGATGGTCAGATGTGAGAGGCAGAGAATGGTACAGGCTTAACTGTTGGGTGATTGTGCAGCTGCATCTGTAGCCGAACAGTTAAGCGTGTCCAGGGGTCCAGCTGTAGTTTGCACGACACAGTCCATATCCTCCATTAGCCAAATGTCAGGTTCCGCCTTCTACAGATTATACATCAGTCAGAGGCACTATCCACAGGTAGGCAAACAACTAACATGCAGTTTCACCACCATCCCCTTTCTCAGACAAAACCCTCAAATCTTAATCAACTGGAAGTCCGTCTTTCTTTGGTGACAGAAGCACATTCAGAAGCATTGCCATGGAAACTTGAGCCATCCTCAGAGCTGTCCTCTGTGCTATTCATCAGAGAAGATCTAGCACAGAAATATTTTATGAACTCTGTAACACTGAATACAGACAGTAGTCAGTATAACAAAGTAAAATCAGAGACCCCAGCATAGTGTGAGGATAGCAGTGGGTCATTCTTCAACCTTCAAGCTGCCTGAACCTTGCATCACCTACAATGATGTTATCAGATGGCAGCAAAAAGCAGTGTAGCACTGAGAGAAGCAGAAGTGATGTAGAGGAATAAACCTATCCAGACAGAGGGATAAAAGAGAAAGGGGGTCATCACCGCCTTTTCCTAAAGCTGATTATATCCTGGCCCTTTCCTTTCCCAGAGGTTACAAATGATGTTACTACTGACTCCCTTGCAAAGCAGGATTCCTACCAGACACCTCCCACTTAACCCAAGTTACAGCCATTGCCTACTCTGGAGACCACATCAAGTATTCCCCATCAATTTCCACTCAGCCCCTGCACCCAGGCATGATGTAGAGTGTTATATCACCACTCCTACACACTGGCAGTAGTCATCTCATCGGGACACAAAGGCAGAAGAACAAGGAGATGGCTTTCCAAAACATGCTTTGAGCCTAGTAGATTCAGAGTTTGAACCAAGGGTAGGAACATGCACAGAACTTGTCTCAGCTTTATAAACAATAGAGCAGAATGGCTCTTGAAGCAGCATGTAACCCTGGAGCATCTTTTTTTTTGTGGTAGTAGTTAATCTGCCTCAGTTTGCCTCCTTTGGGGCTTTTTTGTTCGTTTTTTTTTTTTTTAAATGATTCTCTTAGTCTTCAGCACCACTGAACTACTGAGAGATTTTATTCTGAGAGCTCAGTCATAAAAATATAGCATGGTTTAATCCAGCTTAGGAAAAACAAACAGATCCACCCATCCTTCTTTCACTGGTGATCTGTGCAAAGCACGCAACTGACTATGGCTCCTCTCTCCCATTCACCTGGGCTTCAGTTGCTCCCTTTAAGAGCAGGACCCAAGCCACAGCAGAGGGGATCCACACCTCCACCGCCTGCGGGCTGCACCACTTGTCCTTCTGCACACGCTGTATTGTACCTCCTAGGATCACCTTCCTCCTTATTGGGGTGCATAACCACAGCTGCCCCACTTGACACCAAGCTGGGCTGCTTCAGCTCTCCCTCAGACACAACTTCTCTTCTTAGCAGAGTCAGAGCTCTCATGAATTATATCCTTCCACATCTGTCATCGCTGCTAGCACCAGTGCTGTTCTTCAGATGAAGCTAGTATTGAGCATCAGTTGTCCCAAGGGGCAACTGCAGTGAAGGTCCAGCACTTCACTTCTACCACAAGGTCAGCTTGTCCAGACTAGCTCTACATCCCTGCCTGGCATTGCTCTTGTAAAACTGAAATGCCTTCACTGCCATTATCCTCTGGGATAGCATAAGCCTCTTAACTAATCTAAGGTTAAGGAAAAAGGCTCCTTTTAACTAATGATAAAAAGACAAGCTCTTCCCCTCCACAGGACTCCCTCCTGTAGACACCTCCCCCCATAAGTAAACTCTATGCAGCTCTTCAGAGACCAAGCTAGGAATGAGACATAGTCAAGCTGCAAGTGAATTCACCTATCCTCAAAGTGGCTCGATAATCAACCCCAGATAGCCTAAAGAAAGCAAGCCATCACATTCCAGGTACCTTTTTTTTCCCCCTTTCTGTCAAGTGACAGACTCAACAACCCAAAGAGCTAGCAGCTCACTGCTCATCTAAAGGCAAAGACCATGGAGGAATGCCAGAGTATGGCCAGGCAGATGTTGCAAAGATAAGGTGTTGGCTCAGTACATCAAGCTGTTCACTCTGGCCTTCAGCTTCATGCAGCTGCATGAGCTCAGCTCTACAGAATCTGACTCTGGCCTAAGGAATGTCTCAACTGGACAATCACCACATCTGCTGCCGGCTCAGTGTCCCAGGATCACACCAATTGCCAGTATTACCGTCCAGGTGTAGCTGTGCCGGCTGCTCCCTGGTCCACCAGGGGGAGATCTAGTTATCTGGGAGGGTTACAGCTCTAGCCAGAGGAATGCACTGCCTGGAGAGAGAGGTGTTTGGGACCAGACGCAGGAGCACAAGGATCTGGAATCCTACACTGTCCGGAAGACCAGCAGGGAAGCCAAAACAAGGAGCTAGTGACGATCTCTCCACAACACATTAAAACTCACTGACAGGATGGAAGAAGGCCAAGAATCAGCCCTACTTCCTCCTCAGCCAAAGCCATTTCATTCTGACTCCCTCACTCCTTTCTTGGCAAGTGGAGTGCGACAGCAGAAGCAGTATGTAATCCTAAACAAGACCTCCATTTTTGCAGCCATAGCCCATATCACATGACAAAGCTGAAACACCCACTGATTACAATGATTATACACACTTAAATGCTCTATCAGTAACATTTCACAAAACCCATTCTCAGACCTATACTTTGCTGCACCTCCAACTGCCACAGGGCACATTGTCCAGTTTGGTACTGCACAACAGAGAAAGGAAAATGAAGACGCAGGCAACTCACTTTCTCATCAACATCCAAGCCCTTATAGTCAGGTATGGAGTCAGGCAAGTAGTTCAAAATAAAATGCATGGTTTACATGAAGTCAAAAGAGAAGAGAGCCCAATATGAATAATTTCCAACTGTTTCACAGTGCTAAGAGTCTTGCCACAAGTAATAGTCTCTTAATCATCAATCACTGAGATTCTGCTTTCTCTTTCTGGAGAGAGGGTGGCATGGACCAGTCTGGTAACCAGAGCTCTGCAGTGACTCACCCAGAGACTGTATCAACAGCTAAAAAGTAAAAACTATTCTATAACGCCAGAGCACTTCTGAGAGCCAATGCTTTAATTCTTGCTACTGTCTAAGGATGGCAATAGGGAGGTCTTCTGCATGAGACAAACTTTAATATGGAAACAACTGGCAGGTCACAGAATTTTGAGCTACTAGACAATGCTGAAAGGGAACCTGCAAGTCCAAACGATCCAAGCAAACAGGGTAATGAACAGCTCAGGGCTTATCCAGAACACAGAAGATGGTCTGCTGTTGTTTACACGAGCCTTGCCTATGAGCTGCCCACACTGACACTGCCAAAAGGGATCACATTTCCCTGCACCAAGCAAAGGAAAGGCTTCTATAAAGAAAATAAGGATGGTTTGCATGGTAGGGGCATAGAAAATTACGTGACCATTTTTCACACATGCTACATCAAGGATCTCAAAATAATGCATCTGCATCCTGATCTGCTATCTTTCACCAGCCCCCCTGCCCTCAGCTTTTGGGGTTCCAGCCAGATAAAGAAACATTTTCCAGAAGAAGCTGGAGCAGTTCAACTGCAGCACAGAGGTATAAGAATATTTGCCCACTGACTGGGAGAAGCACTCCTGCCTGGGTTAAATGCTGAAGCCATTCCATGTCCATGCAGTCATTTCATGCACAGTTTGTACTGAGTAGAGCTTGATGGCACAAGCCACTCAATCATCTACTGATTGTCAAGAGCACACAGGCTGCAGGGGGGACAAGCCAACCTTAATTGGCCTTATCGTTGTAAATTAAACCGTTCAACACACCCAAGCAAACAGTCAGTTCCTCTGGAGGAGCAGGCATGAGTTATTTTGCTGCAGCTATAAAGGAAACATTGCTGCTAGGACATGCCCCTGGAGTGACTGTGCTGCTCAGCGCTCCCGCTGCATTCCTGGGGTTGTTTAGCATGGACTCAGCTCCAGCCTTTCCACAAGCAAGAAGTCTGAACCCTGAATGCCATCTGCAAACACAGCCAGACTCCACCTCCTGCATGCCTGCAGGCCACCAGGTGTGGCCAGGAATGGCACAAGCTACACACTAAACACACCTTTGATGTGGAGCTGAAAGCATGTAGCCACGGGGCATGAACAGCACGCCGCCCGCCGCCTGCTGACTCCCACTGCAGGAATGTGGCTGCAACCACAGGCCAACGAAGGCAAACACATTGCATTCCTCACCAGGCAGCAAAGAAAAACAAGTAGCAAGCCCACACACCCACCCCGCTGACACCCGCTGCACTCCCTCCTCACAAGTAGCTGCAGGGCCGCTGCTGGGATCCCAACAAGAGCTCCAGCCCCAAACTCATTGGTGAGAGAGTTCAAGTTCTTCAAACAACTTCTGGAGCCATGGGGCAAGAGAAACAGAGCAAGGCAGGAGAGTTCTCAACTGGGCATGCAAGACATAGGGAGGAGAGCTGCCACGAGGGCTGGGAAATAGCCACAGTCCAGGGCAGGAACAGCTCTGTCCAGTAGCCTGGGAAGGGAATTTCCCTGACTCTTCCTATAAGACAAAGGGCAAATGTAACACTGAGATTTTGTTGAGCTGAGGGGCCAGAGCTGACTTTGGGTGTCAGGGGTGCTTGGAAGGATCCAAGTATTTTTCCATCCCCAGGAAACCATTCTACCTTAAGCAGCTTCTCTGAGATGCAGGCATTTCCTCATTACTCCAAAATTCTGTAAACACTCATGTCCACTGCCCACAGACACAGATCTGATCTTCACTGTACATTATTCTCCCCATACAGCACTGACACCTTGTCACTTCAGTGACCAAGAGAAGAAAAACTCAGTGTACAAAAATCCAAGATATGAGGTAACCTCTTGTCTCAGAACCTCACCATTTTAGAGTTGCAAAGAGACTCATATGCTCTAGTCAGAAAAAAACCACTACTCCTCCTCTATGCGGCACTCCTACAAATCCCAAAGCTTTCCAAAGAATTCACAGTTCCCAAATACGAAATTACTCTGATTGGAAAAAGATGATGATGCTTCAGGAGGTGAAACTGTCACCAAAAATTCTCAAGCCTGTATTGTAAATCTCCCTGCATTCTGAATCTCTGAATCTACTTTGTGCAACATAACTAAACACTATCCCACTCCTAAAAACTCCAAAAATTCATCAGCCAGTGCTGATGGCCAACTCTGCGACTTAATAGCCAGTGCCCTTTCAGCACCAAGTAGGAAAGCCAACACTCTCAGGAGCACTGCTGCAAGAATATGCTTTCCTTGAATCTAGCAGACACAAAACAACGTCAGGAAATTCAGAGAGCTTCAACTCAGGGCTGAAACACTGTAACCTCCTGGGAACCTGAATGGGGAAAGGTCACTGTAGCCCTAAGCTCCAGAAACATGCCAATGCATCTAGCAAGCTGCCACAGCAGGGATGGTTTATAAGGCTGTAGCCCAGCTGCTCCACACCCAACATGTGCATTTCAAGGCCCTCACAGAGGGGAATGATCTGGTGTTAAGTAACAAGATCAGACCAGACAAGGTCCAGTAGACTTTTCCATGCCTGTTAAAATTCAAGGCTATGCCTATTCCCTTCTAAGCCAGTCAAGGTAAGCTGCTGCAGTAGCTCCAGTACTTGGAAGAAACAGGCATGAAAGACCAAATTTACCAATAGATTTATATTCAAAGATATAAATAGAAGCCTGGCAGGATTTACAAAAGCACCCAAACAGATTAGGTGTCTAAATCACCGCATGTAGAAGAAAGGGCTTCTCCCCTTCTAACCACTCCATACCTCTCCAACCCCAGCCACCACAAGAAAACCCATTTCAGAGAGGACGGAAGCCCCTACTGCTCCACATGTTGCCAAAGGCCATCCCTGTGACTTTGACAGTGATGGCACCCAAACTCCCACAAGTCTCAACAGTGCAACATGCAATGGCTGCAGCTCTGACAGAATGTAGGTCTGCCTGTTTCCCAGAATAGGAGCTGCCTCTTCAGCCTCTCCTCTCCCTTCCCCCACTACACCTTTACTTTTCATAGACTTAATACTGTTTCAAGGTACCCTCATCCTGCCACTGGTGGGCGGGTGAGTGGGGGAAAGGGGCCCTTTATAATTGTAGTGTTGCAATCTGCCAGCCCGGCCAGGCAGCCTGTTCCCACCTGCACTGTATTAAATACCTTATAACTGATTACACCCCCATGGGGCATGATTAGCAGCCTTCAGAGAACAAAGTCTACTTTCATAAGAATAAGAACAGACACGTACTGCTAACCTACTACACAGCTGGGCAGGTGAGGAAACAGGGAAGAAAGGAGGGTGTGTGGGGGGGAAGAGTTAACTGTACTGCTAACTGTATTCCTTCCTTCCCTATCCCAGCTGTCTAAGTTGAGACTTCCACTGCCCTGAATACTAGTACCCTTCAAACCTACCCCACAAGATTCACGTAACATAAGCTCATAAACAAAGTGTTGCCTGTGGAAGTCAGGCAAAGTCCTAACCTGGAGAGGAAAGGCCTTGAGGCAAGCAGATTGAGCTTTGCTCTGGGTGACAGCAATTCTTTCACATCAGTTCTCAGGAAAAGGGAAGGGTGAATTCCAACTGCAGCAACAAAACAAATCCCCACGCCCCTCTTTAACCTCTGCATACCTCTAGAAAGTCTATATAAGTAATAGCAAAACATCTAATTCAATCTGAAGGTTAACAGTTCTTCAGGTGATTCATTTTTTCTTGTGGGGAGAGAGGAGGCAACAAGCAGGAGGAAAGCCCTCTGCACCTGAGATAGGTAACAGGGATCCCCAAACACGCACAGTCCGTAAGCATTGCCGCAACAAAGAACCAGTCTGATGGAAACTTAGCCAATCTGACATGAAATGACCTACAGCTCATTAGCAAAGTGCCTTCCAAATCTCAAAATGCCCACACAAACAGCCACAAATATATTTGGTGCTATCTGGCCTCCATCTCAGGAAAGAACAAAGAATCAAACTGTACAGCCTTTCACTGAAAGCCATAAGAAAAATGGAAGCAACTTGGAGACTAAAACAAGCCTAGGACAAGCCCTTCCAGCTACTCTCCTCAAACGTACAACTGAGGAGAGCAGAGAGCTCCAGAAAAATGGTCTTATTTGACATGCCTGTGCAGTAGCTTCAACAAAATAGTAAGAATTCTCATAACTGTGTCGTTTTAGAACCAAACCATCTGCTTTACGAAGAGCTCAGTGGCTTTGCCCATGGCTCCACGGATGCTCATGATAGAGTCTGGAAGCACTTGTGTTCAGCTGATGCCTCTAGAAGGGGGTACACCTTGCTGACACATTCCACCCAGATTCTCACCCAACCCACCCAAGAAAGGATTTGTTAATGAGAAACCAACCCCGCTGAAAATGATCTACTTATATCTCCTTTACTCAGCAGCTGGTCCTTCAGTGAGCACATAGTAGATCTCTAAACTGTACTGTTTAAGTCTCATCTGTACAGCAAAATCTGCATATTCTCTTTATTACAGAAAGACTTGAAGGCACCAGCTGACTTTAGGCTCTGATGTCCTCGTCTCTGATGTAAAGCATCAATACACTTAAGAGTTACCAAATGGACTGTGCTTTCAGGGTTTGGATAAATGGGAGCTTTCAGCATAAACACAAGTTAGTCATTAGAACCTCCAGGAGGTAATTTAAATCATCGCAGCCAGCACAAAAATAGTTTTATTTTGGGAGTTGAAGTTGCAAAGCTATAATAAATCCAAGTAGCACAGTAAAAGCTCTTATAAAAGCTTAAAATGAGTTGTGAAGCCCCAGATGGCCTTGCATATAATTTGATTCTCCTACCGTGAGCTAGCAAAAGGGAAACCACTCTTTACACTGTATAAAAGAAACCCAAAAACTCTATCTTCCTTCAGCTCCTAGGAGACAGAAGAGGCAGGTTTACATTCTGTGTCTATATATGTGTAAAATACGTAGAAATAATAAATATATAAATAAAATCTAAAAACCACACAGCTTGTTCAATCCCCCATTGTGCTGGGCATTTATCAGTCAGGTACCTGAGCTCAAATTGGAGCACTGCAATCCAAAGCTCTCTCCCGGTTGCTGTACCCTGACAGATACCCTGCAGCCACCCCCCACTCCCACAGTAAATTGCTGGCCACCGCAGAGAAGCACTCCTGCTATTCTGATACCGGCATTTGCCACCAGAGAAAGAGACCCTAATTTAGTCCCACACGGGCCTTCTGCAAACTGCTAATCCCCAATACACAGCTGCTTTGCAAATGTACGGGCATGAGCAAACCATAAACGATTTATGGCGCGTGGCAGGAAGACTCCTGGCTCCCTGCGTAGGCGGGGTTTTGGGACAAGATCATGCTTGGACTAATGTTTATATTGCAAGTTGTCAGTCGGGTAGTAAATCATCTCTGGAGTTGAACAGTAATACAGCTCTCCCCACCCAGCTGGGGCCTTGATGACACTGAATTCCATTATGGCCATTTCAGGTACACCTGGGGACCCATTTGTAATCAAGGAAAAATGGATACGCTTATAAAGTAGATTCTACCACAATTCTGCAGTCCAGCAAGGGTGATTTGCTTTCAGGAATCAATCCAAATTGCTCCAAGTTGTTAACTAAAAATGACACTCCGTACTAGTCTTAGAAGAAATAGGACCGAGTGCCTAGACAGATGTCTACTAACAGAGTCTGTTGGCAGCAAAACGCCGTTACCTGCAAAAACCCTTCTGAACAAAGTTTTCATTGCCCAGTACTCACATAACCATACTGCAAGCAATGCTTAGAAATTAAATTCTAAAAGGCAGATAAATATATACTTCGTTCATCAGATACTTTCTGCTGAGAAAAATAAAAGCACTTGGCGGCAGGATGTAAACCTGAAGTCCAATCTCAAGAAAGGTCACTTAAAACAACTCTAATTGTAATTTTCCATTGTTTTCTTTTCCCCAATTTGAAAGGAATTTTCACACAGTATGCTGGGTACACATCTCACACAGATAAAAGGGAAGGGTGAAGAGTTCTCAATAAGGAAAAAAATTATAAATAAAAACACACAAGAGAAACAGTAGAATTATCTGCAACCACTTTTCAGTAATGTGAGATACATCAGATTTCAAGTCATCTCCCTAGAATATTTTTAACCTTTCTGTTGGGGAGCAGCAGAGGCCTCATTAATGAATAGCAAAGCTGAAGGAAGAAGTCTGATTTAGGAGACAGAGCAGCATGGCACCTTTGGAAACTGCAGAGAGCTTGTGCAGCAAGACATATGCAGGTCTAAAACCAGTTACTCTGCGTAGCACATGCTAAAACAATGGTCAAAAAACTCAAGCCACAATGATTATCTAATTATTATCTTGGGAAAATAACTTACAGTCTTTGGAACAAATGCCATGAAGTAAAACTCACCTAAGGCTTTTTATGAACCTATGTGTAATTCCTCAATAGTTAGAGAAACTACCTCATCTGTCCCTTTTCATTACAGATCCATTTGTGCATGACTTATATTAATGCAGGTGGACAACTGAGACTTTAAATACAAGACTAAGAATATCCAGTTATGACTCCTACAACATTGCCAAAGCCAGCTTTATCACAGAGCCAAAATACAAAAATAGAACTCAACTGTACACATAGCAGTGACTGTGGGGCTTCCAGTTCTGAATTTGCTGATTCTTAGAAATCAAAAATTTAAAGCAGTTCTCTCTTGCCAGCAGCAGCTGGTTAGCTCCTGTGTCTAAAAACCAGTCTAACCCTTGCAAGAAACCTTATTTTCCTATTCTGACCTATTTCACTTTCTCACTTTTGTGAAAGTCAGTAACCCTTTACCCACAGCTGCTAGGCCTGCCACAAAAGGGTTAAGTTTTGCCCTAAAGCACATGTTGCTTTCAGAAAAGCTCACAGGGGGGGTATCCATACAGGGATCTTGAGGTTTGCATGAGCTGCTCCTAGCTCTGAAAATCCACGCACACACTCTTTCCTTCAAGAGTTCTCCTTGCATTTAGGCAAACATTACAAAAATACCCCTTTTTATACACATCTCCGTGCCACTGCCACTTACCTTATTAGGCTGTGCATCAAACTGAATTTATACCTCTGTGACCAAGCTGCACTTATGATTGTCCTGTTCCTCTACAGACTGGACATGAGTAGGGGACACAGACTGCATCTTCATGGACATTAATACATTGAGGCTCATGTTACAGCTAACCAGAACTCACCTGAACAGCCTTAAAGCCCTGCCTTGCAACCACCTTCCAGACTAAAGTCCACTAAAAGACTGCAACGTGGAGAGACCAAACTCCACACATTCTTTTCCCCTCTTATGAGCAAAGGCAAGAAGCACAAAGCACTTTGTCTGAGCATTAGCATGAAGAGACAATAGCTACATGTCTTCACATTCCACAGTAAGACAGTCCTCATCTGTGGACTGCATTATCTTTCCAAGGACCCTGTTCTTCACCAGCTCAAAATCCTCAACTACCAGGCCTAATCAGAGCAGCTGGAGTGCTTTGTGGGTTTGTTGTTTGGTTGGTGGTTTTTAGCTTTTTTTTCCCCCCTAATGCAGTTATTACAAAAGGCAAGGTCAGTGGACAACCCAACACAGCAAACAAGTGTGATTCAATACCTTATCCCTGACACAGGTCAATATATTAAGGTGGTTTAGTAGATGGAGCGAGAAGCCCCAGTGAGAAATTATGCAACACGCTGCCCTTTCCTCAAACCTTTACCAGTTACAGAGATTGGGCTATGTCTGAAACAAGTTCTTTAGTTAAAGCAAGTCTGAACATTTCCACTCATAAATGCTTGATCTTTTCTGAATCCCGCTCAGCTCTTAGCCTGAGTGCTATTATGTGGTAGTGAATTTCCACAGATTAGACATCATGTGAAAATACTTTAAAATCATTATTCAGTTTGATGCCTATCAGTTTCACTGAATTGCATTTACCTCAACTGAAGAATACATTCCAGCTCCTTCACCTCTGCACAGCAGTCTTCCTCAGGCTTGGCACCCAACAATGTTGAAAAGCAGAGGAAAACTGAGCCCACCCAAGTGATGCTTATTCTGCATTCCAACCATTGCAATGCTGTTCTCACACTCCTGCATGGCCTTCCACGCCATTTCCTTCCTAAGCACAGCTCCCAAGAGGACACTGCAGAGAGGATGCCTCATGTCATTTCAGATACGAAACAGCTTGCATTTGGCTGCATTTGGCCCTCTCTATCTGTGCGTATTAGCAACAAAACCACACATGAACTTCCTGACAATGAAGAGAATAGTTTCCAAAAAAGAGAAAATATTTTAAGTCAAAAAGATTCAGTTACACAAGGTGTTACATGTGAGCAAAACAAGTAAACAGTTCCTAGGAAAGGAAAAATGGTGAGGTCTCAGAGTACCCACTTGCCTTAAACAAGGTAGGGCCTGAACTGCATTCCATAGCAATTTTACCATGCTACAGAATACATGGGACAGTGGATGGCATGGGGGTCTGCTTCACTTTGAAGTCATGGCTTGAAATATCTTTTTCATCTCCCCTCCACCAAGCTTTACTAAAGCATTCAGCCCCACAGTATCCAAGAGTCTATACACTTACGGATTCATCCTCAAATCCCCAATAAGACAGGCATCGATCATATTTTACAACTAAGGAATGAAGAGCGAGAAACAGTAACAAACTGAACACACTCACACAACAAATATGTGGCAGAAATTAGGTGTCCTTCTGACCACAGCATCATCCTTCCCCTCCAAGCAGCTGTAAAGGTACTTCAATTTTTAAAAGTAAGTCTTCCTACTACAGTTACAGACCCAGCCAATCTATGTCTAAGGAAAAGCCCTCAGGTAGGGGAACTGGCCTGGAAAGAGGATGGAAGATTTCATGCCCTAAGGCATTAGCTGTTTGCATAGATTACACACATAGTTCCTTTGCAGTTCTGCGTAAAATGAATTTCAGAGAGAGTCATATTTCCCCAGTAACTAGTGATTTGAAGTACACACAGCTAGCATAAATGCCAATAAACACTCACTCTTTCCAAAGCTCAGGGTGTCAAACAGAAAGGAGATACCTTCCCAACCAAAGCCTTCAAGCAAGGAGATGAATATACCCAGCTTCGGGACCTTAAATTTACTCTCAAAGCACTGAGTCTAACAGTTGAGAAAATCTGCTCTATTATGACAATTACAGTTCCTGACAACCCCAGTCAAAAGAGCAGAGATGAGTCGAAAAGGTGTCAAGCCAGACCCTCATTTTTGAGTGTAGGACTCCTACCCACAATCTGTATCACATGCAGGCTCATTTGAGACCTTTACATGTTGTATCTCTCCCAGCAACAGGAAAGATATAGAGTTATTAGCCACCACTATATTATTGTTATCACTCTGTGCTGAAGAAGTAAGGCCTTTGATAACAAGCATACAACATGGTTATTTTATCAGGATCTAACTTCCAGAACTATTTCGTGGGATGACGCTGTGATGTGGTGACAAATTAAAATCTCGGAGTCCAGTTTGCAGTGGATCCTCCATAAAACACAGCACATGTCTTAACAGGTGAGGGAGCTCACCTTTAGAAAAATAATCAGCCTCCAGGACTCACAAGCATCAAACCCACTTCAAACAACTGCCAGAAAGTACAGCTGCATTTTATTTTGCTACTGTTCAAACAGTTTCCTCACTTTTTAAAAAGCACTTTATATGCCATAGCAGCTGCTGCAAACCCTTTCTCCAAGGCAGCTCTGGTACCAATCAGGCCAGCATGCTGACCAAAAATCATTGATTCTCTCTGACTTGATTTGTTCTGCTCTGGCACAGCAAGCAGGCAGGCTTGCAAAGGACTACACCTCTTTCAAGGCTATAGTCTATTTCCCCTACATGCTACACCACATGATTGTATTTAGAGTGGATGGCAGAGATAAGAATTCAGGGTTTGTTGGCTGCAAAGCAAGTGACTTAGCAGCAGCCAAAAAACAACTTGAAACAGACGGGAAAAGCACACAAGGTCATCTTTAGTTCAGAAAGCTGGTTTGAAGAGGCAACAGGTCTTGGCATGTAACTCATCCCCTCCTGACCCTATGCCTTGCTAATATTAAAGATGAAGATAGCCACAGGCTGCACTTTGGAACTCCACTAGCCCTGCTAAAACGCATTCCCATGATTTCAAGAGCAGTGGGTGCCTGGGAAGGAATGAAAACCCAGAAGCTCCTGATACCACAGCTAAGACCCAGTAGCTTAAATGCATATCAAACACCCAGAAGCTAAATGACACTGTATGCCAAGCACTGCTGAGACAGATGTGCTCTTTGCAGTGACTCGCAAGAAGGTGAAGAAAAGAGAAAGGAATTGTATTAAATGTGACCTGGCAAGTAATTGAAAGGCATGAGTAAAAGACCAGCTGCTGGGTACCAAACAACTGCACCTCTAAACTGGATCTCAGTAGTGAGTTTGGGAGAGGACACAAAGGCCAGCAGTACACCTGCATCATCCATCAGAGAAACAGTTAAAATACAGGTGGATAAAACAATGTGGTGGAAGAAATAACCTGACAGAACAGAGGGTCACTAGAACCACTTAACTTTGACATCACAATTATTGCAAGAGCAGATTCATCAGGAAGGATTTCCTTTGGATTATGGCTGAGCAGACGTGGATTATACAGAGAGTATGGCTACTTCAGGACTGACACAGCAGAATTAAGACTGCTTCTCCAAATGGAATGCAAAGAGCACTGGCTTACAACTTTAATTAAACTTTTCCTCCCAGGAACTCTTACTGAATTCCTCAGGGTCACTCCCATTTCACTGACACACCGGCCTCTCAATTCTGTCAGTGTTGGCCTGCTATAATGAAGAGACCACCACAGAGAGGGACAGTTTCAGGTTAAGTGGTTTACATATTCTCAAAAAATTCCAGTAGTGGGACCAAAAGAATGCAGTCTGACTCAGTGTCAGTTCATTCCTGGCTTTCTTACCTGCTGTCTGATGCTTCAGTAAGGATTCATTGCTTCATCTTATGTAGGCCCTCTATCCCAGTTCCTTCTCTGAATCTGTAAAACACAGATGCATACTTCTGAAAAGCTTTCACTGGCACAGAACTATCTGCATGTGAGGGATAATTCTTTTCAGTGGACAACATCCACTTGGCATCTCTCTGATCTAGGTCATTCTCAGCCTTGCCAGACTTGCACATCACTTGCACACCCTGATGCCTGCCAGTGCAACCTCCCACCCACCTAAAAATCTGTGTATTACCACTCAATCTTTCACTCTGCTCCGTGCAGTGTGCTCAAGCTCGGAGCCAGAAGCAGTTCAGTATTTACTGTTCACCTGTTCCCAGAGGCTGCTCACTAGTCCTACAGTGGGAAGCACCACGAGAATGTCCAGGCTGGTGGAGAATTTCCCATTAACCCCTGCTGAGCCCGACAGCAGAGAAGTACTGATTCTCCCCTTCCAACCCTGCCTGTTATACCCTGGCTTTCAGCACAAGTTGACCAGCTCTGCAGCTCCTGCTCCAGCAGCGCTCCCTGCACAGTCACTGCCTTCGCACCCCTGACCCTGCATCGCCCAGGCACGGCTGGGTGTTCCAGGCTCCGCTGCCGGGAAGGAGAGCCCCCCGATGGCTGCGGCAGTGGCACCGCCACCCTTCCCTCCCTCCCTCCCTCCCTCCCCTTCCCGGGGCCGAGGCTGTGGCCGCAGTGCCCTCCCGGCCCCCCGGGCTGTCACCCCCGGCCCCGCTCTCTCGCCTCAGGCCGCCATTTTGCTGCGGGGCACGCCGGGTAATCCGGCGGAATCCCCACGCCGCGGCGCGCCTGCGTCATCGGGCGGCACGCGCGGGGGGCGGGGCCGGGAGCGGGATGAGGATGGGGATGGGGATGGGGATGGGGATGGGCTCCGGGACACGGGCATGGGCATCCCTTCCAGTGTGCACGGACAGCTCCCGCCCCTTCCCAGGGCCCCGGCTCTGAGGAACACCCCGGCAGCCCGGAACGCATCCCCGCCTGTCACCGGGGAAGCTCCATCGCATCCGTAGGTCCAGGGAGGAGAGTGGCACATGGAAAACCGGCCCCAAGACCCCCGTGTACCATGTACTGGCATGTACCAGTCAAGGGCTAGTCAAACCCTGACACAATTTGGGAATGTGCTTTGGTATTTGCTTGTATTTATTTCCACAGTCTTCCACTCCGTTGTTTCAGTCTTGGGACTTTGGAAAGTCCGTACATTTTAATTTTGAACCAAACTGACTCGTTTATTCCACTCCGAGCTCAGACGGGTACTTTTCCCATTGCTTCTCGCACCCGATGGCACAGACTTACCCCCTGCTTCCCTGTCCTGGTATCCTTTATTTCACCAGCAGCTCAGGAATAGGCTACACGCGCAGTAAATAGCGGAGCCCAGTCCACAGGAAATCTGCCTGGCCAAGGAAAGCCCCGACAGCGTTTGCAGGACGCTCTCCCATGTACTGCTGCATGTGCAGAGCCTCCAGAGCTGCCCTGGGGTGGCAGTGCCGCAAACCCTGCCCGAGCAGTGCCCTCTCCTACACAGTGCCAGGCAGGGGCTCTGCAGGATCCCGCTCCCACAACCTTGGGAATACTGTGCAGCAGCCCGGCAAGTGCCACTGCAGCACACCACGCGCCAGCCAGGGATATTTCAAGAAAGCCTTCGGTACTTGTGCCCCCATAAATTCTCCAAATCCTCCCTGTGCCGGAGTCGGATAACAAGCAGAAGGACAATGGCTGCAAGAATCCAGGCTGCCCATCTGCTCTGCACTTCCAGATTCTTGCTTCCACAGCACCAGCTGATGAAATTTTCATGGCTGATGGGGTTTCTCATTTCCACCGGGCCGTGCTGCCTTGGAGCCTTCACAGTTGTGGCCTGTTCAGGTTTCCGTGGGTGCGCGCCGATGGCAGCAATGATGAGAGTGCTCTGCTTCCTTTTGGTGACTCCTCTCAGGAGGGTCTTCGAGCTTTTGGTAAGTCTAGGTGAAGCAAGCCCTGCAGGAAGGAGAGAGTTTGATTTTCAGATGGCCTTGTCATTCACTGCTTCCATTAAACTCAGCTCTTCTCAAAATCAGATCCCAAGGTCAGACCGCCAAAGGGAGACAGGGGCAGGACAGACTGGCTGAGCACCAGTCACCTGCTCTGAGCACCGAAAAACACTCTCTCCTCAGATCCCAAAGGCCTTGATTCCCAATCCTGCTCCCTCTCCACAGATATCCACCCTGCCTTTCCCCATATCCGGTATGCCTGTGAGCTGGAGTGCCCACTGCCCTGAGCCCAGAGATGTGGCATGATGCGGAAGCGTGACGTTAGGTTACATGATGTTCATTTATATAACACCAGTAATACCAAAGTGCAGCTCCCTGCTAGAGCCAGTTGCTCGCTAAAGCCTCTGAAGTTCAATTAACAAGCACCAGGTAATCTAACACTTGACTTCCAATAATCCTTTTATTTTAAGGGGCCTCTGGCGGATGTAAAGCCCTCAGCAAACAGTCCTGGAAGTACATTTGAGATTCTCTCAAATACCAGCTGAATTTATAACCCTTAGTGGAGAGCAGGGAGGAATCTCTTCAAAATACTTTCCAGCTGGCAGCACTTTATATAGACTCTTGTAACTGAATAAAAGGAACCCCTGGAGGGGCAGGTGCCACCCTGTGGAGGGACAAATCCCTCTTAAGTGCCTACAGTCTTGGCTAGTGAAAAAGCAGATGCCAGAAATAATGTCTCCCCACCAGAAGAAGGCAGTGCAGGCTTGGTCCTCTCAAGTTTCCCACCAAATCAGGTCAAGCAGGGAAGATGGTGGATGCTGGACCACCCCTTGGTGGCTGACTTGGAGGCTGTCACCTGCCAGAGAGTGGCATCAGGTCCCATTTTCTCCAGTTTGGATGATGCAGTGCTGAAGGGATATACTTAGGAAACACTTTCCCCACTACTTCTCTAACTCCAGCTGCACAGAGGATTCCCCAGTAGACCTCAGCTGGGAAACCCTCAGCAGTTCCAAGTATGGGCTGAGCCCACCAAACCCAAAAACCTTGACACTTATTTTGAGCAGAATTTTCACTCTGGGATATGCCAGTACAAGAGGAGCTCAGCACTCAAAATAACAGCATTTCAGGAACAATAAGATCAGTGAAACATAGCCAGCCTGGGACAGTCAGACAAGTCTGTGGATGCCGAATTGGACAGCCAAATACATCCTGCCAGTATGCCTGGAGCATACACCTACCAGAAGAATACACCCCACCAATAAAACAGTTGCTAACAACATACCCACGTGTATAATTCAGCCCATTCCACTACATAACAGTGAGTGTTGGGGCTCAATTTTGAGCTGAATTGAGGTGCCACACTCAAAAAAAGCCTCGAGTCTTTTCACAAGCAAACACTTTGCTGTCAGGATCCCCAGCAGCAGTGGCTGAAGAACAGAACTGTGCTGACCCATCCCAACACAAAATGCTGTTTGCCTTACGGGATTGCCTAAAGGTTGGGATGTAATTGTGCTGGACACTGCACAGAAAGGCAAGCAGACACAATATCCTGCCCCTGAGGCCTGAATCTCTGAATCTCTTGAATCTCTCTCAAAGCCTTTCTGGCAACACAGAATGGAGGATGAAGGCAGAACTGGAAAACAATTACAGGAACCCACCATTGCAGTACCCTGGAGCTTGGCATGGCCGGGTGGTTTCATGCCATCACAGGGTTTGAGCAGAGCATAATGCACAGCCTACACCTGTATTTCAGACATACATAGGGACACTTTCCCCCAACCTGTATACTTGAAAAATACACTGCACATCAACACTTACCCATTACAGTTGCTGCCTCTGCATGTTTTGTACATTTATAAATGCGTATGTATAAAAATAGAATAAAATAAATATATATATCACTGACCCCTACTGGCCACTTCTAACTAGCCACAAAATTGTGCAGCAACAGCGAGCTCTTGCCTCTTGCCCTGGTGCAGCACTTCTGTGTGGGCAGGGAGTGCAGAGCCTGGCAGTGGTGGATTTGTACTCTTTGCACTCACTTTGTGCTGGCTGCATCACTCCTGGGGGCAGGCAGCTGAAATTGGGATTTTCTGACCTCAAGTATTTGGTTGTGGCATCCCACTCATTTCTCTGCTCACCGCCAGCTCCACATCACCATCCCAGCTCTTGCATCGAGCCCTTCACAGGTGCCTCCAGCTTTCACTCTGCATGGCTGTGACCTTATCCAGGATATTCTTCCAGAAAAATTCAGTTCCTAGCTGGGACCCACATCACACATACCACTGCTCCTTGAGGTGAGCTCCCTACAGAAGGAGCTGCCCCAGTACTGCACAGTTTCTCCACCCAGCAGCTTCACCTGAGCCCTGACAACACTCACTGTAAAGCCTTTGCCCCAACGGGTGCTAAATCCAGCATGAGTGCTGCTGTGCAACAGAGGCTGTTGTGGGTTTGACCTCGGCAAAATGCCAACCCCCCCCCCACACCAGTGATTTACCCTGGTGAAGGAGTGGAGAGAATATGCCTGACAGACAGGATGGCTGCTCCAATGCAAGGCAAAACCCCAAGGAAAGCAAAGGCTGGAGTCATGGCATCAGCCTCAGACCAAGACTCAAGGGGCTCTGCCTGCCTTCCCCTTCGTCAAAACTTGTTTAGCTTGTCATGCTAATAGAGTGTTTGAAATGAACTGAGTTCAAAGTATGTGGAGAGAAAGGGGGAGGATGTCTCCCTGGAGCAAATGGGGAGGTGGCAGAGGGCTTAGGTGTGACACTGGCTCTCCTCCACGTGTGCCAGCAGACGGGGCTTCGTCCAGGTTTGGGCAGCATGTTCCCCTGCATGCAAGGGGAGGACACCACACACTGGGGTGTTGGGGTTGGCACTTCACCATGGTACACAAATGGGGAGACCCCAAGGTCTCCGAGGGCAGAGCAGGGACTCGCAGACTCTTTCAGGTAGAGGCACATGGCTGTGTGTTGTGGCCCAAGGAGGCCTTCTGCATGCCCAGAGCGTGCCTCAAGCTCACAAGATCTTTCTTTTTGGTGAAATCTGCAGTGCTGCTCTCCCCGAGCAGCTCTCGTTGTTTATAGGGACGGGTCCAGGCAGGCCAGGGAGGAATTACCTTTCCCTAGGACACGCTTGGTGCTTGGCTGAGCACACTGCTTCTCTGCTTCACAGGAGCTGCTGAAGGCCAAGGAGACAGCCAGTCTGCAATTAGCCTCCCCCCCCACACTCATCCACATCCCCTGGGGCTGCTAATTATGGACTCCTCTGCAGCCAGGGTGCAAGTCTTTCTAAGCATAGGCCATAGTTTCATAAAATGACCTTGAAATTCTCTACAACAGGTTTGCCTGCCAGGTTTCACTGCAAACACCAAGATATGCCAACCTCTGTAAATACCCAGAAGCAAGCTCAGAGGCAAGCACCAAGGAAGCTCAAAAGATTTGCTTCAAGATTCTCCCATTAAAGCTTGCATGCTCCCAGTAAGATTAGGAGGTTTCATTGCTAGAGCTGCCAGCTGGAAAGGCAAAGGGAGACAGCATAGCTGAAGACAGGCTTCGAGGCACCCACGGGTGTGTGCCAGCAAGGGAAAGCCTGGCAGACATCTCCTTCCCACTCCAGTCCTTCTAGGTGTCCTCCCAGCAGCAGGAGGCAAGTGGGGGAAATGGGTACACCCCCTGAATTCGGTGCCCTTGGGAGAGCCCTGATATTAGCTGTTGTACATGCTCACAGAAGGAAGCCAGAAATCACAGGGCAAAACAAGATCCTGCACCTTCTCAGTAAACTCACAGGGGTTCTTTGAGAGGGTTGACTCAGCCTGTTGAATTGTGGGGGCTAAGGCAAAACACCTTTTCTCTAATCGCCCTCCATACATACCTCCATCTCTTTCCTTTCCCCTTCAAGTCTAAGTCCTTTTGCCTCCAGCATTTAATCTTTTTTTTCTCTTTTAATCCCATGTGGCTTTGTCTTGTCTTTGACTGAAGCACTGAGGATGGACTCAGGGAATCTGTATCTCAAAATAACGTGTGACTTAAGTTTACATTTCCAGCTACTCACAGCAGGTTTGGAGGCTGTCAGGTACTGAGCTCCAGCCCATTGCAATGACACATGCATTCTCCCACACTCAGAGGGCCTGTCTTAGTGGAACAGCCCAGCAGGCATTCTGATTTTAGCTAGTCCCAACAAAGCAGATGCATGGAAGTCAGTGCAGGGTGCAGACCACCCCTCAGGAATTAGCAGCCCTGATGATGATGGACTCCCTGCAGCTGGCTCAGAGAGGAGGAGAGGCAAGCTAGCAATCAGAGGCTTGGCTCTGAATACCTGGGTATTGCCTCTCCTGGACATTTCAGGCACCACTGGTGCATCCCTACAGTCCATCGTGCCTTGGCCTTGGATAGCAAATGTATGCTGGGCCACCCCTCTGTCCAGTGGATATGTATGGATGGTGCCTCCTCATGCCCAGCATCCTTCCTCTCCCAGAACTGGGTCTGCACAGCTCAGGGGAAGGTATGAGTGTTTCCCTGTACAAAATTACTGAAGAACCTGCCCTTGTGGAAAGCTGCTACTTATTCCATGGCCTGGAACTCATATTCAATGCCCTGGAGGAAGAAAGTTTATAGCTCTTTGGAGTTCATTCCTATTTATTCTCATTGTCTATATAATGTCTAGTCAGGGTTTTTTAATGAACACCTTTTCTTGTTACCCAGTGGCAATGAGTTGCCTGGATCATCAGTGTTTAGGATAAAAGCAATCCTCCCTGTCATTCATTTTGATTGCACTTACTTCTCATTTTGCCTTATGTCCTGGCAGGTTGCAAAAGAAATAAAAGAGGCTCATGCCAAGCCTAGGCACTGTTCCCAGAGGCTCTGGGGTCACAGGGAATGTGACACTGGGCTTGGGCAGCATTCCTGGAGACTTTAGGAAAACACAGAATACATCCTGGGGTAAGCCAGGGTGGCTACCCTTAATGTGGTACTGAAATGTAGGAAGGTCAATCCAAGAACAGTTCCCATTCGCTGAGGGACCCCTTGCAGAGCCACCAGGCTAAGGGAATTGGGTACTTCTCTTCCCAGTGGCATTTCCAGCGGCCTCAGTTGCCAGACCAAGGAAGGTCTGAAGGGCTTTTGGAAGCTGAACAGCACTTTTGCTACGAGAGAGCAAAACTTAGAGCAGGATAACACGGGATAGAATCACCAAGACCACAGCTTGAGCTTTTCTCCATCATTCCCCAGATGATGCACTGTTGTCTGCCAGCCTGGCCATGCTTCACAGAGTGGCAGCTCATTGAGCTGGTGCAGATTGGGAGAGAAGAGCCAGGAGGCTTTCCGCCTTCGACCTTCACCCTCTCCCTGCTTCTCTTTCACCCGCCCCCTCCACTTCCCCGCTGAAGGCACAAACACCTACTGCCCATGGAAGCTATTTCTAAGCAATCCCGGGCATCTTGGGAATGAGGCTCTGAACAAATATCGGAGCGTGCGTGTGCAGAGAGTGCACACACACACACACGCACACACACGCTCAGCCACGGTGCTGCTGCAAAGTCAAATATAGACCTTGTGGAAGGGGAACAATGGCCGGGGTTGGGTTACATGGCTGTAGGGCCAGCGAGCTGCTGTTTGTTGTGGGCTGGGGTGGAATGGGAAAAGCAAGGGGGGTGGGATGGGGGAGAACATTTGTTTTAACCTAGAGACCCTGGGCTGGTGCCGTGCATAAGGCGGAGAGGGTGACCCAGAGCAAGAGCTGAAGAGGATGATGATTTGAGTTGGCAGCTCAGAGGTGTTTGCACTCTTTCTCCATCTCGTTTGTGCTGCTTTTCTGCCTCTCACAAGAGATTAGAGTGGGCAGGAAGGGGTGAATTTCTCCGGGATTCTGCACAAGGAAGAGGTCCTTTGTCTCCTTGCTCCAGAGAAGGCTCCTCAGTGGAGGAGAAAGGACAACATCACCTGTTCCCTCAGTCCAGCATCAGCTTCTTACCCCCGATGTCTGGCTGCCTCCAAGGTGCAGGATCCAGACGCCGGAAGAAAGGGAAGCAGCTCCAGCTGGTTTTGACAGGTAATTCCTCCCTCTGTCTGTGAGCGGTGATGGTGTGTTGGAAGCATGGCAGGGGAGGGAGTCTGTCTGGCATGCATTGGAAGGGAAGACCAATGCAGAGGTCGCTCCAGTTCCCACTCTGGGTTCCTGCTTTGTGGGATTTCCTTCACCAGAGGGAAAAGCCGTGGAGAGACTCTTATGGCTAGGAAAAAATCCTTCCTAATTCTGACCCAGCAGCTGTTCCATCTGAGACGCCTCTAGGGATGGCATGGCAGGGATCAGGGCCCAGTAGAGCAGGGTCTAAGCCAAGCACAAGAATTCCCTCCTCAACACCCTTTTCTTGTGTCTGCAATTAGAGCTGCTCCACTTGAATCATACCAGGAAGCCCAGGGTCTGATGTAGCAAGCCTAGAGATTGGGATTGTGCCTGGAGATGAGACAGGAGTTCTTCGGTGCAGAGGAAAGAATGCACCCAAGCTCCACATTGCTCAGTTTCCTTTCAGTCCCTTCTCCCTCCTCTGTACTCACCTTTTTTACTCCCATCCATTCCTTCCTGCTTCTATCTGTGCCAAACCCCAAAAGCAATTTCCTCAGATATGCCCATATACCCTCTTTTGAAATCCCACCCTGCTTTCTGTTCTTCATTCCCCTTCTTCAACATTCAGATCTTCAGCAACAAACTTTACCTCCTCAGCCTGGACAGCCCTCACTCCATGCCATGGCACTCACCTCCAAGAGAAGCGGCAAAGGGAGAGACACATATCCCATTCCACTGACTGTAACCTAACTCCATCTCCCTCTGCCACAGCACTCATGCTGCGGATACAGATACTTATGGATGTCAACGTAAGCAGGGACTCCTCTGCAGGTGCCCTCCTATCTGCCCCTTCAAATGCACACACAGCATCCAGGGGGCTTTCTTTGGCATGTTTAACCAAGTGAGATTTAAGAGCACCCGGGCATGGCTGCGCAGTGACATTGCAGTGCAGCACAGTCAGGACCAGGGCAGATCCCAGCAGGAGCAGGTGAGGATGTTGCAGGGGGTGGTGTTGTATCTGAGACAGTCAGCGTAGGTAGTAGGATTTCAAGGAGGAGGTGAGAATGAGGCTGTGCAGCCTACACTCAGCATTGGAAGTGTCACTAATAAAACCTTGGCCTCCAACCATGGCTGGCAAAGAGTTCAAGGCAGGGTGCTGCGGAGGTCAGGGGATAAAGGTGGATCCTCTCAGGTCCTAGAGCTGCAGTGACTGAAGCAGAGGCTGCCTGGCTTTAAACCAACTACCAGGAGCTGTGCTTCGGTCTCAGCCTCCCCCTCTGCTTTTTGCTGTAAACCCCATATATGATAGGAATTGTCTCAAAAGCAGGCTGAGCTGGTTGTGAAGGACTGGAGGCTGAGAATGGATGTAGAACCATGGGAAACAGCTCAGGACAGAGCTGGTGCACACCTGTCTCATGAATACATGAAAAGCTGATGGGCAGCCGAGCAGCAGGAGGTTTGGACATCTCTCTCTGTCCCTCGGGGAACAGTTAGGTAGGGTGATGGAGACAGGAGGAGGCAACAAGAAAAAGAAAAGTGCTCCTGGGCAACAGGAGAGCAGAAAGGCAGGAAGAGGGCAGCTCCTACAGCGGTGGGCAGAGTGGTAGGCCCCCATTTTATTGCTCAGACCTGCTGAGACAGAGCAAACGGGGGTCCACAGTCAAAGTCAGCAGAGAGATAGAGGGGCTTTGATGGGGCTGCTGGTTGTTGGGCTCTCCTGAGGCCCTGGGGCCTGCAGAGGCACCCAGGGCTGCTACAGCGTGCATGATGCTGACAAGGGAGTCAGGAACTGCAGAGGGCAGGGGGAGAGGGGTGGGCTAGAGAAGGTGAGAACAGGGATGGGTTGATCTTCATCTAGTGAGATGAGATGGAATGTGGAATCATCCACTAAGTGCCTGTAGGACATAGCTCTTCTTCCTTCCTGGTGGCAAACAGCAAATCTCATGGGGTGCAGGGGTAGAAAAGGGCTGGCTTGAGGTGAACTTGTAATCTAATTAAGGATTGCTAGGACCTTTGAAGGTGACAGATACAATCTTGTCAAGTAGCAAAAAGGCCATGCAAGGTGAGGAGAGCAGACAGCTGTTCCTTCTGAAGATTTGACAGCCTGGACCCTCTGCCAGGGTTGTCTTATTGTTCACTGAGGTGCTGGTGCCCACGGCTTGTGACCAGCAGCGAGAGAAGTGCTGGGGAACCACAGCTTTTGCTGGATGGCTTCTCTCTTGTGGGACAAGCACTCAACATTGCACCTTTAAGGATGGGGCTTCTTAACCCCGAGAGTTTGGCAGTGGAGGTGTGTCAGTGGCCCCCGAAGACAGCAGGAAGGGGCTGCAGGAGGCATTTTTGCTTATTATTATTATTATTTCAGATGACCTGAGAGAAATAAGGGCTCAGCTCCTCGCGCACCCAGTTGTGAGCGAGGCTCCAGGCTGAGAGGCGGAGTGCCCCGCG
>VXBX01003871.1:321950-348383 GCA_013400415.1 Scytalopus superciliaris | reverse complement strand
CAGCGGCGCGGCATCCCCGGGGTTCGCACCCTGCCCCCGGACACCCGGTCCGGAGCGGTCCCGAGAGCCCTCAGACCAGAGGCACTGTCTGATACTCGCCGTCCTGGGGCTGTCCCTGGTAGCCCTCAGCCGTGCAGAGGTCCCTGATACCCCCGAGGGGGAGGTTAATAGACCCCGGAGGCGCCCTCGCTGGTAGCCCCCAGGGAGGGCTGGTAGCCCCCAGCCCGGCGAGGCAGAGGCGGAGGATGGGACAGGGAGAGCTCTCTCTCTCCCGCGTCCCTGCGACCCAAAGCCAGGCCTGCCCGGGTGGGAGCTGCTCACCCCCCTCCTGGGCACCAGCTACCCCATAGGATGCCGGGATTTAGGGCTGCCCCGCGGGCGGGCTGGGAGGGTGTCTGAGAGGCTCTGCTTCGAGTGGTGAGCCACGGGGGAAACTGCCTTTGCAATGACATGTGGTTGGAGGTTATGCTCCTCATAGTCCTGGAGGAACATGATACTGGTTTCAGCCCTAAATTATTTTATAAGTTTCATAGGAATTGCTTCACCCTCCCCTGAAATGCAGCAGCTGTTTGCCACTGCCCAGTGTTTAGGGGCAGGAGGCAAAGGAGGGTCCTGCGAGCATGGTGACAAGGGAACTGTGGGGAGGGAGAATGCAGTGATCCGTGCTGGGATTTGGCTGGGGCAGTGACAATAACGTCCCTCTGAAAATGCTGCATCCTTCATGGGTAATGGTTGGTTTGCTGGAGAGATGCTTAGAGCAACATCCTTGCTTTTGAGAGCTATTTTGTCTGGTTCAGACAGGTGAAGCTCTTAGCAGGGACCCCTAAACCTCTTCCTGCAATGCGTGTGTATGTGTAGGTGGGTGGGAGGACTTCTGTTCCCATCTGAGAAGTCTTTCATGCAACTATGGACCCAGCACAACCTTCCTGAGCTAGAGTCAAGCTGAAAGTGGAATGGCCCCTGTTCATCACACCCACGCAGCTGAATAGAGTCTGCTCCATACCTTCACCATTCTCCTAGCAGGACTGTTTAACCCCTCCCATCTCATTACAGTAATATATTTATGATATCATCCTCGAATTTCCTGCCCTTAACAACCCCAGAAGGATGGGAGGGAATGAAGCATTTTTGGAAAGTATTTAATGTTACTTCAAGAGGGCAGAAAGCAGTCGGAAAATAGATGGGTGCAGGAACCTTGGGCTGACGGGGCTCTCTGCAGGACAGCTGAGGAAGAGGACTGCACCCGGTGAGAGGTGTGTGTTCGCCTTTCCTGCCTAGAGCTGCAGCCCAGCCCTGGTGACTGTCACTTCACTCTCTTGCTTGGACAATGAAAGAGGGCTGTTGTTCACCACTTGCTCATCTGCTAAATCTTGCTTGACTCGCTGCTCTCCTGCAGCATTTGAAAAGCAGCCTGGGTGCTGTAAAAAAGACTCAGCCCATCTATTCATTCAAACATGCATGGGAGGGACCTTGTTTAACACGAAGCTGAAGCCACCCAGATCTAGGGAGGGAAGATGAAGGTCTCTGCAGCTGGGCTGGTACTTTTGGAGGTTTCTGCTCTCTTGAGAGCAGCTAGGAGGGGCAGGTGCTCCAAGATGTGGTGTAACAGCCTAAGCTGCTACATGCTCAAGATTGAGTGCGCACACTCAGTTCTCCCGCACACACATTTTTAAAGGCTTTTTGATTCTTAGTCCTCCAATACTGCCTTAGAGAAAGGACTCTGGAAGGACAGAGAAGAGTGCAGTCACAAGTCTATACAAAACTGGATGTTTCAACTCAAAACTCCCAGGTAGCAGAGAGGAAGGGATGTGTGAAGTGAAGCTGTGGTGTGAGCCAAGGGGTTTTGCTGAGCTTGTTCTTTTTCTCTCTGTAGGTGTTCAGCTCGGTGGGGCCACACTGACCATGCTCAGGAGCTTCTGTCTCCAGCTTATGTCCTTGGTTTGGATCCTCTTGGCCCATCACCAGCTTGTGCAAGGTGAGTCTCTGTAGACATGGTTCCTTCTCTTTTACGTCCATCTTTCCAAACCTATCCTTGGCATTACTGAAGTCTCCTCAATTTCCCATGCAAAACAGAGCTGGCCTGACCTAGAAGAGCAGAAAATGCTGCTTGGTCATTGATCACCTGGGGGGGGGGGGAACTAGTGGCAACTGTAAAACCCTTGCTCTGGTGCCCACAGGGGCAGCAGTGCCTGAGCAGACTGGCAGTGAGAGGTCCTGCTGCTCTCTCAGTTAGTGTGAATGGGTTCCTGAACTGATGAACCTGTTCAGGGAGGCAGGGTCAGGGGAAAGAAGGTCCCAAAACTGAACAGCTAATCCTGGATCCAGTGACACAAAATCCCTTCCCAAACATTGGTTTAGTCTCCCTCTGCTCCAGATAAGCAACGAATTCCCAAAACCATCTGCCAGGGGAGATGATTACAAATAAAAAAGGTGACTTATACCCAGGCTTGGGGCTGAGCAGTCCCAGGATGCTGCTCTAGCTCCACAGTGGCTTGTTTTGTGAGGCTGTTATCCTGAGCAGTGGGATCTGCTGCCTCACTGCAGCAAAATCATGTGCACGGGGAATTTCTTCCCTGGATCGCTTTCCTAGGCAGCACAAAGTGCTGCTTGGGGAAAGCCTGAGCACTCCTCTTGGCACAGAACCTTTAACCTGTCCCAGTCCAGGATGGAGGAGCTCAGTCAGGTGAGAGTGTTCATCTCCTTGGCCTCACCTGGGATTGCACTGGGCTTCTGGAGAAACTCCCTGCTTCCTGATACTTGCTCTAGTTCTACTGCTCGTGGAGCTGAAGTGAACCAGTTTCCCTGTGGAGCTAAGATGCAAGCAAGTGATGGGGGAGAGGGGAAGGTGGAGATGAAAGGGGACACCTGGCTGGAGGAAGCAGGCCCAGCACCAAGCAGAGGATGAGAAGCAGCACAGTGAGGCCATGGCTCAGTTACAGCTTCTGTGGCCTTTAAATAAATAAAGAGAACTGGATACCTGGCCCCATGTGATGCCCAGTCCTGCCTCTCTGTGCTGGAAGAGGAGTGCAGGTAGCTGGATCCTGGAGGAGGCCAGGAGCCCCAACCAGACTGTTCTGTGTCAATAACTGCTCCTGGAGGTGGCAACATCCTAGGAGATAAAGACAAACCATTCTTTCCATTTTCCATTTTCCTTGGTCCTTTTGTGCTCCTCACAGTAGCTGGCTCTGAGCTTTCCCCCCATACTTGCTGCAAGGCTTTGGGACCAGGTGGGTCAGTTGCTGTTACACAGGTTGCCTTAATGCATGGGCAACCCCAGCTCTTGCCCAGAAGGGCCCAAAATCTAAGGGAAACAGCAGAGGAAAGGGGGGGAAGACAACCAGAGACTGGTTTGTTTTGAAGCAGGGTCCCATTTCTCAGTAAAGGAAGTGTTATCACTTCTTGGGTTACTGTGAAATCCTCATCTCTTGTGTGGCATCCAGACTTTGAAAGGAAGGTCCCCCACCTTACAGTTCTGGGGAAGGGCAAGGATGAGTGCCTAGGAAGGAAAAAGAAGCTGTGAGCCGGCTGGGCCATGGGCAGATCTGGAATTATTTATAGTCTCTGCTTAACCCAACTCCATGTTACCTCCTTTGCAGGTGATGAGTGCAGTGAGCGCTGTAATCTCGCCCATGGCTGCTGTGACCAGGATGGGAAGTGCAGGTATGGCTTGTCTTTGGCTCTCTGCTTCTCCTGACCATAACTGCTCTCCCTCCCTTGTTGCTGTGTCCTCGGTGCCTACATCCCAGCCCTGAGATGAAGCACCTCCTCCTCCACTCACCTACACCTGGAATCTATGACTCTGCTCTGTTCTTACCTTACACACTCTGGAATGGGATATTTGGTCCCTCAGGCTCTGTCTGGTCCCCTCCAGCCTTTGCTCCATTTTTTCCAGGGTCCCCACTTCTATACACTGACCAGTGTTGTTCTGCTGAGCCCTTTTTGCCTGAATGGAAGCCCAGGACAGTCCAGCCATGCCTGGGTGATTTGAGACAGCCTTCAGGCTCAGATGTGATGCAGAAAGTCATCAGGCAGCAGGGCAGGCATGGGGGATGACCAGCTTGCTTGACCTCCTCACTGGCTGAGGTGGAGATGCTCTCCCTGGGGGCATGGAAGAGAAGAGGTGCCAGCATGCATATAACTGAGGGCACCAGAGCTCCCCTTTCAGCAGCCTGGGCTGTGGTGAGGATCTCTGGATGTTTTCATAATGGGCTTAGGAGCAAGCTAGGGGCTACTGCAGCAGAAATGCATGTATGATGCCTGGCATGTCAGCTCCAGCTGGTGCCCAGATCCCACAGGATCAAAGCTCAGGAAGACTTGGCTGTTTACCTGGCCCCCTCCCTGGAAATTTTTATATTGGCCAGCTCCCTTTTAGAGAAGGGGAAGAGTTGATACACCTGCTCCTGCAGGTACTGAGCAGTAGAGGTATCCACAGCCCTCTCCATAAGCTCAGGGCTGTCCTCATATGAGTGCATTTTTCCAGACTCTATCAGGCACATGGTATCACCTCCATTCCCATCAAAAAGCCTCTAATTAACATACATTTTTCTTTTTTAACCATTTTCCTCATTCTACATCTCTTTGGAACAATGTGCAGTGACAACAGCCCGCCCAGGTGTGAAAGTGCAGTTTTGGGCCAGACCAACAAACCTGCAGTCATCACACATGGTACTGAAATGAGCCACAGCCATGAAAATGAACCCCCTTCCTTACTCTGGAAACTGTGGTGGTTTTGTTAGGTTTAATTTCATGCTGGTTTGAGTATAGCTTTTGTTGTGGCTTGGTGCCACCTCCACTCTGCTTTAATCTTGTTATCATTTGATTTCCCCCTTGGAGCTGGCAGGTCTGAGGGATGCCTGCCACTGGAACTAAGTAAAGCTTGACTTCCCTTGGTCATTGCCACTGCCCTACTCTCCTGGCACCAGAAGGCTCATCGTGTGCTGCAGGTTTTACCACTGTACTGCCTTGTGAGCTGGTTAATAAGTCTCTTCTGTACACTAGCCATGACAAGCAAGGTTTCACAGCTGGATTACACTGCACTTCAGACAAAAAAATGACACATGCAAAAGGGTGCAGTGAAGCACGTGGATCTCAAGGGCTTCTTGTCACTTTCCCTCAGGGAGTTCAGGGTCAGGGATGGGCTTTTATGTGCCTGTCAACTGGCTGCACAATGAGGGAGGTGCAGGAATTGCTGAGCTAATGATGCGGTGTATGCAGAGCAGCTGGCTGGAGGAAGGCAGAGGGATGTGGGCAGTAGAAGTGAAGTTGCTGAGCTCTGTTTCTGGCCCCTCACACTCCCTGGCTGCAGAGGGTGAGTCTGCTCCTGCTCTGTCTGTTTGCTTCCTTGGACAAATGAGGTGCCAGTGCTTACCTCCCCTGGAGGAGGGAGCTAGCAGGTCCATAGGGGACTTTGGGAGAGATTCCAAGCACTGCCGTATCTGCAGCGACCCTTCACGGCACACAGCCAGCTTTTGCACAGACCCTGACTGGGATTCATTGTGCTCTGCCTTGTCCTGCAGGTGTGATCCAGGCTGGGAGGGCGAGTACTGCGAGGAGTGCGTGCGTATGCCGGGCTGTCTTCATGGGACGTGCCACCAGCCTTGGCAGTGCATCTGTCACAGCGGCTGGGCCGGCAAGTTCTGTGACAAAGGTGAGTCACAGGCTGGACATCCCAGCCTCCCGTGCTGAGGGCAGAAGCCCAGCACACCCTGCATGGATGCGTGAGCCAGAATAGCCAATATAGCCAGAAGCCACCTGGGTGATGCCGCTTGGGCTGCCTGGGAGATAGGATGCTGCCTGGCTGCCACAGCTGGAACCATTCCCTTCCTGTAAAAGAGGTCAGACTGCTGGCACCTGCTCCCTGGCTGCATGGCATGAGCTAGCATGACACTGGCCAGTCTCAGGAAATGGAGTAAATGAACTCATTGCATTTCTCACGCTCTGTGAGGACTCCAAGCAGCATCCCCTGCTTCCCCAAGGCTTCCTGCCTTCAGCAGGTGGACTCCCCTTCTTCAGCCTCAGAGACTCTTTTTTAACATAGGGTCTCCACTGGCCAGACAGATGGCATGCACAGCATCTTCCATGACCATGTAGGCACTGCACTGCTTTTGCTGCAGGTGCCTGTTGGAGGGGAGGAAGGAGAAGCTCCTTTCATTTCTCTATCCCCACTGGGTTTGATGGGTTGTGTTCACACAATTGGCCACATCAACCCTCTTTTCTGCCTAATCCACACCTTTTTCTTTCCCCTCAGACATACATATCTGCGAACACCAGTCCCCATGCCAGAACGGGGCTCAGTGCATCTATGATCGAGATGGGGAGTATTCCTGCTTGTGTCCAGAAGGTTTCCATGGAAAGGACTGTGAGATGAAGACAGGGCCATGTGAGAAGGCAGGGTGAGACACTGTAGTGAGAATACAGACAGCATTAACTTTGGGTCACACACTGCCAAGTGGAGGCCCAGCTTAGCACATTATCTGTGGATTTCCATGCACCAAGGGAGTTAAGTCAAAATCACCTTTGGCTTTGGTTTAGCAGTGTGCACTGCATGGTCCCACTGGGACAAGGTCTTTGTTGCGATCTGAACAGATTCCTGTCCCTCACTGCTGTAGGTGCCATGACCTGACACCTGTCATGCCTTTGGGGAGCATCAGGAGGGCATATTTCCTCATCAGATCATTTGGCTGAAGATCTTCCCTGGTGGGCGGTGGACTCATGCAAGGCCACAGCCTTTGAGGAGGTTCCACAGCCACTCACTCAAGGAGACACCAATTCCCCCTCAGTCTTCTCCTTGAGATAGCTGCCTCCATGGAGAGAGCTGGTGCTGGACACACTGGCCATGCAAGCAGCTCCATGTGTTTACCTCCCTGGGGGAGATGGGCCATAACCCATCCTTGCTCTCTCCACACAGGTCTCCGTGCAAGAATGGTGGACAGTGTCAAGATGAAAATGGCTTTGCCAGCAACTTTACCTGCCGGTGTCTCGCTGGCTTTGTGGGGGCTCTCTGTGAGCACGATGTGGATGACTGCCTGATGCGCCCCTGTGCCAACGGTGCCACCTGCCACGATGGCATCAACCGCTTCTCCTGCCAGTGCCAGGTGGGCTTCGAAGGGCGTTTCTGCACAATCAACATCAATGACTGCGCCAGCCAGCCGTGCAAAAACGGAGCAAAGTGCTATGACCGCATCAATGACTATGACTGCTTGTGTCCTGACCGTTTCACTGGCAAAACCTGCGAGATCTCCGTCCCCGAGCCCACCTGGTCTCCTCCCTACAACCCTGCAAACCATGAGAATGGTGGGGCTGTGAAAAGCACCACCAGTGAGATGCCTGGGGTGACACAGCCGGAGCCTGTCAGGACCGCGGTCACGGGGCGGCGTGTGGCTAACCACAGTGAGAAAGAGCCGGGGGGAGGGTTGTTGAAAATCTCTGTGAAGGAGGTGGTGACCCAAAGGGACTCGGGGCTGAGCGAAGCCCAGCTGGTGACAGTGCTGGTGTTCGGGGTGCTGACAGCAGTGCTGGTCCTCATCACTGTCCTGCTAATGCTGAGGAACTGGCAGAGGGGCCGTCAGAGGTCAAACTGGTGCCAAAGCCCTTCTCAGGCTGCAAGGAAGCTCCAAGACCAGGAGTGCCAGGTGGGCATGCTCAACACCATCTTGATTGAGCCAAGGAAGACGACAGAGCTGTGAGGACTCTGAACCAGGCCCTGGGAGGTCATCATGCTGGCAAACCCCTCAAACTGCATCCTGGGGAGCTGCACTGTCACCAACCCAGCAGCGGGGAAGAGCTTCCAGGGCAGTGAACACATCAATGAAACCTGGGTGTTAACCATTGGTGTGATGGACCTGCCTGGGTCTGAGGTGTCTCAGCTGGCATCCATGGGCATCTGAAAGGGCTGTGTTGGGCCAGACCTGCAGAGGAGCAGTGGTGTGCCACTCGAGGCAGCCCATGCCATGCAGCGCCAGTATCATCCACCACGAGCGCTCAGAAACAGGACAGGTAGTGCTGAGGAGGGCACAGCCCACTTGCAAGCTGAAATACTGCCAGGCCCTTTGTAACTCCTCTGTGTGACTACTGGAAGGGGTCTGCCCTCTTTTCTGCTGGTGTTGGAATGTTTCTCCTGGGGCCTTTGGGATGGTTGCCTCCCTGCCCCAGTACTGGATGGGGTAGTTCCTCACTGTTTCTGGAGGCTGTCATTTCAGATACCATGTCCCTAGGGAGCAAGCAGATGCCCTTGCTCCCTGACCTTGTGGTTCTGAGCCAGTTCAAAGAGACTCTGAAGATCATGTGAGGTCTCCTCATGCCCTTTTGCCCTGGTTGATGCCCCCTCCTCTTGCTGTCAGACTTGGGGTTACAAACACGTTCCATACTTTCCTCCTGATGATCCAGGGGTCTTTTTGACCCACTTACCAAGCCGTCCTTTCTAGCCACAAATGACCAAGCTCCTTCACCTCTCCAGTGTACACTTCTGCCTCACTATTTGCTCCCCTCTGGGGTCTTCTGGGCCTGAGCTGGTCCTTTTCATATGTCCTTATAGGTGAAACTGGAGATGGACTAGGCTGGAGCTGTGCTGTGACTGGTTCAGGAGCAATACAAGATCCAGGTCCTTTCCTCTCCCTTTCACTCTGAGGCAAGCAGCTGGCACCAACCTTAAATCAGCCATTGTAGCATTTCTTGATACAACAAAGGCTAAGCTCCCCACAGGGGATGTGAGCACAGGCTGCCAAGCCTGGGATGACCATAGAAAGCAGACGTGATACTGCTTTCTCCACCATTGCTAAAGCATGGCTAAGAGGCAGTAAGTAGATGGTAAGGTCACTTAGCCTTTGTATTAGGTCTGTTCCTGCCTGTGCTAGTCTGGTGTGCAGCCATCAGTGTCTCTCTGTCAGGGCCAGGTTTCTGTGCCTCCTCATGGGTACAGAGGGCTAAGCAGTGGGGGGAAAAAATCCCCACAACCGAAACCCTACTACTGGCTTGTAGGGTTGCAGAGCTGGGTTCATCATGGTGTGAAAAGAGCTGAGAAGTGAGCACTCAGGCAGGAGGGAGACCTGGGAGAGGGGACTGGAGCTTCATCAGAAAGACTATTTTTTTAATACATTGATGGATAATGTACCTTTATCAAATAAAACAAGTACAAGCCCAGAAACAGTGTATCAGAGAATCATAAAATAATTTAGGCTGCAAAGGACCTCTGGATACCAACCTCTGCTCTCAGCAGATCGAAGTAGATCAGGTTGCTCAGCTACTTGTTCTTGATGAGTATCTCCATCACTTCCCTCAAGAATGCAAGCCCAGATTGTGGCTGCAGGGGTGGAGATGGCTCCTGCAGCCTCAGGGAAAGGAATGGCACCTAACTCAGGACAGCACAGCAAAGGTGTGTGCAGGCTAGGTGTAGCCATGAGAGTGTTGGGAATAAGGGGAAAACCCAAGACTGAATCCAAGAGTGCTGATGGGAAGGGCAAGATCCTAAAACGGAAAGCAACTCTGGGTTTGTGCAGCTAGGAGGAGGGCAGGAGGGATAGAAAGTTTCCCTTGAAGAAGTGGTCTTGAAATAAGCTAGCCTTAGAGGCTTTTAATGTAACTGCATTATGGCCCTTCAGGGGAAGGCTTTCTTTACTGTAAACTGGAGAAAAAGCAGCAAGATCCCTGGGTGCAACCATCTGGACTTGGAAAGGTCAGTGCCTTCTGAAAGTAGAAGGAAGCAGTAGGGTTGTCTTTGTGCAGAGTGGGCACCACTCCTGTATCTCACAAGGAAGTATGTGTCTGGGGAAGAAAAGAGACAAGGACCTGAATAACAGAGCTTCACAACGATGTTTCCACTTTGTTTTACATTGCATATGTGAGACTAAGTCTCAAACTAGGAGTTACTAGTTCTTCAGTGAGTAGAAAAATCTGTAATCATAAAGGGGAGCCTTAGAGGGGAGCAGTATTCCACCAGCCAGGCTTGCATGACTCTAAACACCAGGTCTCATCTTTCCTATTAAAGGAAAGGCCACAGTGCCATGTTCCTGTCCCTGAGGACACACAATTACTGTCTGCAGGTAGGAATAAGCCCTTCCCTCACCTCAGCAGCTCCTGGCCCTGCAGGTCATTGCTGCCTGCTGTGCAAGAGGTGCTGGAACAAGGAGCCATCTTTCTGGCTTAGGCGGGTGGGTGAATCCAGCTCTGCCACTCTCCCAGCTTGCATCACCAGCACACGGTCTGAGTCCAAGATAGTGTTCAGCCTGTGGACAACAAATGCAAGCACACATGGTGGTGGATCTGAGGAGAAACTCGGGATACTGCTTCCCCTGCTCTTAAGGGCGGCCCAAGACATGCCCAACGTTAGAATCTGTGGAGGATCTCTCTCTGCACTCAAGGTCAGTGCAGTTCAGCTCCCCAGAGAGCCTCTGCACACTGCTGAAATGCATCACCTCTTAGGAGACCATGGTGATACCTTCCACTTGCTGGGCACGGCAGGGCACCAGGAATGCAGAGGGAAGTTCTGTATGGGGACAGCTATGGGCATGTCTGATTCTGGGGTTGCACAAAATGTCTCCAATCCCACAGGGGTTAGTGAGTTGCTTCCATTTGCCCCTACATTTCCTCCCCTCCCACCCCCTGAGGGCAGCAGTAACACAGTTGTGCATCAGCTGTTATTCCCCAGCAGACTGGCATCTTTGTTTACACCACCACCACCAGTGCCAGCCTGCCAACCACAGGACCCACTGCACACATATGTGCACAGTTCTGCCCAGACTGCTAGCAGAGCAGCAACCTCTGGCCCTGGGCAGGGAAGACAGGGCAGCAGAAATGCCTTTGCACAGTCATGCACTGTTCAGTGTGAAACTACAGCCCTATAAAGCTGCAAGTCACAAGGAAGACACTGCACAGGATTTGATTATGGAGTTCAACACTGGTTACAGTTCATCCCCAAGAGAGTGCAGGCTGCAGCACTGGAAGTGAATTGGAAAGCTAAGTGACAAGTACAGAGTTTCTTCCTATCCTGGATTTCCCCATCCAGTTAATGGTTTGCCCAAAGCTGAATGGTGTGGAAGAACCATGAGTATAAAACAGCCCCATCATCACCTCTCTTTCCTTACTGCTCTCCCTTATTGCCCTTCATCCCAGTGAAACAGGGGTTGGAGCTATTTTCAGCTCAGTCTTGCTGCCATGCTTTCTTGTCACTCCTTTTGCTGCTGGTTCTTCTCTCTAATTACTCCTCTATTAGAGGTGGCCTTCCCACATCCAACCCAAACACACACCTCAGCCTACAGTGCACTAGCACTTCTATTCTATTTATGTATCATATCCCTAGTGTAAGGACCACGTTCCCTTCACACCCCTCCTGCCTTCCTCCTACATGATGTATTTAACAAGCCCCATTCGATTCACTTGCCAGGCCCAGCCCACCCTGCCTGTCATCCATCACTCCCACTTCAGTGCAGCAGGACACCAGCCCCTGCCACCTGCTCATTTAATTTTCATTTTTATTTTTGTGGTAACCTCTGTGCTTTGAAAAAACGCTCCATACAATTGCATAACCCTCCTCCAAATCCTCCACTTGGCAAAAGTAAGAGCAGAAAACACCGCCTCGTGCTGATCCATCCCTTTTCTGCAGTATTCATGTTTTGCCCTCTTCCCTCTAGCTGTATTCATCCACTGACTCCAGTCTTATATTAAAACTCTCAGATGTGAGGCGATCCTTGTTGCTCTGTCCTACCTGGGCAGTGTCTATTTTACTGCCATCAGGTGCAGGCTGGGACCAAAACAGGATTTTGGAAAACAGAACTATCCAGAAGCTGGCTGCAGCCCTTGCCCGCCGGCTGTCCTGCAGTGCCCTCTACCGAGCTGGAGACACCTGCTTCTGCATGGTCTCCACACTACTCCTTTCTGTAGGATAGATAGTTCTCCATTACTCCCCGCCCTAATTTGGCAGAACCACGAGGCCCAGTTCACCCACCCCACCGATCCCAGTAGGCAGTGCTCAGGAAGAGCAATTTGTGATACAATGCAGCATTTTGCCCACTGCTGACACCCATTTCTGGGTATAATGTTTTCACATCCAGTCGTTTCCAGCAGCCAGCAAAAAAAAGGCAATAGGCAAGATCCAGCTTCTGCACTTGAAAATCCTTATCACAGAGACCTCCCTGCTCAGCTTGAGGCCCAGGCATGGCATGTGCAGCCACCTCTACCAGGATGAATTTATGCACAGAGTGCTGCTTCCCCCATACCTGTGAGCAATCGTCAGAACAGTTTTGTCAGCAAAGCGCTGGCGGATGGTCTGCTGCAGCAGCTGGTCTGTCTTCTGATCCACACTGGCTGTGGCCTCATCGATGCACAGCACCTGCCAGGGACAGAGACTGAAGGGAGGTCCCAAGCACCACAATGGAGACCCCAATCCTTGCCTAGAGACATCCTGAGAAAGTTAGCACAGGGTGTCTGTTCCCATCACACCTACAACTTCACAGTGCTCCCCTCTGCTGTTCCCAGACAGCCACGAGCAGCTCACCCTGCCCCTCACTCCAGTGGAGGCAAGACACTCACCTTGGCCTGTGTCAGGAGGGCTCTTGCCAGACACACCAACTGCCTCTGTCCCAGAGACAGACTTTTTCCCCGCTCTCCCAGCTCGCTGTCCAGTCCACCTGCAGGGGTTGAGATCAGCAGTCACCTGACCTGCACGGGATGGGGGTGCACGGGACCACAAACAGTTCCCAGTATCCAAGGTTTTCCCAGTAGCACACAAAATCCCAATCCTGCTCAAGTGCAGGCCTTGGGAACTTTAGCAACATCTGGCACAGAGACACCACGCCCCCCTAGAACTAAGGTTTGGCTTTCTCATCAGGCACTGCTCTAACATTCACTGAGGCCTGATCTCATCAGCAAAATTCTGCCACATAATCCATCACCTGCCAGTCCCTTGCCACTAGATCTCAGGGACTGCTAGTGGGTCCCACTGACCTATTTCCATGCTGGTCCTAGCATGATCTTGCCTAACCCATTGCCAGCTGCATCCACCCAGCCCCTTTCCTCAGCACCCTGACTGAGCTGAGGCCTTCTCTCCCCTCCCAGTAACAATGCTCACCAGCTGCTTCTCTCGGGGTTCCAACTCACCCATCCGAGTAACAGCATCCCGCAGGTGGCACTGCTCTAGCACTTCCAGGAGCTCAGCATCTGTCCACTTCCCCTGGGGGTCGAGGTTCTCTCGGATTGAGCCACTGAACAAAAATGGGTCCTGGGGGATGATGGCCAGCCTAGATCTGCAAGCAAACGAAAGCTGAGGGCTCACAGGATGGGTTCTGCAGAAAAGCAAAGGCCTGCTATTTTATTCATGGAGTGTCTTAGAAATCTTAGAGGCACAGACACATGGGACACATATTCAGCCTGGTTTCCTTAGCACAGCTGTTCAGAAACAACAAAGAAAGTCCTAAGAAGCTGCCACAGCCAGACAAGAGGGAGCCATGAAGTGAGTCCTTTACTCCTCACTCTTCACTTTGGCATCCAACCACTGACAGCTCAGCCTCTGGGTCCCATCAGCTCCCCTTCACTTTGCTCAGCCCTCCGTACCTCAGCTCCTCCAACCCCACCAGCCGGCTGTCAACACCATCCAGGAGAATCCGGCCTGATTTCAGCTCCACCATACGGAAAAGGGCCAAGAAAAGGGTGGATTTTCCAGATCCTGTGCGACCCACAATCCCCAGCTTCTCTCCAGGGTAAACAGTGAAGCTCAGACCATCAAGTGCATTAGACAAGCCCTCTCTGTAGGACAGGACCACTTCCTGGAACTCCACAAGCCCTTGGCTTGGCCAGTCAGCAGCAACCTAAGAGGGATATCCAGGTGAGAAAGGGTATGAGAGTGATTGACTATCATCTTCTGCCTCACCTCCCCACAGGCCAAGCCCCCTCCCTCCCTTCAGATGGCAGAACCAACACACAGCCCAGTTCCAACTCCAGCCCACTCCTAGGCTTCTTTTTCTCTCACAGCTTGTATCTAGCATCTGTTCTGCTCCCCTACTCCTTCCCATCATTCCAGCCTTCATCAGCTCCTGCCAGAGATTCATCCTCCCCAGGGGATGTACTGATAAAAGATAAGTGATCAAGGTGGTTTCTGTGGATGAGGGCCCTCTGCTCATTCACTGGAACCCTGTGATGTCCCCACAGGAAAAGTGCAGAGCACAGTGCCAGAAGATGGACCAGTCCCTGAGAACACATTTGAGCTTTTACCTGGACCAATTTATCCTGGGGCTCCATGGGGATGTCTGTAGTGTATTCCTCAGTCCGCTCCACACTTACCATCATCATCTCTGTGTGAGTGAAGCTGGAAATGAGGTTTGAAAGCAGGCTTGTGACAGACAGGGCATATGAGAGTGCCAGGCCCACAAGTCCTGTGAGGACAAAAGCATAAGCAAGAATGTTACTGGCAGGGAAGGAGCTAGGATCTTGGTGGCTTGACAAAAAATGCAAAGAAAAAGTCAGGACTCTGGAGTCTGGGATCCCACTTGAGGATGGGGATACACAGGAGCAGGGGCAGGAGCTGAAGGACTATATTGCAGGTGACTTGCAGAGGAACAGGGAGCAGGAGCTCTGGATCTTACTCCAGTGCAGGAAAATGTGCAGTTCTGAGCTAGGAGGGGAGGAACCCATCAGTGACAGCCAAGGAGTGGACATAGATCAATCCCTGGAAGCCTACCTGGATTTCCCAGCTGCCTCTGGTGCTGGATGATGGCAATTCCTGCAATAGCAGTAACCACAGCGACCCCAATCATCTGCAAGCGGATGTCCAGCCACTCCATTGCTGTGTTGCTAGCAAAGAGGCAGCGCTGGTTCTGCTCCAGGCGCAGCTGATTCTCCAACTCAAACCTGTCAGGCACAAAACAGAGCTTTGCTCCGTTCAAGATCTATTCCTGTTGCCCCAGACCAAGGGCAAACCAGCCACCCTGTAACCAGCCCCGCATCAGGAAGGCCATGGCCTACAAAGCCAAAGTTCTATCTCTCTGGGCGCTTGTGCTTTCCACTCACCTCTGTGTTGCACGCATGGCTCTGATGCTGCTCAGTCCCGAGAGGGTCTCTGAGAAGTGAGTGTAAATGGGAGACAGGGTGATGCTGTAAAGGCGCTTGAGCTCCCGGGATGTGCGTCGGTAATAGCGCTGAATGGAGAAGTAGAGTACAGCCAGAGGGAGTAAGACCAGACCAATCCAAGGGAGGCCATAGGTGATTATCACTAGCATGCCCAAGAGCCCGTACACGTTGGCCAGGAAGATGTTGAGGATAAATGGCAGGCTGCCATCCACACAGTACAGGTCTGAGGAGAAGCGGTTCAGGATCCGGCCTGTTGGAGTGGTATCAAAGAAGGTGACTGTGGCCTGGCAATAAAGGAACCAGAAAGGGAGAGCCAGTCAGCTCAGTGAGATCCAGCCCCAGAACAGCGTGCAAGAGAGCCACACCAAGGGGAGTTGATAAGGCCACAAAGGGGTGGCCACCACAACCCACTTCCTTTCCTCAGCTGGAGAAGAAATCTTAACCTCCAAAGCCAGCATCCACTAGCAGCCAAACTCATGCTGTTTGCATGGTAAAAGGAAGCAGCTCTTCTGCAGCAAATGGCAGACAGCTACCCAGATAGCAGCACCTCAGATGGCATACTGGCCCACCAGCAGCAAGTGAGGCAATTCTAGCCTCTAATCCAAACTTCCAATACTCTAATCCTAACTCTAGCCTGAGGACTCAAGGAAGCCCAAACCAAAGAAATTTAACTGGCACATGCCAGCATCAGCCCTAAATCTTGCTTAATGCTCCTTCTAATCTTATCTGAACCTGAGCTCACAATCGTGCAAAAGCTACTTTGATTCAACTGGTCCTTATCTTGGCTATATGTCTAAGCCTAATGAGTGAACAGATGCAGGTGGCAGCCACAGAGCACCTCTCCGTGGAATGAACAGAGCACATTTTGAACCCCAGCTCATTGGCCTCTTGTACTGGCTGTGGTGAAGCCCTTTTTGGATATAGTCCTACTAGCCAATACCAGCAGAAACCCTAATCTAACTCCCACACCCTTACTCCCAGATATGCAAAGAATGTCAGCTTGCAGGAGCCTCAGCCTGCCCTGGACTCTCTGCCCATTACCTTTAGAGCCCTCTGGAGCAGTCGTTTGTGAATGACAGTGGCAGCACGGAGAGTGCCATAAGCAAAGAGGAATGCCCGAAGAATAGTGAAGAGGGAGTTGGCCCCTGCAATGCCTCCATAAACTGTGAGGTAGAAATTCATATCCACTGAGCCATTGGAAGGGACTGGGGTGGTGTCCAGAGCTTGAATGGGGGAGCTGGAACAAAGAAGGAGGAAGATTATGAATCTGCCAAGGTTCCCTGACTGTAAACTCACAGGCAGGGCATGAGAACCCAGGAGCATACTTAAACGTAAACCAGGACACTTTAATCCAATATTCCTGTGATACCCCTTTGGAATGTTGGCACAAACACTCTGATTACTATGCAGCTAGGAGTCTTCCATCAGCCCCCAGCAAAAGCCCTTTGGGCACCTCATCAGGTCAGAGATTTTGGTTGCCTTTGTCAGAGAGACACATCATTCCACACACATTCCCTGCAGTGAGGTGCTCAGCTTATCTATCCCCGCTCTCATCAAGGATCTTCACAGGAAATGCACTTAAAGGCAAAATGGATGTGTTTCCAGCTTTCTTTGGCACCTCCAGACCAGATTCACTTACACAAGCCCAGCAATGGAGAAGAGAAGCAGCTCTGGGGAAGGCGGGGAAGCTGAGCAGACCATCACAGAGGTATTTGCTGTCTGGGATATGCTGGAGATCCAGTATGACAGCCACCAATCTGAGATATTTCTGGATGCTACAGAGAAAGACAGACTACATAAAAAGGAATTCAACATTTAATTCAGCAAATATGAAGCAGAACAGCTGGAGGAGAAGCTGCTGGACAATTTTTGGATTGTCCAGTTTATTCTTCCCACTGTTAGTATAGAGCAGGAGCAGGGGAACAGCCTTGAGCTGCAGCAGCGACAGAGCACTGCTAGAGGTGCAGTAATGCAACTGCAGCAGTGAGAGCCAGATCCTGTTCCCACATGTGCCCCCTCCTTACTAAGGTAGCCCATTGAGCTACTTTAATTTGGGGAAGAGAAAAGGGGTCTTCCTGTTACAGGGAGAGTGATTAGACTCCCAGCTTCTTTCCTTCTCTGGACTCCATGCACCCAGAGAAAAAGACAAGAGGAGAGGAATGTCAAGAAATGTGATGCTGGGCCACTCCCTCACCTCACCTTGCATCAGGAGCAGTGAGAAGAGGATCAATAATGCCAGCCAGGTGCCCACTGCCAGCCAATATGCCTTGTACACCTGAAGAGCCACTGCCCCTTCTTTCTTCTCTTCCTCCTTGCGGATGAGATTATTGGTTTGGGTTGATTCTTCTTTCTCTGTCTCTATGGACTCTTCTTGTCCCTGTTCATCAGGGTCTGTGGGAATGGAGGCAAAAGCAAAGGTCAGTGTGATGTTAAGTTCCTCCTGCAGCTGCTCCTTGCTGTGAACAGAGCAAGCCCAGGCTATAACAGAGACTTTTCTTCTCTCTTTTCTCCTCTTTCAAGACAGCTACACCAATCCTGGCAGTTCTTCATCCAAAGCTGGACTACAAGTGGAACAACGGGTTCAAACACTGCTCCAGACCAATACCCAATGATATGTGGGCCTCCTGTCCCTCTACATACACACCATCCACAGATCAGCACTGCCACAGCAAAGCCAAGGTTATGGGAGCTCTACTCTAAGGCCAGCAACCATCAGGTACAGGTTCTGTCTGGATGGTCAGCCAAGCTATGCTGTCCCAGCCACCCTCAAGCTCACCAGGAACAGACCTTTATCCTTCTGCCTCTTGTCCATATCCTTGAACTTAGGGAAGGCTTCAACAAGTGGCAGGATATCAGCTGGTGTGCCTGCAAAGACAGACATGCAAAGACTTCAGCATCTGTGAGGAATAGGTGCCAGCTACTCACTGCCTCTTGCTCTGAAATGACCCAGATTCGTTCTCTCATAACATCCTCTACATTATGCAGCAACTATACCCTTGAAGGCCCTACACCATTCAATCTGCTATGGCCTTTTGCCTTATCAGTTCCCCACATCTAGGGCTGTCCTGCTTTATCTGTGCATCTGCACATTCTGTTCCACTCCATCTCTGCCCAATGCAGTGTCCTCAACTTCTTTTATCACTGGGTTCACCACTAGTTAAGCCTAATCCCTTATGTCTGCCTTTGCTCCAGCCATTCCAAGACACCAGCACCAATGAATGCCTGAGAACACAGTGTACCTGTCTTAACTACCCTGCCATCGTCTATCAACAACAAGGCATCGGCCTTCTCCAAAAACTCCGTCCTGTGGGTGCAAAGGATCCTGGTCTTGTGTTTGAGAACTCCAAGAATGCATTTCTGCATAAGATGGTTGGCTACATCTGCATCAACAGCAGCCAGGGGATCATCAAGGAGGTAAAGCTCTTTCTCCTGAGAGGGAGACAAAAAAACAAGGATACAGCTCCTGGCCCTGCTGGAGCAGGCAGTGCTGTAAGAAAAAGTGCAAGTGCCTCCCTCTGGCACTCTGCCAGTGCCTTTAGGCTAGCATGATGTGCTTTAAGACATGCTGCCAAAGCTCACTGTAAAGCTGAGTGCTTCCAGATTCTTTGCATCTGACTTGGCACTGAGTATGATCTGCCACACAGTAACTCCTTTGTTATTTACCTGGTAAACGGCTCTGGCAAGGGCTATTCGAGCCTTCTGTCCCCCACTGAGTGTCACACCATTTTCACCCACCTCTGTCTGGTCACCTGCTGGTAAAATCTGAAACATTCAAGAAAATCCGTTTAGAAGGGACAGGAAACTGCTGGGAACCCAAAACCAAGACACAGGAGGTCCCTCTCCAGTCTCTGGCCGTAATTCCTAAGGGTGACACCTTACCAACAATTAAACAATTCAACAGACTATACACTGGTGCTGCAAACAACTGGCAAGCTTAGCACTTATGCAACCAAAATCTCTTACACTCCAGAACAGGGTGGCCACATCTGAACTACTCTCAATGGGTACATTGAGAGCAACTTCAGGTCTGAGATAATCACACATGGTAATTTCCTGGGACAGCAAGAGCGGTGCCTGCATCAAAATCATGCCAGGGTCCTTCCAAACAGTTTAGCAGTAAAAACTACAGAGTTTCAGTGGCTGGAAACAGTTGCCTCTTAATCTGGTAGCATAGGCATATTCTACTGCATCTCAAATAAAAAATCTTGCCTTTACAGAGCATTCACAGCTCCTGCCAAAGCAAAGAGGAGCTGCTAGCACTTGAAACTTCAGAAAATCAGGCATTGGCTTACAAACTGGGAGAAGAAGGCTAACTTCCTACCATATATACAGCCAAGTTTACTGCCCAATAGAGCCATAAGCCTCAAATTTAGGATATGTGTATTACTGACAGGAGTACCACAGACTTATCCCTTCCAGATCCCAAGGAAGTTACGTCTGATCCAAAAGCAGCATCAGCTGCGGATAGATTATGCCTGAAAAACCCAACAGCCATCAGCTCTGCAAGAACAACTTTGCTCAGGATCAAGAGCTTTTGACTCAGCAGCAGAAGAAACCATCCAAAGTGCTACCAGACTGACTTCACACCTTAAGTAATTATGGGGATGCCAGGAATGGTCTGGGATTGGTAATGAGAGTAACACTGTGTGATTGGGACACTGGAAAAGCAGTCTATACCCTGAAAGAAAGAGAATTGCTCCCACTGAAACTCAGACTGATGCAAAAGCTGGCCAAGAAGGCCCAGGCAGGTTTACAGTTTAGGCACTCACATTCAGGTCCTCGGAGAGGGCACAGGCCTCCACCACCTTCTCATACAGCCTGGCATCATATTCCCGCCCAAAAAGGATGTTTTCACGGACAGTGGTAAACTGTATCCAAGGCTCCTGCGTGGCCAGACCAAATCCTTGCTCCAGGTCACAAACATACAGTCGCCCACCTTGTCTGCAAGCACACCAGAAATGGGTAGAAAGGGCAACAAAAGGAAAACATTGGCAGATCAAAATGGCCTACAAACAGGGATACCACTGGACAGTCCCCACCTGCTGTGGCATGGAAGGACCAGGCAGGGAGATGTCTTTAGTCTACTTACTTAATGAGCTCTCCAGTGATGGCTGCAAGCAGAGAGCTTTTGCCAGAACCGACCTTCCCAACAACCCCCAGGAGCATCCCCTGCAAAGGGAAATGAAAAGCAACCTGATGTGTTATTACAAAGTAGCTTGTCCAGATTTCCTGAGCCATATGTGGCTTGTAAGGAAGCTGACTGCTAGGACTATCTCACAGGTTCAGCAGTGGAGCTGGGTACAGTTGTTGGGTAAATCAAACTCCTGTTATGACAGGATACAAATTTGCAAGGAGTGTTAACTCTAGAGCCCTGCTCTGCTCCCTGTCCATTCCTCTTCTGCAGCAATAATAGAGAGCAAAGAAACTAGTGCATCTCCTGTCTGTAAGCAATGCCTGGATGACCTCTAGTACCCTTCAGCTCTGAGATGTAATATGTGTCCTGTGCCCCTTGACCAAGAGATTTTGATGCATGACTCCTAAGATGAGGAAAACATGCAAATATGCCAACTCTGCTCCATTATCTGGCTTCGTTACTGTCATTCTTCTGTGTTACCTCCCGTGTCCTTGCTCACCTTTCTCAGTGACAGGTTCTCAATGTGCAGTTGCAGAGTGCCTGTGGATAAGGGCTGCCTGGTGCTTTCCTCCTCAACTGGCACCCATGAGAAGGCTGCACATCGCATCTCCACGGCAGTAGCAGTATCTGAAGGGCTGCCTGCAAGTGAAAAGCAGCACAGCATTGCACAGCTATGAGAAGGCCAGAAAATGAAAGGCACCTAGAATCACAAATAGTATCAGCTTTGTTCTCAAAAGCATGAGACTATGGGCATGGCACTGCTATGATACCCCTGGCCCAACCACAGAATGAGACCCTTGCCTACTGACTTGCCCTAACTTGCCCCACTTTTATCTCCCTACCTCTAACCTTCCTGTCTCCAGCTTCCCCCAGACACACATGGCTGTCAGGGAGACACTGTAAGGATTTAACTTGGTTTTATCACCCGAAGGTAAAAGAATGGCAGGGAGCTGGCAAGAGGTAACAAAGAGAAAGAGAGCTGAGATGGCTCAGGAAAGGGGCAGTCACTCAAGCCTTTTTGTCAGGCAAAGCCAAGTTTGTTGATGGCTTCAATGTCAAAATAGCTTTAGTCAGAGGACAGAGCAGCTTCTTCTACTGGGATACTAATGGCAGGGCTCTGTGGGGACAAGCAGTGGCTTGTCATTAGTAAAGTGGAATGTTATAGCCTTGTCTCCTGTTTTCCACAGAAATTAAGTGTATTTGCTCTGCCTCTGGCAACATTTTGAATTACAGGGTGACAGCCAGTTGCCCTCCAGTATTGCCCCTAGGCCTCATGCTTCAGGTCTCTGCTCTGAATGTCAGCTGCCCAGGGTCCCAAGCCTGGCAGCTTCCTTCACCATTACCTAGGGCATAATAAGCTTCCAGGTCCTGGTCCATAAGTTCAAGGAAATGCTGGATTCGATCCAGGGAAACTTTGGCTTCCAAGGTCCCATTCAACACCCATGGGAAGGCATTGAGGGGTAGAATAAGCATCCCAACAAGGGCCAATGCTGTGAATACCTGCATGGGTAAGCAAAGAGCCATGAGTTGGAACCTGTGCCACCCTCTAATATCCTCCCTACAGCTTCACCATTGAGAGCCTGCAGAGCCATGGGGAGACACAAACTGGGTTTATTTCCCAGAGAAGATGCCTCAGGACTGCAGCCCCATTGTAGACTGTGTTCTGCACAAGAGAAGTTTGGCACTCTCCCTACACCTACTCACCTTTGTGGCAGTGAGCTGGTGACCCAACAGAACATAGGTGACAAAGATGGCAATGGAGATAACAACAGGCAGTGCTGCCCACAGGTACACACACACAGCATCCAGGTAGTTGATGGCCCGTAACTTCTGCAGCTCTTTAGCCCGGCAAGCATTTATCTTGGTGCTGAAATGCTTCTCCCAGGTGTAATACTTGATCACACGAATGCCACATAGGAACTCTGTCATTAGCTGCAGGCAGTGAGGAAAAGCACATCAGGCAAACAGTGCCTGCCTATACACCAAATGCCAGCCAGGCACCTGGGCTGCAGTCAGGTGTGCAGTTGTCTCCTGCTAAGGGTCAAGCTAGAGATAGCAAGAACCATTTACCACTTACAAAGACATATACTCAAATGGCAGTTACTGTGCTCACTCATTTCATCAGCTTTTTCGGCCACCTGTGCTGTGTACGACTCAGGAAAAGGCAAAATATGACACCACTTTCCAACTCAAAGATGTGCAACACAGGTGAAGGGATGTGTGGAGTTACCAGCTCCCGCTGGGTAACATTTCCCTGTGTTGACCTGACACGGCCTTGAGACAGTAACATCTGACTGTCAAGCCTAGGGCTGCCCTGACACAGCTAGTATGTATCCAGAGCCTGGCTGGCTCACTTTCAGCAACTCTGGTGCCCCTGCAGGATGCAGTCCTCTCATTTCTGCTCTCAGGTCAGCATGTGCAGAGGAAGCTGACGTGTGTCTATGCCCAACATGAAAGAAAACTAACAAGAAAGAGTTCACTTGGAAAGCCAGTCTTATAATAGTTGGAGAAAGTCCAGCATAATCACATACAACTACATCACCTTCTGTTGGGAAAAGAAGTATTTTTAAAGCTCCCAACTGTTCTGACATGGAGTTGACTTATGTTTCATGCTTCCAAAGCATGACAGAATTTGTGAGTGAAACTGGTGTCCCCTGAAATTAGCGATACAATGCTAAAAGGTGTGAATCAAATGCTTGACATGTGGCAAGGAGAGAGATGGCACTGCAAATATGGGAAAAGCAGTGGAAAAGATGTCTTAGAGTGCCAAGCTTGGAGCAATATAAAATTACATCCATGACCATTGCCTTTGTCCAGACTGCAAGCCACTTTACCATTCACAGCATTTCTGGAGCAATTGGATGGAAGCATTTCTAGAGGAAACAATTGGGAGTCCTACCTGAACTACTACACGCAGAAAAGAAACTTGCAAGGGAAGCTCAATTATCCCATGCAGCAAGAGGTTCACTATCTTATGGGTGGTGAAACTGCATCACCCTGAAACACTTCAGAACCTTGTGTGTGCGTGTGTGTGTGTGTGTTCGTGTGCCCCACCTGGCATTTTTCCCAACAGCTGTGACTCAATTAATTTGCCTGGGATCATGACAAGTGGCCAAAAAACCAATGTCCTGAGACAAATGGGGAAGAAATACAGCAACAAACTCAGAGAGCCACCAGCTGCCCCTCACCTTGACCCGTGTGTCCTTGTGTTTTAGCATCTCCTTGCTGTTCATCATGATGCGGTTAGCTAAGATCTTGTTGACGGGCACAAGCAGCAGTGCCAGGGCCAAGCCTCCCAGAAAGGCTACCCCCACTTGCTGGTAGAGGAGATAGAGGGTAATGGCAAACTGGAAAGGCAGACTCCACACCTCGTGGAAGCTGAGGCAGAAGTTGACCAACCTACTGGCATCTGTACTCATGAAGTTGACAATTTCCCCCACAGTGAAGTGGGCCAGGCTGGTGCTGCTGACACGCAGAGCCTTGCGGTACACGGCAGAGATGATGGCAGCCCGTACCATCAGCGCCATCTTGTTCATCTCGTAGCTGAACTGGTTCCGCAAGAGAGCACCCAGGAGGGACCCAGCAAAGAGCCCAAGGGCATAGAGCACCCCATGGCTCAGCGGCTCCTGCCGTGACTCCATGAAGTTCACCAGCAAGTTCAGAAGCAGAGGACCTGAAAAACCCAGCAGGTTGCCAGCCAGCTTGAGAAGTCCGAGGGAGTAGAAACGAAACCCAAAGGCCGCATGAAGGACTGAGAAGAGTCGCACGGTCTTCTGCGCACCATGAGAGCTCTCCGGAGCATCACTATTCCCATCACCACCAGCAAGCATTGGGCTGGTAAGAGACACTGTCTCCTCCTCTGCTTGGTGCAGAGCTGCCTTCTTCTGCCAGCAAGAGTAGAACCGGTCACAGACCCTGGCAGCCTGGAGCTGGCGAGGAAGCACATAGACATCCTGTGGCTGGTTCAGCTTCCCCTGATAGCCACGCTTCATAAGAGGGTTCATCCAAATGTAAAAGAAGCGCGACAGCCAGCTCTCACCATCTTCTGCCACCGCCTGCTCATCAGGCACTGGGATCCCTGGCTCTGAGATGAGCTGGTCTTGTTGCCAGGAGCTATTGATGGAGAGGAAGTCTTGCCTGCCAGCGGTGGGGAAGAGGCAGCTGACCAGATAGACAAGCAGAGAGGCCAGCTGCAGACAGAGAATGGCAAACCTGGAGGAGGCAGCAGGGTGGGCAGGGGACCAAGCTGTCCCACTTTGGCAGTACCACAGCAGTGTGATGATGAGGGAAGGTAAGGGTAATAGAGTAAAGAGAGCCAGGACCAGAGGGCCCCTGGTAAAGCCATGAATGGATCTGCAGAGCATGAGAAGAGCAAGGCTGTGCACAAGCCATGTCAGGGCAGCAGTTACATTGGCAAGCACTTCCAGGTACACAGGGCCCAGCTCCTGTTGGGAAATGGTGACTGGGATGGTATCAGCAAGGAATAGGCCAGCGAGTACAAAGGAAGTGGCAATTCTGCATCCCCAGCCTGACCTGCAAGGCACACCAGAGCCAGACCTTGAAGAAGAAAGAGCAGTGAAAAAAATTACAGTTGAAATTCCACCACCTTTCAGTCAGTACTATCCTTTCTTTCTTTCTTTCCTCTTGCCCCCATTTAATCATTCGCGCTTACTTGACCTCCTGGATTCACCTTCCTGGATTTGTAACTTTTTCTGACTGTAGGCATTGCTAAACTACATTAGGTCAATACAGCCCAGTTGCTGATTAATACCACAGACCCAGATGCTACCAAAGAATAGCACTTCTCTATGGAAATTTCTTTGCACACTGGGATATTTTGTGGTCAAATCAGACTCCAACCCTTGGGGATTAACCAAAAAAAAAAAAAAAAAGTTATTTATTTAGCCTCTTCAGTACAAATTCTGGATGATCAAATTCTGTGTGTCACATCTTTGATTTCCTTGTCTGTGTGACAGTTCATCTACAAACATTATTTTTATCACTGTTGGTTTCAGTGATGCTGTGTATGGGAAGTCTCTAAACTGTTGCCCAACCAAATATTTCATCATCACTTGATTTATTATCATTTGTGGCCTTTCCATATCAGTGAACGTTGCCATATTTACGAATTTCAGAAAAGGGTAAACAGCAAAGCAATTTTTGGTTTCTCTGTACCCCTTATTACCTTACATACATCTTCTATGCCATGTTGCATGTATATCCTCTCCCAGAATATTCCATTTTCCCAAACCCCATTCACTGAAATTATTTTGAATTACTTTCTGTGATTTTATGTTCACTATCCCCTCTATTCTTTTCGGATTCCTTTCTGTACACCATGCTCTGAACTAGGATGGACACTAACAAATACATCAACATTATACTATTGTATCCTTCTATAATTACACATTCACCACATTATAGGGAAATATAATTTCCAGCCTTTCCACCCCACCTCCAGTCCTGCATAATAAAGTGCTAGACAAATCAGTTGTCATACCTTGGAGTGCCAAGGAAGCAGGCACTGACCACTGCAAGGATCACATGAGGAATCACATTTAATGTCAGCTGGTTAAAGCAATGGCCAACGCTGCCATGAACCCACACAGGGAGTGGATCTTCTGGATTGGTCCCACACAAACCAGCCAGGATGTTCTCCATCCTTTGCTGGTAATTCAGTGTGAGAGACAGGAGGTCCTAGGGTAAAGAAAAAGCAGCATATGAGGTACAGAATGTAAGAACTACAGCCCCAGTCCAAGAAGGACAGTGATAAGAAATTCACAAAGGGCTAAAAGCAACTTCCTGGGTCATAGTCCAAGCCCTGCCATTGTGCACTTGCTATCATATAATTTACTTCACAAAACAATCAATCTCCAGTTTAAAATAAATTACATTGTTCATTCCCCAGAGTCACCCTGGGACCTCAGGGCTCTGTGAATTTGAAGCTTTCTTCTTATTTTCAGGCTGATTTTTTTCCCCATGGCGGGTTTATCCTCTAGAACTAGTATAAGGAAGTATTTGCCTTGCTATTGATCAGTCTGAAAAATGTTTTGAGCTGCTTAAACCGTGACCTATCCCTTGTGTGTCCATGCTGAGACCACTTCCCACAGCGGTACTCCTTAAGACAGCGTGCAGCATCAGAGACCCTGCGGACGGCGGGGGATGCCGGTGTCCGCCCTGGGGGAGCAGGCGGCGCCTCCAACCCCGGCGGGGGCTGCGTGCCCGGCCCTCTCTGGGTGCCCGGC
>VXBX01003871.1:277800-316060 GCA_013400415.1 Scytalopus superciliaris | reverse complement strand
CGCACCGCAGCAGGAGGCTGCCATCGCCGCCGGGAGCAGCGGCGCTCGGCGGGCCCCGCGGCCGCCGCGGCAGCGAGCACGGAGAGGGCGGCAGCAGCCGGGTAAATAGCGCTGAGGGGCCGCGGTGCGGGCCCGGCCCCCCGCCCTGCCGGGCTGTCACGGCCCCGGCTCGGCCCGGCACGGTCCCTGCAAACCCCACCGGCCCCGGGCTCGCCCCGCGCGCAGGGAGAGGGGCCAGTGACTCCCCGTTCCTTAGAGACCCAAAGGGAAAGTTAAAAATGCTTGATTTCCATTTTAAGCGGTGTCTATCTTCCGATTTCCATTGCATTTTTATTACCAGCTAGAACCGTTTTAGATAAAGCTCAAAGATGATGCTGTCTTTTGCTAAGAGGTTGTAGCTAGTCACTTTTCTTCATTTAATACGGGCTTGTGTTAGTCCATAAATATCGTTTAACTTACGGGACTATAACTTTTTAAATAGCATGTTGAATGAGTACTTTGTGTGAATTCTGCCTGCTGTCACGAGCGTACAGAGAAGACTGTTCCTGATTTATATCTTTGAGAGGTATTCTTTGATAGGCACTGCTTTGTAGTTGGGGCTGTGCACAGGGTGTTCCAGTCATTCTTGGCAAAGTCCGATTTGGGCATGTGAAGCTGTTTTGGCATGTGAAGTGATGCCATCTTAGACGAGACACTTTGGTACTAAACCACAGTGTCAAGCCCGGTTTTACTTTTAAGTGAGTGGCATTCCCTCAGGTTTTCTCTTGTTGCCCCTTGGTTCAATGATTGTTTTGTTTGATAACTGTGAGCTGTGGTATGTAGCAGGTTAATTGTGCGTTTATGTTGCGCTGAAAGAAGAGATTTTCATGCTGGAGTATTTTAGGCAGTGGTTCCGTGGTCACTCAATCCAGCACATGTACAGTTGGAAAGAATGATCTGTTTACTTTTTTCTCTTGCTTTGTAGTATATTCTTCCCTTGTGTTCACACTTGTATTCGTGAAGGTGCAGGGTGAGCTGATTTGAGGAAATGAGGTGGCTGAAAGTCAGTCCAACAAAAGTATATTGTGTGCTGATGGGACCCCAAGAGAGAATGTCCCTTTCTGATATTGATGCAGGGTCTTGCTGGATTTCTTTGTAACTGCAGCCATAGAAGAGGTTACAAGTGATTGTAGTGGAGTTATAATTCAGCTGTTGGTGTTGTTTCTTATTGAAAGGTGAACTGCCCTGAAGATATGGGAAGATAATGTTGTATTTGACAGCAGTTAAGCCAAGCCAGGCTAAGAAGCTTGTCTCTGGCCATTTGGTTTTATCTGGTATTTCACCCTTGTCTCAGTCCTCTAAGTTCCTTGCAGGGTAGCCCTGCAATTCACATTGCTAGTAAACCCAGGTTGAAAATAAGTAATTTTTTAAAAGGAAATACTTCTTTATCTGATTCACATCACTTGGTGGTGTGGCTTGATGGACAGTTGCACAGTCACAACTGACAGGGTGGCAAACTGGACACAGAACAGGACTTTCTTAAGCAGACTTCACCATCACTCAGTCTCCCATGTCACTGTATCCATGAGAGGCTGTAAACCTGTGCTGTGGTAACAAAATTTCAATGCTGAATGTGTTGGTGGTTCTGACTTAGAGAAACTTGATCTAGGAGTTTTTGACTAGAAGCCTCCTGCTCCCCCTTTGGTGGGGGGGAAGCCACCAAAAACATTGCCTTTAAACAAGCAGTATTCTGGAAAAACACTGTTATTCTAGTGTTACTTTGCATCCTTCTGGCTCCAGTTAAAGCAGTCATCTCAGCAAATTGTTGCAGATTAATGATGGTTTTCTTGCCTATTCTAACTTCAAAGAAGGATTGAAAAATTGCTAATCCTAAAAATTAGGCTTCAGCAGGTGAGCTAATGCTGAACTGCTGACCCAAATGGATTTTTTGTTGATTTACAAGAACATTACTGCATTTAAGGAAAACCTTTCTCTAGAAAGCAACTCTCACAATAAGAAGGCTCTTGAGACAATTAAGCAGAGCTCTTTAACCTATGTTGTGCAGACTCTTGTGTTTGCTAAAGCCCAGTGTAAATAATTCTTAGAGTGTATACTGTGCATGCTTTTCCTATGGAAACTTTCATCCCCCAACAGGTGTTTAACCAATACTACTTCTTTAAAAGTGGTGTTATAAAGCATAAAATGCATGTACAGGTTTGTTTTGCTTTTTAAAAGTACTGTTTACAAAAGTAGCATTAATTAGAAAGAGATAAAAGCTGGGATGCTGCTGATGTTTTCCAGGGAGTGCAGCTAAGTGTGTTGGAAACAAAACAGACAGCAGATACATTGGGTCATCATGAGCAGGTAAAGTTTTAGGTTTTTATTACATAAGACTCTCTCCAGAAGTTTGAGGATGCAAAGTGTACAAATGTGGAAAGTTACACAAATGTGTTAGTACGTGGGAATTTGGATCTGTCACTGAAGGGAGATGAATTCAGACAGAAGCCTGAGGAAGAGGAACAACAAGGAAAGAGGACTTGGAAGAGGGCAGTATATGCATAAGGGTGGAAGATACAGTGTATGGGATGAAGGCAGTAGTAGGGTAAGGACATGGGGTTGAAATGCAGAAAGGATTTGAGTACAAGCTCTGGGTTAATGTCCCTATCCTTCATATGAATTGGAGTATGAAAGGAGCAGCCTTAGAGATTTCTTGCTCACTGTCTTGATTCTGGAAGCTGTTTTGGGGGTTTGTTTTATGAGATAGATTGCATGCATTTCCAGGCTATTAGCATTGTTGCACATTTTCTCGTGCCTAACTGGGATGCTGACTGCCAGTGGAGCTGTGTATTGGGCATTTTAAGTATGGATGGTGTTAGTTTCTTAGTAGCTGGGGAAAACTTAGTGGTGGTTGGAAGTATGTGGAGTGACAGGAAAGGTTTGGGATGAGTACTGAAAAATGTAATGGAGGAGAGGAAGGTCAGGGCTTTATAGTGAGAAATTTTCTTGGACTTTTATTTGTTTTTGTAAGGCTGACACATACTGCTTTTACTTATCCCTGCTGACCTGTGTGCTTGTTCTTTTTATAGTTTCTCTCAGATTCTTTGCTTTCTTGTAAGAAAATTGTCTGTGATTAGAAGACTGGAACATGTTGGGTCAACAGAGAATGTAGAAATGATGAGCAAGTATGCAACCTGTTCAATAAATGGCAGTAGTAACTGTGGTTTAGGTGACAGAACAGGAAGAGAGAAAAATGCAGTGCAGTGCATAGGTAGGAATGACTAGTTGTGGTTCTCAGTGCTGCAAATGCAAAAATCTTTTAAAACTGGAATTTCTCAAAGTATATAAAAAAAAAATCATGAAGTTCAAATATATGCTGCCATAACTGTTCTCTCGGGGCAACCTGTATGGCAGTCATAGGCAATCCTAACATCACAAACTTTCTTAACATAAACTATTTATTTCCTTTGCCCAGAGTTTGTTTGTAATCATCACTTCTCTGTCTTCATTGGAGGTGGTTGTCATATATGTGCCAAACTTGCCAACAGTCTTGATGACAAGAAGATGCCCTTGAAGACAGTCACTTTTTGAGGCAGCCCTTAAAATTCAGTGTTACAATGTGCACAAGTGAGCTTTCAGAGTGTGTTTGCATGAGATACATGCACTTGTATATGTTGTATCTCAGCCGGGCAGTTGCAGGACCATACTGTGCTGTACAGCACAGGTGGTCTTAGAAAGTAATTAAAATGGTTCTGATAAATGCTGGGATTCAGATTAATGGAACAGAACAATGATCACAAATATGTTACTTTAGAATAAGATTGTGTGCAGAGTGGATTCTGGTGCAGAGTTGTACTGCAAGTGAATTTTGTTCAGGGAAGTGTGTGAGGCAGTTCTTTTGCTTTCTTGTTGGAGATTATGTACGGACAGTTCTTTTGGTGTCTTGGAGGATTGAGCTGAATCTGCTGCACGTTCTCGGTGTGGCTGCAGATGGTACAGTGCACCTGGTGCTTGTTGCTGCAGTTTTCTGCAGTGAAGGCAATATGCAGTGCGTGACTGGTATGGCAGAACTGAAGCCAGCACATTGCTTCCTGTTAAGCAGATTCTAAATTGTGTTCATTTGAAAAAGCAAATCAAGTGTCTCTGTCTTCAGGCAGTGTCACCTGTTTCTTATGGAACTTACGTTACTTTGATCATTCCTGTATTCTAATTCCATGTTCTGGAATAATGTGAGGTGTAACTAGTTAAGCAAAACTTAACAGTAATGACATTTTGTGTACTGAGTATGTGTCCAGTGGAAGGTCAGTGCAGAAGCAATTAGCTCAGGCCTTCTCTGCCTTAGATTTTTCAAAGGCAACTTTACTTAGCTCTGGTTTATCTCTACCAATAATAAATACTGGTAATGAGAATTCTATTACAGAAGGTGTTTCTAGTGTCACTGGTGTGTTTAGTATTATGTTTTGCTTATCTATTGAAAGCAGCATTAGGTGAGGAGAACTGTTGAAAACATCACTGCTAGGAAAATCTTTGTTTCCACTGGTTTATGCTTTGGTTCCATTAAAGTTGGAAGTCCAGAAATCCAGACACTTCTAATTCCTGGCACTGTTTTTTATGAAATGTTTATTTAGCTGCTGCTTCTCTGCAAAGAAAGGAAGACAGCAGCAGATCTGGGACTTTGTGAACTTCTCTTTGTTTTCACACCTTCTGAAACAAGTCTTTATTAAATGTATTTTTAAGTTGAAAATTTCTCTTCTAGATAATTTAAATATAGAGCATGTTATTAGCAGCTGGGATGAGAAATTAAATACAGTTAATGCACTCCCCTTTCTTTAGTGATTAAAGACAATGGAAATATTTGGAACAGGTTTTTTTTCTAGTTTGCTATTTTAATTGATCCATCCACCCCAGGTCTCATTTATTAAGCAGAACAGAGTCAGTTGCCTTTCTGCAGCTGAGATTAAAATTCCCTGATTGATGGGCTTGCACTCTTTCTTCAATTCACAGAGACGTTCACCGAGTCTCCGCTCTGAGTCTTCAGTGGAACACAGTTTGTGGATTACTGTTGGTAATGACCGGTATTGCATTGGCACACCGGAGCGGAGAAGGCTGCCAGATAGACTGGGCTCACCAATTGATAACCTGAGTGACAGGTATGGTCCTCTGCAGATGGGCATGCGAGTGGGTGAAACTGGGGGAGTGGCTCTACTGGGTGAGCCCAAACCTCTAATTAGCCCAGGGAATGTCTAGGGAACGGGGTAAGCATGTAGTGATGCTTCCTGGTAATACTCCCGCAGCCTCTGGCAAGTTGTGGTGCAGGGAATTCCTGAACAAAAGTCTCTGCCTGTGTTCATAGCAACTAAACAGATACTTCTGCTCTAATTTTTGTCAACTGCTTCTAAATGCCATATGAACTAAACGTGCTCAGCATATATTGCAGGAGGGAGGGTGACATCCAACTCTTAGGTGCTTCCTTTGCCTGAAGGGGTGGGATGTCACAGGGAGATGCTTCATTTGACATTTCACTTCTTCAGCCACCTTCTTTTTCTTATGAACCTACCTAATCCTTACTGAAAGGAGGGTTGTTTAGTATAAGGATAGTGTAAAGCTTCAACTTTCTCATTTATTAGGAGGAATAATTTATTTTCCTGATTTTTGAGGCTAGTCTGTAAGAAAGTTCTAGAACAGCTTGAAAAAGATTATTATTTTGACTTTAAAAGCTATGCAGAAGAGAAGTGAATGTAGTCAGACAGTTTCATACATAATAAAACATGTATTAGAATTCTTACAGTCCCTTGATTGAAATTGGAGAGAAACAGTTAATGAAGATGCTTCTTTAATGTTAAAAATTGCTGTGAACAGTGAAGTATAAATATTAGTAGATACTGTTTGGAAATCTTTGCCTTCAGTAGGAGGAGGAGTATAATCTGACAAAAGAAATAAAATCAGAAAACTTTGTGCAAGAAAAATAATTCTCTTTGTCTTGTGAAGTTAAGGATGGCATAGTTTGTGCTCCAGAGCGTACAGTTGCAGTTTCAGGTCAGGGATAAGCATCAAGCACAAAACCCCCACCACCACTTCCATTTCTAGTGAAAATATCACCAACTGTTAAAAAAGAGAAGATCAGAGAGATTGGGAAGTGAGCAGAATAAGTGAATTTCCTGTCTTTCTCAGGTGTAAAGTTAAGTTTCAGCAGGTGTAGAAAACCATATGAGAATTCAGTTTTCGGTACTGTCACTTTTACGCCTTCACCTCATTCCTCCTGGGATCAGTGTTCGATTTGTAAATCCCTTGTGCAGTCTGCAGTCTTCTGAATGAAATGAGTGCATATGCCCAGGGAGAGTACAGTGACTGGAAGAAGAAGGAAATAGTATGTAGTGTAGGAGAACTGGCACTTCTCTGGCAAATTAAGAACATTTGGGGGCAGGGATTGGTGGTGTTTGTCCCATTGCTTCCTTTTCTCAGGGGAGGTATTATATTTAACCTTCTTTGTGGTGCATGGTTTAGAAGTAACATCAGATATAGTGGAGTTTATTTTAACATAGGAGTGGAATTCACAAAGAACTTTGACTTTATCTCTGTTACAGAACTCGTAGATACAAAAAAAAATAATTGTCAGAATAGACTCCAGAGAAGGTATAAAAGTGACAGATGAATCAGACTGAGAGTAAGAGAAAGTGAGACCATGTAGGCTTTAAGTGACTTTCTATGTATTTTTAGTCTAACTATGCAAGAACTTCTTGCATGTTGTTACTTTTTTTTTTTTTTTTCTGTCTAATCTTCCTGTGCTGGCTGCAATTGTCTGAGTGGTGCCCATTGTTGAGAAGCTGAAAGTATGTGACAACCTAGTCATCTGTTAGCTTTTCCTAAATCATGTAGGTACTGCTTCTGAATTTCACATTTCCTCACTGCTAGCCATTTTGATTGTTTTCAAAAGACTCTTGGTATTGGGTTGAAGACATTACTTGTCATGTATTTTTCATCGTGTACTTTTTCCTCCCCTCTAAGAGCTTGTCCTGGTAAACAGGACACTGAATTTCTGTCTATCACTGGGTTTTAAAGTGGTCCTCTTTGGATTTATTGCTAGTTGTATCACATTCTTATTTGGCATGTGGTACGTTCTCATTCTAATTAAAAGACAAAACAAAAAATCCCAAACAAACAAGAAAAGGAAAAATAGAGTGTTTTCTGAAGATGTCTCTTCAAATTTTGAAGTAACTGGAGCAAGTCATTCAGAATTTAGTTATTCTCAGATATTTTTGCTAACTCCTCTACTTAGAGATTTCAAGTAATCACTTTGACAAATTATTCTCTGTAAGTAGTAGGGCCTTGGGGTGGTAGAGAGGTTCATTAGCCTATAAAGAAAATAAAATACCAAAGGATGGAAATCAGGGATGCTTTTATAGTCTCTTGCAGCAGTGGATTTTCAGGATGCCTGGGATGACTCTCTTAGGGTGTGTGTTCATATACAGGTCCATCCTAAAACATCTGTAAGAACTTGCCCCAAGTTTCTAGGGCAGTTGGCCTCCTGCACATGTGTAAGTAGGCATACTGTATGCTGCTGGCCCATGTCTTCAGGGTCATCTGAGCAGCTTCAGTCTTCTACTTCAACAGCTTAGTGGGGTTTTTTGTCTTTCAGAATCTCAGTTTATCAAAGTGAAGAATAAATCTTATCCCACTCCCTGTCTTCCATCTCTCCTGTTCTTGGTATTTTTAAGACACTCTACTGCTGTCTGACCTTACATAATCTATACAGAGTATTCCACCAATTCTTTCATCTGAAATTAATACAAAAGGTTGACCATATGCCTGCAGAGACCTGTCTGTGTTAAGCTATATTCTAAATTAGCATTTTTTGGGCATAATATCAAAAGTAGCAGTTGGCTTGAGTATGAACAGCTCATCTGATTTCCTATTCAAGGACTGTGTTAAAGTGGTCCTGTTGGTTGCTGACAGCAAAATACCATTATTTATTTCTGCTTCTGTGTATGTGAATAAATATGCCAATAAGTAAATGATCTTACACTACTTGTAGTTCTCTGAGGCATCGTGTATATATAGCCTGTGGTCTGCTTACCTTCTTTGAAACTGCAAATTCCAGTAATTCATGGATTCTCTATTGGTGAAAGTATTGGGATGGTCGCAGAGGTACTGCCTCTCTTGTATCCTCTCTCAAGGATGCAATAGCCAGTAGTGGACATTACTGGCTGAAAACATCCAAACCAATTAAGAGGGACATATCACAGCTCCTGTAAGGCAAGTAATCCTTTTTCTCACACCTGCATTTAATATTTGGGTTCTAAATTTGCATCTTAGCTGTTCAGCATGTATTTGAAACATCTTTGTAGTTGTAAATATAGTAGGTTTACTGTTCCTTTCTTTCCAAAGTATGATTAAATACTCCTTCTCCTTTGTCACTGTAGTCAAAGTATTTGAATTGTAGGTGGCAGTTGCCAGGCATGTATTTAAATAATTTTATTTTTATTACAAAAATCAGCTGAAGGTGTATAGTGAAATACGTCTGCTACTCCACCAGGTATGTGTATGCAGTTTGTACAGGTTTAGCAGGCCCTCAGAAAAGGTGACCCTGGGACTAGATGTATCTTTATGTGGGTTGTGAACAACAACATTTATGTATGAAATCTAATTTTAGCTGCTTTTTAGATATTTTTGTGCTTTTGAAGGAGGTGAATAAGGGTAGTTTGCTGGAAACTGAAAGATACTATCTAATAGTATAGGTGTATGCCAGTTTTGCTCTATAAGGTGTGTTGGACTGATGAAGTATCTAATAAATGCTTTGCAATGATGCAGGTTAGAGATGAAGTGAAGTTTTGTGTTGATTTTGTTCTTAAATATGCATGTGTAAATTATGAATTAAAAATCCTTGTTCTGTGTGTGTCTGTTATTCCTTAGTCTGATATAAAAACTGGGGCTGTAGTTTATCTGCAGATTTTTTTGAAGTTGTCTTCTGGCATGACTTGACTTGTCCTTCTCAAATCTGTGAGGGGACCTTTCTGAGTAGTAGGAGGTGATTTTTGAGGATTTAAGCCATCATACATAGTTTATCTCAAAGTTGATATCTTGATCACTCAGTGAAGTGTTTTCTGTCCCATTGATTCCACTTAAGGAGCACATTTTCTTCCTGTTCTTGGAGGATCTTGCTAGATTTTGAAATATGAATGAGTAAAATTAGCCAGCAGCCAGCAGTAAATTTGAAGTGATTTGGTTTGGTTTTGCCTGATCTAAAGAACAGTCCCGGAGACGTTTATAAGGGAAGAGAAAAAGGCCTTAGTTAAAACAGTATCCCTAGTTGGAGGTGTGTGTAGGAATTGGTCCAAAAGCAGATACTCCAGGAGAAGAAGTTGGTTACTCTGGTGGTGTGCCAGTTGCATGTCCACTGTGTGTAATAATGCAGGGCCTGGCACAAAGGAATGATCCTGTAACACGTATTCTCCCTGGTACATAGATACCAGAAACAGTGCTTGTTTAAGGGTATAGACATTAATATGATTAGTGATAGTCCTGTCCACAGATCTGTTGGAAGAGAAAGTGTTGCTAGAGTTTGTGGTCCTTGTCCACAGCTGAAGATAAAAAGAGGATCTGGCTGCATTTGCCAGCGTGAAACTGAATTATATCTTGAATAATTCGTATGAAATCTGACCTTCGTATCTTGCTGGGAGAAGTGAGGAAAGGGATTGTGGTCTGTAATATGATAGTAATTTTTTTAAAAATGTGTAGTCTTTCACATCCTAGCAAGTTTTCAAGGCTCTTACTCTGCAGTATGAGTTGAATTGTTCATGTCACTGCGTTTGCAGGCAACTTCCCATTGCAGGTTACAGTACCATTAAAAGTAAGTCTCCCTCCCTACCCTGCCTTTTATGTACATACAATGTTGGTTCAGTTTAGTGATGGAGATGTTATTCTGAAACTGATTTGGAAATTTCTTACCCTTGAGTAGAAGTAATACTTAATCTACTCTGATTCCAGTACTTAGGTTTATCCTGTGCTTCTCTTACCCAGGGATGATATGGCTGATGGTCCAATATTCACCAGAAGCCTCACATGTTCTCGAGGCCTTGAGAGATACCCATCGCATGAAGATCAGCCTTCCAGTCCCTTCACTGTGCGGCATGATGAAGACTACCGCAGCCGAGACGTGTTCCTGCACCGGTCAGATTACAGTCCGCATTATGGCCGTCGAGAAGAGCTGCCTCGTGGATCTGACAGAGATGGTGACAAACTGAGGAGATCCCCCTACCCACTGAGGCCAGAAGAGAGGGGACGAGAAATAAAACGTCCACGGTACGAAAAGGATGAGAAGATGCACGGTGCGAGTGGAGAGCATCAGGGTTTCTCATCAGGAACACGAAACTATCGCAGACGAAGCCGCAGCCGTAGTAGAAGCCTGAGCCCGTCGTACCTGAACGAAGAATTCCGAGAGCTTGACCGTGCAAGGAGGAAAAGAGAAGAAGAAGAGCGTAGCAGAAACTTGAATCATGATGTTTCAGGCAGTGGCTATGTGATCCCCGGCTTGACTAACACACTACAGACTTCTGAGCCTCGATATACATACAGACCTGAAGAAATCCCACCCATGCCCAAAAAATCTATTTTGAAGAAACGAGTGGAGATGGAAGTAGAGTCTCCTGTTCAGGTTTGGTCTCTATCTGTCTATCTGTATGTTTGTACTTTTCAAAACAGTTCATGAGACAGAATGCTAGTTTGATTTCCAAAACAGAAAAGCCAAATCTTTACATTTTCCTGTCTTTAAGAGGACAGGTGTCTCTTTGCAGGCCTATACCACTTAGAATTGCATTAGTAACTTTAAATTATGAAGATACTTAATCAGGAGTCATATATATATATAAATATATACAATCCGAGGCAGAATAAAATGTCTTTGCAGAAATTCAACCCAAGATGCTGAGATCTGAGCCAGCTTTTATAGAAAAGCTGACTCTCCTAATACCACAGACAGTCAGGACATTGATCAAAGTTCTTTGCCTGTCACAGTGTCTCTTGTTTGTTTATAGACTTAGAGAACTGCCTAATGCATCCCCAGTACCTCTGTCAGAAAATACCTTTTGAGTTCCCTTTTCTTTTTCCCCTTTGGACTGTAGGGCTGGGATCAATCCTACTTAATTTGTACCCAACCCATACCAATTGAGTCTCAAAACTAGAACAATGGAAAGATAAGTGACTATGACCACTGTGATACATTGACTTTTCTTGTGTTTTAACACATCACTTTCATTTGCCTGTTGTACTAACCAGTGTTGGCTTGATAGTGACATGTTTTATCTCAGGAGTACTTCAATCCTGAGGATTCTCTTCCATACTTATTATTGAAATGCTATTTAGAATGGCATTAATTATGAATATCTGAAGAACTGACTGGAAATAACCCTAGTGCAGTTGTTTTTAGATGTATTAAGTGTTAAAATCCTATTTGACTGTGACTAAACTCAAAGTGTATCCAAAATTATGTTATGGGGTTTCAATTTAAAAGTTCAAAGGTTTTTCGTTGAAAAAATTTTGTGAAATTTAATTGTGATTTTGTGTATTCTCTGAGATAAGCATTCTTTGCTCGACATGTCATTACAGAATCATCAGGCAACTTGGTTTTTATTCTCATGTGTTCTCTGTGAACTGTGTATTGTCTTTTCTAACTCTTTTATTCAGCTTGAACTCCAAGGGAAATGAACATGTTCTTTTGTTTGTTCTGTGAGGTGCACTGTCACCTCAGAAGGCCTTGTAATGAATAATACCTTCTCTCTCTTTCAGCCTGAGGGCTTTTCAAGCAGTCCAGCTCCCAGCAAAGATCTTCCTCTTCTTTCTAGTCAGTCATCTTTGCCCCAGAGCAACAACATGGCTCCTTTTGCCTCTGAAGTGGAGAACTTTCTCAAACGGTTTAACAAAGACTGTCTTGTGGAGTCTGCAAACAAGGAGTTGCGTGAAGGTTTGTATGAATGGAGCCCACTTTCTGGGTCTCCCAAAGACACTTTTGCATTTGAAGAGAAGTTTGGAAGCTTCTTAAGTCACAAAGAAAAGGTAGAAGCCAAGTCAGAGCCCACTGATCGCCATACTGACTTCCTGCTACCTCATGAGAGGGCCAGTCAGGATGGCAGTGGTTTCTCTCGAATTCTGGGCATGATGGCTGATTCTGTCAGTGCTCAGGAGAAGAGGAGACGCAGCTTTCCTGACATTGAGGATGAAGAGAAATTTCTTTATGGAGATGAGGATGAGGAGACCAAAATTGAATCTCTCCCCGTTCAGAAGCCCCCAGTGAGTTGTGGCAATGAGATCATAGTCCAGAAAATGAGCCCACCTCCTTCTCCTGCTCCAGCTACCAAGCTGGATCCTTTAGAAGAGCCAAATGCAGAGTATGCAAAGATCCACGACTTACTCAAAACCATTGGGCTTGACATTGGTGTTGCTGAAATTGGAAAACTGGCCGTTCGCACCCAGGAACGCCTTCATGGCAAGAAGCTGGCATCTCGTTCTCCAGACCGCCGTTCGTCAGACGCGCGCAGACTAGACCCTTGGGACTTGCGCCGCAGCCGGAGCGACACGCGTTCTCCCGAGTCCAGCCAGCAGCATTCAGCATCACCTCCGGTCTCTTTCCAGCAGTCCAAAGATGTGTCCTCTCTTCAGAAATCAGAATATAGTAAGAACAAGCCAGTGGGACAGGATGTACCTCCATGTGCAGCAGAACAGCCTCTTCCTTCTGTCTCTCTCATTCCCTCGGTTCCACCAACTCCTCCTAGTTTGCCACCTACGCCTACTTCTGTTTCCCAGTACCAAATTCCCAGCTATTCCCACTACACTCCCACTCAAATGCCCCAAAACTATCCACCTCCCACAATAGCTCCTCCAGGATATGATGCATATGGACACTATATGGCATATGCAGCCCCTGGCTGGCCCATGTACCCCCCTGCCCAGCAGCCTAATCCCACTCTGCCAGAAGCTCATGGTCTTCTTACTATGGCCATGTCAGCGAATCCCACGCGTCCCAATCTCCGGGTGATTGAAACAGTCTCCTTGGGAAAGGATGTCCCTGATGTAAAAAGAGATGGTTCTGTCCTCGTTCAAGTCCCTACCACTCCTTCTCATTCCAAAGCACCCCTTCGTCTGTCTTCACACCCTCTCAAAAATACCACAGAAAGGATGTCAGATGAAAAAAATCGGGCAGCTCAAAAGCAGAAGGTATGTTACATATTCTGATACATCAAAATGTGTTGGACTGCATGGTAGATGGGGTGGAAGCTTTTCATTTTCAGAGGCACCTTTTCTCTTTTTCCTGAGTGGCTCCAGTTTAAGAACAGTTTGACTAAATTTACTTTAGTTAAAGATTTCTAAGCATTTGTCTATCAATCTGTGACAATTTAAAAATGCATTTTAAATCCCTCGAAGTTGTACACCATGGGCTATGGCAGAACAGATGAAATCAAACCCAAAGTTGAAGTTCTTTGGACCAGTCAAAATCTGACAGAGAATTTACATGGTGGCCACAGCTTTGCTTTATTCCACTGAGCTTTAGATATTGAAATACCTGAAGATACCATCTAGAGATATGCAAATACCTGAAGGGGAGTGTGTAAGGAAAATGAAACTGGGCTTTTTTCACTGGTGTCCAGGCGCAGGGCAAGAGGCAATAGGCACAAACTGAAGCATAGGAGGCTTCATCTGAACATGGTACATCATACAATAATACCATGGTTATACCTATATTAGACATTCTTAAAAACATACTAAAGGATATCATCATTCACCATCGCATACAATTTTCTCTCTATATTTATATTAATTAGCTCTTTTAAAAATCACAAAATGAGAAGAACTTAAGGGAAACTGTTCTTTACTTTGAGCATCTGACATCAATTGAGGTTATGGGTGTTAATGTTTTCATCTTCCAGTTACCCTGGTTTGTACAATAATTACAGAGTAGTGTGGAAGAACGTATTTTGAAATAGGAAACTGTCAAAGAACTGGAAGATTCCCAGAAGTTGTGTTTTCAAACTGGTGTCCACTCAGTCTCTGTTGTTAAAATAGGGGCATAGAATTATTTGGGTTGGAGGGTACCTTTAAAGATCATCAAGTTCCAGCTCCCTGGGCAGGGCCACCTTCTGCTTTGGCTGGTTGCTCAAAGCCCCATCCAGCCTGGATCCACAGTGTCTCTGGGCAACCTGTTCCAGTGCCTCACCACCCTCATTGTAAAAAAATTCTTCCTTATATCTAGTTTAAATGTACCCTCTTTTGGTTTAAAACTGTTGTTATTTGTCCTGTCACTACAGGCCTTGGTAAAATATCTGTCCTCATCTTTTTTCTAAGCCGCCTTTAAGTACTAAAAGGCTGCACTAAGGTCTTCCTGGAGCCTTCTCTTCACTTACACAAAGCGCTATGTCAACAAAAAAGTGAACTTTTACTGCTTGCAGGAATAATGGTTTCTTCAGCCGACATGGCTGAAATTTTGTCCTTGATAAAACGGTACTTTTAGAAGAGTTCTGTTGGCTAAAGGTGTCTTCTGCCCTGACAGACCCTGGTAGCTCACCTGTGCATCTTGGTAGATGCACAGGACTTTGCATTACAGACATCTTTTGACTTGGTTCACCTTTTTTTTTTTGCTGGGATGGCTTGGAATATAAAAGCTTGCATGCTCCAGTTGATGCCCCTATGCTGCAGAAAACCCAGAATGGTGTTTTGGTTATTAAAAAAGTAGCACATAAAAGTTTATGGCATTTAAGATGTGGCCTATGTTGGTAGAACTGCTTTAAGGGCTTACTCCAGGACGGATCTAAGGATCCTGCCAACATTTACACTGCCACAGTAGTAGTCATCTAGGGAAGTCAAAGCCTTGGGTCACCTGTTGTTTGTTCAAGGGAGGAGTAAATAGTAAGTTTTAAGAACATTGTGAAGGTAAAAATTGGGATTTGTCTCTTGAAAATGGATCTGGAAAAGGAATTGAAAGAACTTTCCATGTCTCTTGTTAGCAAATTGCTTTGTTTCTGTCTGTGAGAAACAATGAAAATCAGTGAAAAACAGATCTGTGAACCCCTCATGCTGCAGTTTACCTTATTGAGCAAGAAACAAACTTCATCCTGGTGCTTCATTTTGGACAGTTATGATCAGATTGAAGCAGAAACCTAAACAATAGCTAAAATTGTGCAGAGTCAAAGCAGGAGGCGAAGTGAAGGTCTGCAAAAGCTGATGGAACATGCTAGCTGTAGAGATACTGCATGAATTTTGAAGAGCATTGATCTGGCTTAGCCCTTTAGAAGGCAGTCTGCTGAGCCTAAGTGCCTTGAGAAGTGGTGCAACAAACAGAGCAGTTTTGGAGAAAACACTGCCCAAAAGTTAAAAAAACCTGCCTACATACAGGGTTGAAGCATGACCACAGCTTCAGTTACCTTCAGATGAAGAGATGTATTTATTGTGTTAAAATACTCGAGAACATTTTGAGAATAGTGAGCAGTGTTCTGTGTCTGGCAGACTGAGATCTTGCTGCCATTCTTGCAAGACTGATTAACTTGTGTTGGGAAGAGAAGAAAATCCAGACTTCTTCCGATTTATTTAGGTGATAGAAGAGAGAGAAAAACTGAAGAATGATCGAGAAGCACGGCAGAAGAAGCTTTACTATCTCAAGACCGAACTGGACAGGCTTCGTAAACAACAAGGTAAAGTGCAGCCCCTGCTTCTTTTTTTCCCAGTTGGGATGTGTCACAAGTCTTGGTACCTACTAGAAGTGGAGACTGAAGTAATACTAGTCTGTAGCTGAGTATTTTCATACTCCTGGCAATGCAAAACTCTTGAGAAAGTAGTGACCTAATTACTGTATTAGAATTAATAACATCAAAATTTGGCTGTCACACTGAAGCAAACAGTTGCTCGTGTGTCTTCTTTGGCAGCTTGTTAAGTTAAAGGAATTACACTCTGTGCGTTTTAGTGCTTCCTTATAAGAAGTGAGAAATAGTAACTGAAATGTCATCATGCCTTTCACACTTTCATGAATCTTATATGGAGACGGAAAAGTCCTCTCTAGACAGAACTAATTTTTTTATCTTTAAAGCATATTTAGTCCGAGTAAATACTAATTTCCCTCACCTTTGGGAAATGATACTTTCAGGTTAGAATATACTATTTAACTTTTACTTGTTTGGTCACAGAGGGAAATAATGACTATTAAATGCTCCTGAGGATTATAGTGCTGCTGTTAGGGTGTGTATTAAGGCAGTCTTTACAGAGACAGATCATGCAGATGTAGTGATGCTGTACCTGAGAGTCAGTTCCATCTTTACAACTTTATAGTCAAGATTTAGCTGCAATATTTTGTATTAGTATTTTACTTGTTGCTGGAATTGTTGTAGAGATCTTAAGTCAATTTTTCTGTTGCATTTCTGACTCTTCTATTTCCTTGGCTGGCTCAGGAGAGATGTTGAGGAAAAAACGTCGTGAGAAGGATGGACACAAAGACCCCTTGTTAATTGAGGTGAACAGACTACAAGAGAATATTATGAAGGAGATTGCAGAGCTGCATAAAGAATCTGATGCAGCTGACAAGAAGCAGTCTGAGCTTGACAAAGTAGCACAAATCCTGGGGATTAACATATTTGAAAAACCCCGGAAACCATCTGTGGAAACTAAAGATTCCTTAGAAAAGAACAGCAAGTCAGAAAATGCAAAATGTGTGGAGAAAACATCTTCTTCCAACAAGGTAAAGTCTTACAGCTTGTGTGCTATTGATTTTCCCACTAAGAGAAGAGGGCACTGGGGAAACAGCTGGTCCCAAACATTTACTAGTGGTTCATTTGATGTCATTTGTTATCACATCTCATACACTGGCTTTGATGGTGCATGCAGGTGAGAGTCAGTGTATCGATGTTTATAATTTCCCTCGGGGTTTGTGCAGTTCAGTACCACTTACTGGTTTTGATCTTGGTTTTGCTGAAGTGTTGGTTGGATTGAACAGTATCACGAGTGTTTGTAGTTGTTTAGTCTCAATGCCATACCAGGAGAACAGACTTTTTTTTCTCTCATTTCTGGTATGGCCTTTCAAGGAGGAGTGTTTGTAGCGGCAAAGCTCTCGGCAGGTGTGGAGTAATGATAGTAACAAATCACAAGACTTACATATGATTGTCAGCTTAACATGATTATTATGTACATGCTATGTGTGCTTTCATAAGAAATGTCAGTATGCATTAGTATGGTCTCTCTTACATGGTCTGTGCTACTGAGGGATGTACAAAAACAAGCTTACCGCATTCCAGAAGATAGTTTCTACTTTGGAAATACTGTATGATACAACATCTGAAAGATTATCCATGTATTAATGAAAATTAATTATCCTGCTTTTCAGCTGTTTGTTCAAATATGAAACAGAAGTAGCTGATGGGTGATTGTAGCTGCATTTTGTGTAGATCTTACTGTACATATTTTTTATAGAGAGGAAAATACTAGTAGGGTAAGAGATATAAGAACAACTGAGAGGGCACCTCATGCATGTCTGTAAGTATCTGAGGGGAGGGTGCCAAGAGGGTGGATCCAGGCTGTTCTTGGTGGTGCCAAGCAATAGGACAAGAAGCAACGGGCCAAAACTGATGCACAGAAAGTTCCACCTGAACATGAGGAGGGCCTTCTTTACTGGGCAGGTGACCAAGCACTGAAACAGGTTGCCCAGAGAGGTTGTGGAGTCTCCCTCACTGGAGATATTCAAGAACCATCTGTACGCAATCCTGTGCACTGTGCTCTAGGATGACCCTGCTCGAGTAGGGAGGTTATACCAGATGACCCACTGCAGTCCTTTCTAGCCTGGCTCATTTTGTGGTTCTGTATTTCCTACAAGGTCACTCAAACCTGTATATCCCGTAAACTTTTCCTTATGCTTTATCATGGTCTGGTTCAGAGAACTCTTAACTAGATATCTTCCACATAAAGGCTTGCTTTTGCTCTTGTTGTTTCTTGAAACATCAGTGAAGTTTACTCTCCACTTAATTTTACAAATAATTTTTTTAGTCGCCCCTTTGTAAAACTTAAGTAGGCAACAATGTCTGTTAAGTCCTACATTGCATTAAGTTATGTTGCTTTCTTTTCTTGAGATATGGCATGTGTGAATATACTTTTCATTATTTTAACTTGCATTGTTTGTCTCGTCCAAACCCATAATTACTTGACCTCCTTTTTCATATTCCTTAACATAGAAAATTGTGAGTTCTGGACAGGAATATTTAATATTTTCAGGCCTCTGTAGGCACACAGGACACTGCCTTTAGTCTCAAGATTCACCTTCTAATTCTGATTGTTAACATTTTTTTCATAAAAGGAAAGATGATGCAGGCCTGTTGATGCTGAGGTTGATTGACTCTGCCAACCTGTGGGCAAAAGTATATGCCTTTCCGCTTATTTGCGAGGTGCCTCCTGGTCCCTTCCTGCTGACCCTGTGTCTCTTGTAGCTGCATAGTGCAGAGCCAAGATACCATTGCTGTGCTAAACAGACAGATCACCCCATCTGGGCTCTAAAGAGCAGCAAATTATAAAGGCATCTTTGAGCTGGAGTAAAGCACAAACTGGAGTTCAGAGTTGGCTGTCACCTATCTGTGAGAAGCACTGTCTTTTTAAAGTTCTGATTGAGATAGTATTTTTATAGGATATATTGGGTGGGTGTATGTCTGTAAATAACATAAACATTGATGCTTCTCAGACATCATGAACAACCGTCTGTGTGCTGCCTGCAGATCACAATTTGATCTTATTGTTTAAGAGAATGTCAGCTTTGCTCTGTTATTGCAGACAGAATACATGCAGATATTAACTGGATCACTTCCTACTCTTGCTACCAAGGACTAGATTATATTGGGATATCTATGGGATTCATAGTGGCCTGGATTGTCTCTTAGTTTCTTGATTTAAAATCTATGTTCTGTGGGGTGGTGTTAAGCACTTTCAAGTAAGGCAGATGTTACTTAACGATTTTGAATCTGCTTAAGTAAGTTTGTTCAACACTGATAGTGAATAACTTGGAAATCATGCAACCAACTCAAGTCTGCTAGTTAACATGCTATTCTTTCCAGACTGCCATGTTACAAATGATAACATGATGGGCTTTCAGCCATTGAAAATGTAACTCAGAACTCAAAAGACATCTAGTACTGCTGTAATCTAAATTAGCAGGGCTCATTTGTGATATATTTCAGGGAATTTTTGTTTTGCTACAAGTGTTAGTTTAGTATTAATTTTGGGTAGAGTCCTGAGTCTGTATATCACCATATGGCGTCTTTCTGTACAGATCAATGTAAGTGCAAGCATCACATGTTTTTAAATCACAGGATCCTTCACCTTATATGCTTAGGTAATTAACAAAACACCATCTTTCTATTATCACTAAACAACGAGTCTTCTGCAGAATTCAGGAATGCTCAAATATTCTGATAAAGCTGATTGAGTTAAGTATTTTAGTCAACTAATTTTTACTTCCTTTTCCATTCTGCTTTCATCCAAGCTACTTTTACAATAACTTCTGAATGCTTCTAAGGGAACCATTTTAGATCTTCTGACTATTATTTGGCTAGTATGGTAAATTGGAACTATTCAGATTGTTATGTGAAACCAATAAAGTGGGAAGGGTGCATGCCATGGGGAATTTGTTCTTTTGGTTCCTTGATTACCTACAACCATCCAGCCATTACATCTGGGAGCCTTTTTGGAAACTCTTCACTGCAGCCACACAGCATCTTAATCGGCAATACCAGCTCTCTGAAACAGTGGAATTAGCCTGGGCGCTGAAAAGCAGGTGATATATTTTTTTTTTTGTGTGTGTGTGTGGCTTCTGCTGGAGGCAGGTTCTGAGTTCTAGAGCATTATGTCTGTCCTGCCTTCTCTTAGAGAAGTGTTTCCTTTTGTTCAATTTAGGAATCAAAAACTACTAATGAAAAGTCCAGAGGTAGAAGCCCGAAGCCAGCAGAATCCTCTTCACAGTCCTCCAAACATCCTTTCCAGTTGGCCAATATTTATGAGTATTATGATGCAGGGAACCACTGGTGCAAAGACTGCAATACCATCTGCGGGACCATGTTTGACTTTTTCACACACATGCATAATAAGAAACACAGACAGGTATGTTGCAGGCTTCCTTCACTAAGTGCATTTCATATTGCTGTAAATATTAATACTAAAACATACATCACAGAGCTACATTTTCCAACAGAACCTGAAGTAGTAATAATGAACCCAAGAAGTTGCTTATCATATTCTTTTCCCCTGATATTGGACTTGAGCAGTTGTACAACTACCAGTGTGTTCTGACTAGTGTAAATGGGGCCTGTGTTCAGTTTGCTCAGGTTTGCCACTTGTGTTTCATACGTTTTACCCGTTCTTTGCGATCATTTACATTTTACCCTTTTCACAGGTTATTTTGTCATTGTAAATTGCAAAATGGGAGGGGAAGGAGAGGAAAACTATTTCCTGTAAATATTTGCACTTTGATTTTAATGTTCAGTGTTCTAAAAGGATGTTAAAAAGGAAAAAGACAAGTGTCCTTGCCTTGCTAGTGTAATATATGAGCCTATATACCTCTGTCACTGTGCAAATAGACCCTGGATCCTTACAACAGACCTTGGGCTTCGAAGACCCAGAGTGAGACCAAACAAGACTCCATAAAACGCATTGATAAGATAACAGTTCCTGCCAAAGGTATGTTAGTTTTTATTAACTTGGGTGTCATCCCTCTTTGCGCTCCAAGAGGTTCCAGTTGCTCAGAGAAAGGAATTTTAAGACTTTACCTTGGTATAGGAGCACATATCAATACTGTATTATTAGGTAAAAGGCAAATTATTTAATTTCCTGGTTGTTCTTGTGGAAAAGGTCATGAAGCAAGAGTGTAGGAAAAGAGTTTTTGGAGTTTATTTTTTTACTTTGAATACCAATTGACTTTTTCTTTCTTCAGTGTAGATCTGAAGTGATTTTTGCTAACATATTATAATTCAGAGCATGACCACAAGAGTTTGCTCTGTTTGGCCAGATCTCATGCAGTACTCCACATAGTCTTGCAACAGAATCTCCCGTTTAGTACATTTTTAGCAGAGGTCACCCTGAAAAATGACTGATGAGTACTTGGTATAGTGTGGGTACAGAGAATCTGAGAAAGCCATATGGAAGGAGCTGTAACTGATTTGAAAATTAATGCAAGATTTAAAATCTGAATGTCTAAATAGGCCTGCCAGTGATCAATCTCATTTTAATTATCTGTTGGGTACTTCTAGTAGTGCCCGCTAAAGAAGAATCTGCAGTGTGTTAGATAACACTAGCTGGTTCTGTAGGCATAAGGATGCAATCTTGCTGAACTTCAAAGAAAGTACTCATTCTTTTTATAAACCAGGTATTTATTATTTAAATAGACTATACCACAAAAATGGAAACTAGGTCAAGATGGTAGGAAATTTTAATCTTGAATAGTGGATTGCCTTAATACGGATGAAGAGCACTTAAATAATTTCTTGAACCATAGTAATCAAACTTCTTCACTTTAGATGTTTGTTCCTGGTAGTGGTGGTTCCTGTACTGTAACTGTAAGGAGAGCAGAATTGACTGTTCCAAAAAGAGCATTGTTGGAGGTTTTGCTGTTGTTCTTTGATGTGTTTATCTGACTTTGTAAAGAGCTTGGCATTTTTAAAGTTTTGTTTCTCTGATAATTTTCTTTGGCCTTTTCAGGCTCTGAGTTTCTGATTCCCATCACTGGATATTATTGCCAGCTCTGTCATGAATTTTTTGGAGATCAAATCTCAGCAGAGCAGCATGTGAAAAGTCATCCCCACAATGAGAAATATAAGGTTGGTAACTGGTGTACCAGGAGCGAGACATTCCCTATGGTAGCTTCCACTTGTTCCGTCTTTGTTTCCTGGAGAATGACATTTCACTCCTTGGAATATATATATTTGGTTATCTTCAGTACATTCTACTGAACTAAATAAACAGAGCTTCCCGCTACATCCCTACATAGAGACTAATCTTTTACCTGCATGAGGCTGAAACAGTGTCTTCTGTAGAGTGACAGCTCTGCTGAAAGCACAGAATGTGAAGTTTGTAGCACCTCAGTTTCTTGGTAGGAAGAAGTTCTCTGGTCTCTTAGCGTTGATGGCATTCACTGAAGTTAAAACTGTCAGCTGCATTTATTTATTTATTTATTTGGTTTTTTTATTTTTCATGGAAACAGTGGCTAAAATTATGCTGTTTATTTCTACAGAAATACATAGATGAAAACCCACTCTATGAAGAGAGGAGAAATCTAGACCGTCAAGCTGGATTGGCTGTAGTTCTAGAAACAGAGCGCAGACGGCAAAATGAGCTGAAACGGAAATTAGTTGAGAAACAGAAAGAAGAGAAGGATGAGAAAAACCCTAAAATAATAAAGAAAGAGGAAGTAAAGAGCATTCCGGAGTCTGGAGAAGGGAGTAATGAAACTCAAGGCAAAGTAGATTCTTCTGGGCGGAAAATGGGTATCATGGTTAAGCTGAAGAAGGAAGAGAAGACGGAGGAGAAAAAAGAAGAGAAGAAAGAGGAATCTAGAAAGGAATCACCAAGCCAGACTTCCTTTGGGAAATTCAGCTGGAAAAAGACTGAGAGAGAGGATAAAACCCCAGGAGGAGCTGTTCCAAAGGAGGAGAATACAGAAGGAAACAAAGAGGAGAACAAGTGTCAGTCTGTGAAATCCCATATTAAGCCCATTGAAATCAAGCTGTCTGGGAAAACTGTTATTCCACACACTAGCCCATGGATACCAGTTGTTTCCACACCAACACCAGCAAAAGTTCTACCCAACCTACCAGTCCCCACCATGATTTTCAGAAAGTCTAATACTGCAACAGTTAGTAAACCAGCACCTTTGAACACCTTTTTATCCATAAAATCCTCTGGAGCTACCACCAAACCACTGCCAGTGGTAAAAGAAACAAGTGCAGATATTCTACTGCCTCCGGATATCATCTCAAAAGCTTTTGGAGGAGAAGAAGTAATTTTAAAAGGGGCAGAGGAGGATTTAAAAGCAGCAGAAAAAAATGAGTCTTCTCAGACTTCAGATAGACTACCTCCATGCCCTCCACCAGCAGTCCAGCAGGCAGCTCTCATCCCTGCAGATGAAGTAGCTCCAGGTGTGTCTGAAAGTGAACAGACAATGCTGGCAATGCCTGTGAGACCACCACCACCTTCAACTGCTTTCAGTGAGCAGGCAAAAAAGATAGAGAAACGAAATTCTTGCTTGGCCACAGCCAATGCTAAAGATCTCTATGATATTTTCTACAGTAGTGGTGGAAAGGGTTCGGCTGACAGTAAGCTTGCAAGTTCTGCACTTTCAAATGGAGAAAACCCTAACTTAACAAAACCTGCAGACTTACCTGCAAACCCTAGAACAAATAGTAGCTCATCCTCCTTGAAAGAGGATTCTCACAATGTGGATTTCTCACAGTGTAATAATGAAGTAACAGGGAGTTTGGTTCCTGGTGAGAATCAGGCTGAAATGGACAAGAAACCACTTCAGCCTCACCTATCAGAAATGTCTGTCACAGAATTGCCAGAAATAAAAACTGTTTCTGGTATCCAGATGCCTGCAGAAATTGGACTTGTTGATACAGGAGGTGGAGAGCAGGCAGGTAGTCAGGAATTCTGTGATCTACAGAAAACTGAGGTCCAAGAGAAAGTTGGACAGGAAGATGCAAATAAAACTGCAGTTACAAACGCAAATGTTCTTGGTACCTTGGAGAAAGATGCAAAGACAAAAGACTGGGAGGTAAAAGCAGTAAATCCTAAGCATAGCTTACAGCCAAAGACTTTGTTACCTGAAACACAGAATGAAATTAAAAATTCGGGCAATGTCCATTTGGTAGAGGAAAAGTTAAGTGATAACTGTAGAACTCACTCAGAATCTGAAAGTCCAGACTTGCTCTGGGACAATTCCAGAACTAGTAATGGAAAAGAACGGGTCATCACAACCCAGTCATGTTCTAAAAGTGGGGGGGATCTATCAGATACTCCAAATGCAGAAATAAAACCTGGTTCTAATGAGGTTAGTGCTTTAGAATTGCAAACCCAGAGGCAGGAAGTTGAATGGTTAGCCAGTACGGGCTCGAACGTTCACCTCAGATCCAATCCAGATTTAGTAGCTGAAAATGAAAAAAAATCATTAGAACACACTGAATCTGATACAAGATCAGATAATTTTTATATGAAGAGATCATCAGAAGATGTGAAACACATAAAGACTCCCTCACAGAAAGCAGAACTTGAGTTAAAAAGCACTGACTTGAGTTTGGGAGACAATAAGGTACAACATAAATGCTTCAGTATCCTTACAGCAGGACTTTTAAATGAGAAAACAGAGGAAGTCACAAAACTAGAAACTATTGCCTCTATTAGGCTGGAGTCCAGTAAACATAAGAAAGTGGGCATTGAAAAAACAGTGACTGAAACAGAGATTACTGATTTTGCTACATTGACTTCTGATAGTCGGGAAGATAAATTTTGCACATGGATTTCTCAAAAAGCTATGCTGCAGCCTGGATCACAGACCTCAGATAGCGGCACTACAGAAGTGGTCATGCCACTTCTGGAAATGCAGGACATTTCTCCCACACCTGAGATACTTCTGCAAGTGGAGGAGAGCAAAGCTGCCACTGTTGAAGTGCCGTCACTGAGTTGTGACAGAGGCAGCACAGAAGGTCAGTCTTCTGGGTGCATGGAAACTTTCAGTCCTGGGCTCAAAGAAACACATGGAAAGGTGGGTGGCTCAGGAGGCAAGGGAGTATGCACCATCCAGAGCAAGAAGGCTGAGCAATCAGAAGCTGCTGACAGTAGTTTGGAAGCTACAACACATTCAGGAATTGCTGAAAGTGTAGCAGAAAGCCCAGTGGGTTGAAGTAAACCCAGCCAGTCCCAATATTTGAGGAGCCAGAGCTGGGATTATGTATATGTTTTTTGTTTGTTTGGTTTGGTTTTTTTGTTCCAGTTGAGAGTTTTGGGTATATTTTGCATTCTGTGGTAGAACTTGACTAAAGTGAAATTTAGATCATCAGAAGGCAGAACATACTTTATTCTGTACATAATTAATTATGTAAAATGGTTTTTCATGTGAATTTTTTTGCCAATTTCTTTTCTACACTCTGCTATTAAAATGGAATCTCGTTTCTAATGCGTGCGTCTTTGTTCTTTATTTTGGGGGGCTTTTATTCTTTGACCGTTCCTGGATAATTTCCAGCTCACCCTATTTGTGTCAGTAGCACCATGAGTAGCACAGCTGCTGGGACAAGCTCAAGAACAGCAATTTAGAACTTGAGGAAATGGAGACTTGCAGAAGAGCTAAAACTGAAAATGTCTTTGAACTGTAATGTCTGGGTTTGTTTACTTTTGTTGTTTAAAATGCAAGAATGTGATTAGAGTTGATTTTGTTGTTTATCTGTCTCTGTGAACTGTAATTACTGTTGTATTACATCTGTACTTAAGCTGTTTAATTGTATTGTATAAGCACATGTGTGGATGCCACTTCACTAAGCAAGGGGAGAAAATCTGTCCGACTGGCTTTTGGAGAAGAAGACTAATCGGTAAGGCTCTGTGGCCTGACACCTGGACCAGACATATTGAGGTCACTTACATGATTTGAAATGGGCTTTCTTTCGTTCTATTGTGATCCAGTAACTGTTTGTGTTAAATCATTTAGCAGCTGACCAGCTCTGAAGAAGTAGAAGACCAGAACTCTGGTATCAGGAATTGGACTCGCTTCATGTGATACAGACACATGCATGCCTACCCTGAATGGTCCTTGAGCTATCAAAAGCTCTAGTGTGATGGTTCTCATTTGTATAGCTTGTTAAAGACTAAAGTATTAAATGTGTTTGCTTGGATAAATATAACATTTTTATTTGTAAATTGTTTAAAAAATAAACATATGGAGTTCAACAAGGCTTTCTTCTTTGCTTTCTTTTTTTCCTTAAGGAAAGTGCTGTATTTCAATTAGTTTCTAACTCCTGTAGTAGTTGATACAACTGAGAAACTGTAGAGGATGAAGATACTCCACAGGTAGCCTGCTTCATAAAAAATGAGCTTGTTCCCAGCCAAAGTCAATGGAAGAACTACTTTCAACATCATCAGCAGAAGTTTGAAGTCCAGAACCCTATGTAAAGCTCGAGGTGAGGCATCAGGTGGGGACCCAAGCAGAGCTCGCATTTTTGTAATGTTAGTACCTGCACGTGGACCTGCTGAGGGGGCAAAATCACCATTTTGCTTCGTTTTCCATGACTCTGTCTGAAGAAGGTATGAGACATTTTTCAGAGTGCTTACACTGGTTTTCATACTAGAAATGTAAGAACTGTCTATGCTGAATTTGGAAATACAGTATAAATGGTCAAGTCAACAATAAGAAGGGAAGAGAGTTTTGAGAAAGGCTCTGAGCTGGTTTTATAATGTTAAGTAGTTACTGCATTGAATATAATAAATCTTTGTTAGTATCATTGCCCTACTTTCATCAGATAACTATTTGCTGTCAAAACCAGAGAAAGCAAGGTTTGACATACTTTGATAATTTTAAAATGGAGTTGGGCAATGAGAAGAGAGATTGCTTAAATCCTGGTTCATAAAAAAGTCCTTTGTAGTTATTTCTTGGTTTTCTTCTGTATCTTTTTATTATACACCTGAGTTTTTTTGTTTACATTTGACAGCTAAATTTTTCCTCCCATTTTCTTTCCAATTTCTGCAGTGAAGTTGCCTGGTCCCTTGTAAATTCACAGAGCAAGAGGGGAACTTATATTCTTGCCAGCCTTGTGATTGAGGGATATCAGTGCAGGGAAGGGGATATTAAGGGGAAGGTTGACATTTTAGCTGGTGCTGTTATGGAATACACCTATGCTTTCTGGTTAGTTTCCTTTTGCAGATTGGTTTTCCTGAAGGTCTCAGTGCATGCAATGGCAAACAAGTAATTTGGACCATCATCTTCTTCAGACAACCTTATTCAGTGCTGTGTTATCTCTGTGGGACATACTTGTAATTTACTTTATTTTGGTGGAAAGGACAATATAAATCCATTATCCTTGTTCTGTTTTCTTCTGCAGTTGATTCTGTAAGTAGTGGTGGTGGTCAGTGCTGAACCTGGCTGGCCAGGAATTGAGAGGAGCTAGCAGCAAGGGCAAGCAAGAGCTTTGCAAAGGAGAAATTGGGCTATCTTGTATTTGTCTAAAGTTTTCCAGAATCTGAACCTTCCTATGGTATAAATTAAATAGTACTTCTCTTCATGCCCTTTATTTAAATAATTGTTCTACCCTTGAGTGGAGATAGGGCTCTTTATTCCTGGAAGGAAGGTTAATTTGGTCTTTTTTGAGGAAGGCATAAAAGGTACTCCTTGAAGCACTATAAGGGACAAGAATGTAACAGGTGGTGTAGGTGATGACATCCAGGCAGATTGGCAGACAGAGGCATTAACTGTAATTTCATGAAATGGCATATATTTTTATTTATGTGGTTTTTTTCTTTTTTTTTTTTCTTTTTCTTTTTTTTCCCTGTGGTTTCCAGAGGCATGCAGTAAATGATTTATCCACTGTGCTGGTCCCCTGTGCTGGCAGAGCTGTAGCATAGTGCCCTGACCGGGAAGCCTATTTTCTAGGCTGGCCTTGGACTCTTCCAGATCCTCAGGAGGAGGGGTGAGTTAATGGGGTTTTACTTGTGTGTTTGAATGGTGAAATACAGCATTACCTCTCCTTCCTGAGCCAGTTGTCTAAAAGCTGCATAACGCATAAGAAATTACCTTTCTCCTGGTTTTTAGAAAGCTGTTGATAGGGAGAAACAAACATAATTTGAATGTTTCTGTCTTTACACTACTTCGAACCAGGCACAAATACCTAGTAAATTCAAAGGACAACTCTAAGCCTTCATTCGATGCTGCAACCTTTAGTTTGCCATGACGGAGGCTGGCACAAATGCCTTTCTCCTGGATGAAGTTTGTTGCAAAACCAAGCTTGATTAAGAAGCAGTGGAAGAAGAGCCATAGAAAAGCTGCTGGCATCTTGTCAGTCTGTTTTAAGTTCAGGTGGGTTTTTAATATTTCTTTGAGCAAGCACCCGGAAAGAAGCAGCCTTCAAATGTTTACAAAAGTAATGGTTTAGATAAAATACAGTAATTTTTTTTCCTGGGATAGTCTCTTAGGCAGGCGAATCTTGGTTCTAGCCTGCTGGAATTGTGGCTTTGACTAAGGTTTAACTAAACAACAGAAAGGCTTTGGGGTGATTGATTGTGTGTTTGTTTTAGAATTTTAAATGGCATGTGAGCAGGGAAAAAAATGCATCAACCATCGTTCTTTTAGTAATTTTTTTTTTCAAATGCATTTGTGTCTTAGTGGTAAAAAGTACAAGTAGTAGATGAAGATATAAGGTGTCTGCCATTTGGCAGAGATATTCCAGAATTTCCATCCCTGCAAGTATCCAAAAGGCATGTGATGTGGCACCTGGGGACATGGTACAGTGGCAAACAGAGCAGTGCTGGGTTAATGGTTGGACTCAATGATCTTGGAGATCATCTCCAACTTCAATGATTCTATGATTTCTTAATTCCTGCAAACGGTGGAAATAAACACCCAATTCTTAAGAGAAGCTTTACAAAGAGCTTAAATTTTGCTAATGGAAACAGTAGGAAAAGTGGGCAAAGGCCCATTATTTCTTTATCCTGATAAACACCAAACATTTTTCAGAAATAGCTACTGAAAGTAAGTGATGATAGCAGAATCTCTTTTAAAAAAACCAAACCCACAACCATCCACCAAACTGGTGCATCCCCAAGCACGACAAAACTGTATTTTTTAGTGCAGAGGTCAGGAGAAATCACCCGAGACAGGTTTTTATGTGGAACTTGCTGTGTTGTTCTATTACTCTCAGAACATTACAGAAACCTAAAGAGATCAAAGTCATTCTCTGAGGCAGAATTCAGTCCTCTTCTGCCTGCTGCACGGTTAAGTGCACACAGCCTACATGCCACCACTGTGGGAGTATAAAGCAGCCATAAAATTTATTTCACTTGACTCCTCTGCCTCTGTCTAGCATGAAGAAGAGAGATACACAGGTTATGGTTGCCAGACTGTCCTTTCTGTCACCTGTTTGCAGCCGATGGGGATCTATTAATGGTTGTAACCAACTTGAGCAGAATAACGCATCTGCAGACTTGTTACATTCTGCCTTAGAGCAGAAATCTGAGGCTCCATATTTAGAAGTAGTTTCTGGGATTTGTTTTCTGATCCCACCTCCATCTTTTCTTGGGCTGTCTTGTTTGCAGTGAGAAGGCTGATTACCATATGGTAGCAGTTCTGGGCTCTGGTAAAAGGAGTCAAGCTGCTGTTGCAATTCCCATGAAGCTGTCCATCGATGGGGGATGCAGAGAGCAGAGCCATTAGAATTGTTCAGGTAGGTGGTGGAGAGCAGTTGAACACCTGCAAGAAATGAAACCTGAATTCAGAGCTGGTTTGAGGGAAACAGCAGTCCCTTTTCCAGCAGCCTGACTGAAGAATCTTCATTTTATAGACAATAAAGTATACACACAAGCTAATGTTTTCAATTCTTAATCAAATATAATTTTTCTCCCAAGAAACTGCTTTTGTGGGAGAGTTTCAGCCAGAACCTAAGTAACACTGAAATACTACAAGTCCTTGGGTATACCAGCCTGTTTAATTGGCATACAAACTTTAGATGAATGTAGAAACAATATGAGCCATGGTAACTGAAGAACAGGAAAAGCACTGCAACAGGTATCTGGTGCAATGTAGGGATGGTCCTTGTATCAGTACTCACATTAAGTTGTATTCAACTCCTGTCAAAGATGAAAAAAACAAATGAAATGTAAATGCCAAATAATTAGATGAGAGAAAGACTCACAGCGAGGCACCTGCAAGGTAAGTATTTAGACTTGCTTGATTAGTGGGAAAAAAAAGAACAAAGTCCATTAGCAATCAATCACTGCTTTAATATCAATCATTAGTATCAATCACTGCTTTTTCTCCAAAGAACTGAAGGCTTGATGCAGTTAAACCCATTTAAGATGATGCTTTCCACATACTGTTTAAACTTCATGTCCTCTGCCAGTTAGTTTCACACATTACATTTTTTACAAAGTGCATGAGAGAGATTCAGAATTAGTGTATCTCTGTTCTGTCTCTAGACATACTGTCCAAGATAGGATTACAAAAGTAATTCACACTCGTATTTTATGTGTTCAGTGCAATGAAGTCATGCAATAGATTCAGCCTGGCTGTGTGAAAAAAAAATCCCATATCTGCATTTGCTATAGTCCTTCATCATTCACACTGGATCTGTCTGGCATTTGAAATAAGATACAGGCATGGACAACTTGCTTCAAGCTACCTACAACATCTACAAAAGAAAAATCTAAGATACTAAATGACCTGTAATTACTTCTCTGAGAGTTGAATTTTTGTTTCAGAATGCAAGAAAGGCTTACAGGTTGAAGGTTTATTTCAGGTTTGTAAGATGAAACCCTCTGCTTTATATGGTTAGCATCCTAGATGAAAGCATCAAATACATAGCTTTTAGTTATCCTACTTCTTACAAATCCCTTCTCCCAGTGAACTACCTACATTCACAGTATGTTCAATGGCATCTGTTTTCATTTTGTATTAAGCTTGTGTTACAACCCGCCCCTTAAGGCAGGGTAACTGAGGTTCCTTGTTAATAATAGAACCCTTGGGGCGGATTAGAGTGAAATGACTGGTGTTTATAAATATATATATATATGTCAGGTTTATTTCAGGACAATTGCAATTGAAAGGAAGTATGTAGCTGTTTTGGTTATTATCTGTAGAAATATAGCAATGCAGAAGCATAAAATTAACACTTGTATAAAGAAAAGATAGGTGGAAGGTCTCAGAAATTAGTCTGGGGGTGCTTCAGGGGTCTTTGATGGTTTAAGACATGACACTGTCTACGACATTATAGGTGCCTCTCACAGCAGCATAGTTGAGCCAGTTATGGCTCATGAGGAGGGATAAATACCTTCAAGCCTAAGTGTGAATGTGAATGTCCTGATACCTCCCCATCTATCCCACCTCTGCAGGGTCTGCTTCATATGAACCTTCTCCATCATGTGGCTCAAAACCCAGCTTGTAGCCTGGGTGGTGGGTGTGCACCCCCTCTGCACCTGGGCTATTACCTTGCACATCGTCTGCAAAGCAGCTGCTTTGCAAATGGCTGGTGGCTTGAGTCAGTAACCCTTAACATTTTGGTCTCTCACAGCTTGCCAATTTCTTCCAGGCTAGCTTTTGATGCAGAGGGGAGGGAAGCAATTGAAATATTAAAAGGGCCTCAGATTTGTGAATGTAACAGTCAAACCCACCAGATGCACAGCAAGCTGAATTTTAGGATGAACATAGAGTTATAACAAGCTTGCTGTAACAAGCCCATTGTTTTTGCTGGCTTTTGATTACTTTCCACAGGAGCTAAAACAATGTTACCTGGAATTGCTGGACTTCGGTAAACCTGTTCTGAGAAGGTGAGTGCAGATTTGCATGACTAATGGTATCTTTTTCTCTTCTCTTTGGTATGAGGGCACATTCTTTTCATTATTATTAATGGAATTAATCAGTGAGGCTTCTTCTATATTTCTGGTTAAACCTGCTGTTCACGGGTATGTCTGCAATTTAAGCTCTTTTGACAGCATCGAAGAAGACTGTATGTGTGGATTCCTTTCTCTTGATTAAACAGTGTTATTTTAAAACCAAACATTAAACTTTTATGAAATAACGCTGATTCCTGAGTGTTGTGTTTGTTTAAAAATTATTCTCTAAAGAGGATTAAGACTACTTCAAAGTATTCATAGTGGCCTGAGAGGGCACTGGATTCTGAGGTTTCTTGATTCCTAGAGCTTTTATGGCCCTGCAGTAACGTTGTTTGTGTGTCACTCAGAAGAGCTGCTTAAAGTAGGGAAAAAGATTTTTTAAAGCTCCTGTTTCTATACTTAATTTGGAATCTTCCAGCTATTTTTAAACTCAGCTACCATGATAAATTATTCATGCAAACTTTTTTGCCATGTGTTCACAGAAGTGTCTTGTTAATTCTTTTTGCAAGTATTTCACCTGAAGGGAGATGGTGCCAACAAAAAATGTCCTGACAGCAGCTGCCAAGCATGTAAAAGAATAAAGACAAACAATAGACAGCCTGCTATTTTGTGCAGAGATTATCATAGCTGTTTATTATTCTAGAAAATAATGTATGAGAGATTGCTTTACAGTATGTAGATAGGGTCATCCTGCTTTATATAAGATGAAAAAACACAAAACTAGTTTGCTGCTGCTGCTCAGTGGAGAACATTTTAGAATTACTTACTTTTTCCACACAATGCTAACATGTTTCGTAGCAGCAGTGCCTGCTAACTTGTACCCATCAGGATAATTTTAAGTATTGAATTATCAGCTCTCAGCTTGTTGTTGTGTTGTAGATCATCTTTCTCCTTACTTAATTTGTTTGTGCAGAGACTGAGTGGTAAACTAATTACCCTGGCACTAACATCCTTTGGCTAACAGAGGTGTAATCCATGGATGGATTCAAACACCCTGTCTAGAAGAGACAGCCTGTACTTTAATCATAATCAACACATGAGAGTAGCCCAGCTACTCCAGAAAACACAGTAAACATGCATTTCTGCTGGTAAATTATTCAGGAACATGGTACAATATAGCTGGTGAAAAAATTAACTGCCACACAAAGGCTGAATTTTAACCATGTTCTTTAACAAAAATTATCTCCTGCCTGCAGCCTGTTGCTAAACCTGGTAGCCTGACAGACGTGATGCTGCCTGCATCTCCATCTCCTAAGGTCCAGCCAGTACCAGGGCTGAGCGTGCACTCTCAGCAGGCACACACACACAAATGTATCTGTGTGTATGCACAAGGCCAGCCACAGAGATGAGCACACAGGGAACCAGAAACAGCACTAATGCAAATGGAAGCAGGATCAGTGCCATAATACTGTTCTCATCTCTGGAATGAAGGTCTGTTGTGCAACAGAGTGACATACAGCATGGGTCCCCTCAGCAACAGGGCTTAGATGCTCATTCATCCTGTAGCCGGCCCCAGATCCTTGTTCTCTTCAGCTGCAGGCACCTGGTCATACAAGACCTTAAAGCCCATGACCAGCTCAGGTTGCTGACACTCAGACCCCCTTGCACCCACAGGCACAGCGACACACAGACTGTGGATCCCTTCAACAACTGGCCTTAGGCAGTCCACCCCTTAAACTGGGCCTGGTGCCCTCTCATCTCTAATTGTCATCAGGTTCTGCCTGATGGCAGAGCAGTAGGGACTTAAGTTTGGAGAGCTGGAAGTAGGCAGAAGCTAGAAGAGTATTAAGGGAAGTGTGATATATCATTGTCCTGCTCTTGATCTTCCCATGCTATCTGGTTTTAGTCAGTACTACCAACAGGCTATTCAGCTACTCAGAGGCTTGTCTGAACCAGAACTGACATTCCTGCACACCTGGCAAACACAGCTGTATGTCTGGCAGCCAAGGGGCTTTTAGCTGCACCACAGTCACTGGATTCTGCTGCATCCAGGCACTCTGAAAAAGCTACAGCATCCCCAGATAAATATGTAAAAATTTGATTTTGGTACTAAAGTGATTAGAAGGACTTTGACATGCACACTCTGCACTTTGTAACACCCCAGTGTGTTTCATGCTGCTCCACAAGTGCAAATTTCAGGATGCTTCTGCCATGGGGATTTTTGACAACCACAGAGCAAACAGGCAAGACCCGAGGTGGGGTGGTGTAAACACTGAAAATAATCTGGCTGTAATGAAATAAAGCCTGTATTAAGGTTGTTGTCTTTGGCCAGATTTCCTATGAAAGTGAGATTTAAACCATCAGGGTGTGTGTGTCTTCAAACTCAGTGACCTGGGCAAGTTCACCAAGTCTCCTCCTCACTGGTGGCAGGTTCTTTTGGTGCAGAGCTGAAGGAGGGGCTGCAACTTTATGCGTCATTAGATATAAGAGAATCTGCTCAGGAGGAGCTCTCTTTTATCTCCAATCAGAGCTCCCATCATCACAGACACCAAAACCATTCAATCGCAAAAGGCAAATACAGAGGAAACCAATTGTCTTTGTTAAATGACAACTGGCATCCAAGCAGTGGAGCAACCTCACACCTCAGAATAAATACTTCTGGGCTGTGCAGCCTCAGGCCATGTGCCAGCTTCCTTAACATGTATGTCACAGCTTGAGAGCACCTGACCTGTATCCAGCACCCACAACCACGTCCCTCCAGGGATAAGGGGTCAGGAGAGGCTTACAGGGGTCCACTCCTGCATGGAGAGGACAGCAGCAGCCTGGGCTGGTTTGCTGCTTCCCAAAGGGGAAACTGGTATTATATGGCTTTCCCAGGGCTGGCACAGTGGCTCCAGCCAGTACACTGCTGTGAAACTGCCTGAGGAATACATGGACTCCCAGACCTACATTGCCCTGTGAGTGAGAGTGGGGAGGGAAGTAGCTGTAGCAAATTCAAACCAGAGAGAGAACAAACACGAGCAGAGGTGGGCTCAGTTCTGCAGGTTGACAAGCCTGCAAAGCCTTGCATAGCCCATGGAAATCTACCCCAGTTACAGTCCTGGTGTAAAGCAACAGCCCAAGCAGCTGCTGCTCCCAGAAGTAACCATTCTGGAAAGTTCTGGATCTCACTGTGCAACAGCAAACTGCTTGGGACAGTATTAGTTTGTTCAAGAAGCACTTGTATATCAAAAAAAAAACCCCTAACTGTCCAGTGTTAAAATGAATTTCCTCCAGAAGGCCCAGAATGCTGCACAGTTGCCATTCACACCTCCCATGCCTCCAAAATTTGGGTGGTGAAAAGCCCTACATAGCTAGGAAAAGAAAAAATAGCCACTGGTGAAACCCAGAATGACAAAGCAAAGCTCTCTTCCCTGTCCTCAGGAGAAAATTGTAGCTGCATGTTCCAGGTTAGCATCACACCTCCAGTTGTTCTCCGCAGTCACAAGATCTGTATGATTTTCAAGAAACTGCTGGTTCCCACAGCAGAGAAAGGACAATAATGTGGCTGTGGAACTGAATGACACAAATTGGAGAAGACGCCTTCCATATTGTCCCTGCCCTGCCGTATTGGCACAACTAAGCCAGAGAGAAATTAATTCCTTTTTTTCAGAAGGCAGATGCCATTAGCTGAGTGCCACGATGAACCCAACCCTGACCCTGTGCCTCTGCTTATCTGAATCCTCTGATTAGTGCGAATATGGAGTTCACATGGAGCACACGCAGATGACGGCAGATGTTCCCATGGCACCGGCACAAAATCCTTGCTGCTCAACATTCAGGGGCGGACACAGAAACAACGTCCCTGTAAGAAAATCAGTTGTTTCATGCACTGCTTGCCCCTCGTCCTTGCCCGTGGGCAGGAGAACAAGGTGCTGTGAACAAGCCCCAATGAGTGTGCTGAGGCAAAGCGGGCGGCTCTCACAGCAGCGAGGGAGCTGCGGGCCAGAGGCCTCACCCTCTGTTTGCTTATGGAAAAAACCCTGAAGTAGTCCAAGACTGCACTTCACCAGCGGCTACACAACACAGGCAGCAGAGCCGCTGTTACTGCTCCCGCGCTGGGATTTGGCCCTCTGGGAGGTGGCTTCCCCCTGACGGTGCAGACCGGCCTGTCTTTGGGGGCAGAGCCGGTGGCTGAGCTGTGTCTCAGGGAGGAATGTCTTCCTTCCAGCCCTTCGAGCCCTTGTGTCTTTATAGCCCTATCTTAAAGCTACGAAAGGCTTTGTATTTCGGCCGCAGCCTGTCCCTTTACGCCGATCCCGATCCCGATCCCGATCCAAGGCACGCCGGGAGTTGCGGTCCCGCCGAGCCCCGCTGAGGGCGCGCTCTCGCCCCGCGGCGCCGTTTGGCCCCTCNTCACTGGATTCTGCTGCATCCAGGCACTCTGAAAAAGCTACAGCATCCCCAGATAAATATGTAAAAATTTGATTTTGGTACTAAAGTGATTAGAAGGACTTTGACATGCACACTCTGCACTTTGTAACACCCCAGTGTGTTTCATGCTGCTCCACAAGTGCAAATTTCAGGATGCTTCTGCCATGGGGATTTTTGACAACCACAGAGCAAACAGGCAAGACCCGAGGTGGGGTGGTGTAAACACTGAAAATAATCTGGCTGTAATGAAATAAAGCCTGTATTAAGGTTGTTGTCTTTGGCCAGATTTCCTATGAAAGTGAGATTTAAACCATCAGGGTGTGTGTGTCTTCAAACTCAGTGACCTGGGCAAGTTCACCAAGTCTCCTCCTCACTGGTGGCAGGTTCTTTTGGTGCAGAGCTGAAGGAGGGGCTGCAACTTTATGCGTCATTAGATATAAGAGAATCTGCTCAGGAGGAGCTCTCTTTTATCTCCAATCAGAGCTCCCATCATCACAGACACCAAAACCATTCAATCGCAAAAGGCAAATACAGAGGAAACCAATTGTCTTTGTTAAATGACAACTGGCATCCAAGCAGTGGAGCAACCTCACACCTCAGAATAAATACTTCTGGGCTGTGCAGCCTCAGGCCATGTGCCAGCTTCCTTAACATGTATGTCACAGCTTGAGAGCACCTGACCTGTATCCAGCACCCACAACCACGTCCCTCCAGGGATAAGGGGTCAGGAGAGGCTTACAGGGGTCCACTCCTGCATGGAGAGGACAGCAGCAGCCTGGGCTGGTTTGCTGCTTCCCAAAGGGGAAATTGGTATTATATGGCTTTCCCAGGGCTGGCACAGTGGCTCCAGCCAGTACACTGCTGTGAAACTGCCTGAGGAATACATGGACTCCCAGACCTACATTGCCCTGTGAGTGAGAGTGGGGAGGGAAGTAGCTGTAGCAAATTCAAACCAGAGAGAGAACAAACACGAGCAGAGGTGGGCTCAGTTCTGCAGGTTGACAAGCCTGCAAAGCCTTGCATAGCCCATGGAAATCTACCCCAGTTACAGTCCTGGTGTAAAGCAACAACCCAAGCAGCTGCTGCTCCCAGAAGTAACCATTCTGGAAAGTTCTGGATCTCACTGTGCAACAGCAAACTGCTTGGGACAGTATTAGTTTGTTCAAGAAGCACTTGTATATCAAAAAAAAAACCCTAACTGTCCAGTGTTAAAATGAATTTCCTCCAGAAGGCCCAGAATGCTGCACAGTTGCCATTCACACCTCCCATGCCTCCAAAATTTGGGTGGTGAAAAGCCCTACATAGCTAGGAAAAGAAAAAATAGCCACTGGTGAAACCCAGAATGACAAAGCAAAGCTCTCTTCCCTGTCCTCAGGAGAAAATTGTAGCTGCATGTTCCAGGTTAGCATCACACCTCCAGTTGTTCTCCGCAGTCACAAGATCTGTATGATTTTCCCACAGCAGAGAAAGGACAATAATGTGGCTGTGGAACTGAATGACACAAATTGGAGAAGACGCCTTCCATATTGTCCCTGCCCTGCCGTATTGGCACAACTAAGCCAGAGAGAAATTAATTCCTTTTTTTCAGAAGGCAGATGCCATTAGCTGAGTGCCACGATGAACCCAACCCTGACCCTGTGCCTCTGCTTATCTGAATCCTCTGATTAGTGCGAATATGGAGTTCACATGGAGCACACGCAGATGACGGCAGATGTTCCCATGGCACCGGCACAAAATCCTTGCTGCTCAACATTCAGGGGCGGACACAGAAACAACGTCCCTGTAAGAAAATCAGTTGTTTCATGCACTGCTTGCCCCTCGTCCTTGCCCGTGGGCAGGAGAACAAGGTGCTGTGAACAAGCCCCAATGAGTGTGCTGAGGCAAAGCGGGCGGCTCTCACAGCAGCGAGGGAGCTGCGGGCCAGAGGCCTCACCCTCTGTTTGCTTATGGAAAAAACCCTGAAGTAGTCCAAGACTGCACTTCACCAGCGGCTACACAACACAGGCAGCAGAGCCGCTGTTACTGCTCCCGCGCTGGGATTTGGCCCTCTGGGAGGTGGCTTCCCCCTGACGGTGCAGACCGGCCTGTCTTTGGGGGCAGAGCCGGTGGCTGAGCTGTGTCTCAGGGAGGAATGTCTTCCTTCCAGCCCTTCGAGCCCCTGTGTCTTTATAGCCCTATCTTAAAGCTACGAAAGGCTTTGTATTTCGGCCGCAGCCTGTCCCTTTACGCCGATCCCGATCCCGATCCCGATCCAAGGCACGCCGGGAGTTGCGGTCCCGCCGAGCCCCGCTGAGGGCGCGCTCTCGCCCCGCGGCGCCGTTTGGCCCCTCCGCCGCCCCGTACGCGGCCCCGC
>VXBX01003871.1:211307-277404 GCA_013400415.1 Scytalopus superciliaris | reverse complement strand
TTTTTATAAATTATAGCACAGAAAACTTGTGCTGTTTAAACCTGTTAGTTCGTCAGAGTCATAAAGGTTATATGGAAACGGAAGGGAGAGCAGGGAGAACAGGCCCTGCTGTGTGTCTGTACACTGCTGCGAGCCCGGAGGGGTGGCAGCTACAGTTCCACTGCTGCTGGTTCTATGCAAACAGCTGTATTTACTCACCTTGGCCACATTCCCATGAATCACTTTGTGGCTGGAGTCATTATGCTTCAACAAAGATTGTATTTCCAGGCTAAGCTGGTGATGGTAGTTCCAAAGCCTGGCAAATAGGCTTCTGTTTTGCCGGGTATTTATCTCTGAAATGTGAAAAGGTCACTTTGCCATGACAAACGCACTGTGATCAGCTCCCTTTTCCTGTTGTATGTTAAGAAGGATATCAGTGGCTTGAAGGAGTTGTGATTTGTGCTCCTGTTCTTTGCAATTATAGACAGAAAATGCTGTCGATTTTCAACATCAGTAAAGTGAGCAATGAACAGATAAGTCATATCAACCAAGGTTGGCAACAGGGATTGAAAAGAAAATTTGGAAGACCAAAGACATGAGATTTCAACAATATTGGTAACAACTGGGAAAGCTACTGCAGTATCTAAAGAACTTCTCTTTCCTGGTGTCTGGAAAGACTGGGCTGCTTGAGGTTTCATGCTTTGGCAGTAGCTCCACAGTTCTTCATGGTCCAACTTATTTTTTCTAATCAGATACTGAAGACATTTCTAAGATATTAGTTGATTATTTTTTCAATACCACTACCCATCTAAGAGCTGTTTCTTTTTGCAGTTTTGCTCAAGGTGTTCAGACAGTGACCTCTTGCCTTGTAAATCAGTTTGTTGAACTGTTGAAAAAGCAAACAGACCAGATAGCACAATGTTACCATAAGAGGAGTGTAGCTCAAGAACATTGGCAGGAATGAAAGGAAGAAGCTGCTTGCAGTCAGGAATCTGCAGGTTGAATTATTGGCCAGATGGATGTGTAGCTCAGGTCACAGTTATCACGGATAACACAGTCAAGATGTCATATCTGTCAAAGAAAAATTCTAGAAAAGGGGCCTCTGACGTGACCAGTGACTTAATCCTGATCCTGCCAAAGCAAAAGGCTTGTCATCACTTCCTTTCTACTTTGATTTATAACTGGATGATTCTACTTTGAGCCCCAGATGTTCCTGTACACGTGTAGGTCTGCAGCATCTGTGGGATGGCTCTTAAACTTGCTCTAATTAGCCCCTTGGAAGTGTCTAGCCTCCTTTGGGCATGGAGTAGGGTTGTAATACATCAGATTACAGCTTCCTACCAGCTGCTGGTAGATTAGTTCTCAAGTCAAACTGCTCTGTGAGGTAAAAGTTATTTTTGAGTGTGGCTTCATAATTTAGGTGGCTGAAGTAACAGGCCATTCCAGCGAAGGCCAAATCCTTTATCTATGATGTTAAGCACAAGGGCAGAGTGAGGAGAATAACCTTCCAATTTGTGCTCTCAGAGACTTTTTTTTGCTCATGAGGTTGGCCAAGGGTTGCCTGGAACTCACTGGATTGTTGTGATGTAGTGGGTGACTTTACCCAGAAGTTTCAAAGAGGGATTTCAGTTGGTTATGTGCACTCTTGGATGTCTTTCTGGTTAGGGTGCAGTATATTAAAATAGTATTGTGGTTCTTTTAAAAAATACTCTGGTAAACTCTGACTCTGTGCTTCCACCTGGTTAAAAAGACAGTCTTTTTCCTACTCTTCCTCCTTCCCCTGAGAGATTATCAGTACACAGATGTCCTGAAAACTACATCTTCTAAGACATGGTCTGTAAACTTACGCTTTCTTACATTAGGCCAGATTTGTGGCTTACTTAATTTATGCAAAGGATTAATTCTATTTATTTCTCTTGTGTCTATTTAGGGAGGTAGTTTTTCAAAAGAGGATATTGTTATGCAGATCACTTTTGTAACATTTATATCAAGGGCTTTGTTTTGTGTGGCAACCCTTGAATACGTGATAGGAAATGACAGAAAAGATGCACTTGTTCAGCAGTAATTATTCAACATACTGTAAAGCAGTATGTAGAGCTCAAGAATGATTCTATGAAACTGCTGTTGGCTTGGATAGCTGTATTGTGAGTAACATCTTAAAGAGGTGGCATGGTAAGATTCTTGATATTTTGTGACAATCTTTTTGGTGGTAAGCTAATGCACACTGACTTTACTCATGTTTTCACCGTGGGTTTTGTTGCAGTTCAGTGCAGGAATCTTACCACTTCAGGTGTTCAGCACTGCAGATGTGTTGAGGGTGTAGCTCTCAGTATGTGTGCAGCATAAAATAAATCTGTCAAAAGACACGGTCACAGTAAACATTAATAAACTCTGCTCTTGTTTTACTTTCAGTTACAAAGGTCCATTGTTAGACGACGGGGCGCTTGCTCAGGCAGTCTGTCATGGAGCCAGTTCCCCTGAGTTCACCAAACTCTGTGCTTGGTTGGTGTCTGAGTTACGGCTGTTCTGTAAACTAGAGGAAAATGTGCAGGCAACTAACAGTAAGTAGCCCTAACTGTAGCACAAACGTGCACTTAGTCTGTGTTCTTGCGTGCTGTAAAGATTTGGGCTCGCGATATCTGTTGCAGCAAGGAGTATTGTCTGCACGCTGCCAGATTTTGGGTATTTTCCACCTCAAACTTCCCTAATGAACAGCCATAGAGATTGAAATAATAGTGAAATGAGCTTTTTTAATTGTCCAACAATAGAGTTCTTAGATGTATTTAGGGAAATGTTAATGCTTGTGGTGTTTTTATTAGATCATGAGAATACTTTTATTTCAATGCTTTTGTTTGTAATTTTTAAGTAAGAAATACCTACTGTTCAAGGTAAACATTCTCATGACTACAGTAACCATATTTTCTTTTTTATTGTTGGTTACCTTAGCTCTGTGCATACTCTGTATTTTACCCTCTTCATGAAAACCTGAGAAGGAGCCTGAAAACATTTATTTGTTTATTGTTTTGGTGGAGTAGGCAAACCTTAGTTTTCAAAAAAACGTTATTTTTGGTCAACTAGTTATGACATTCTAAAGATTAAATTGTTAAACTGTCATGATAACCTGTATTTCTGAATATCGAATATATTATTAACTTATAATGCCTTTATGAGCTTAACTTTCTGTTTACTCTGTGGTGAAAGGTTACTGCCTTTCACCTCACCATCTGTTCTTTTCCTCTTTCTCTCTGTTTTTGGCATGTTCATCCTTTCTTTGAATGTATTTCATTCCCTTTCTCTGTAACAATACAGCATCTCACCTCTTCTAGTAGTATAAGGTTCCTAATGTATGTTTTGTCTTAAAACACAATCCATAAGTATTCTAACACCTGTTCCAAATTCTCTAAAAACAGATAGAAACACGTTAGCTGACTACCATCAAGTCCTGCCTTCATTTTGTGTGTCTTGAGTTTGTAAATAACAGACATTTGGGGTTGAAATGTTGTTTCTAGAAGATAAAAAATGTTATCTCTCGTTAATTGCTATTTTTTTACTTAGGTAATTCAGATTACTTTCAGTAATTTTGGACAGAAATATCAGTCAAATGTTTGATTTATGTGACTTAATTTATTTTAAAGGATATTGGTATGAAATTAAAAAATCAGTTGACAAATGTGACCTTACAGGTAGAAGAAGTAAAAACTCATAAGGATAACTCATAAACCATATTTATTATTATGACTTTATCAGAACTATTTAATATATTTGTAGTGGGAGGACCTAGTTTATATTTAAAATACACGTGTGAAATTTGTGATGTTTTTAATGTCACATTTCATTGTACGAGTTGCCAGTACCTGTCTGTTGTAGCTGGAAAAAGCTGTCAGTGAAGTGTAATTTTACAGTAATGAAGAATATCATGTTTCCAACTAGGTTGTGCTGTGTCCTTGAGGAATGCATTTGAAATGTCTTTGGAAGAATGCATTTGTCTTCCATTAAAACCAGGTTTTAATATTAAGTAGCAAGTGGAGCAAAGCATGTATGTTTTTTAAATAGCTACTCCTTTCGAATCATAGCCCCGTATATATTAGCTGTAAACAAATTATTATCCTTTTCTTTCTAAGGTCCAAATGAAGCAGAAGAATTTCAGCTTGAAGTGAGTGGGTTGCTGGCTGAAATGAACTGTCCATATGCATCGTTAACATCAGGAGATGTGACTAAACGCCTTCATAATCAAAAGAACTGTCTCTTGCTGCTTAGTAAGTTAAAAGGGTGCTTGCAAACAAAGGGGGTTTTGTGCAAGATTCACTGTATTGTTTCTTACTCTTAATGAGATACTGTTTTGTTTATCACAATGTAGTTACCTAAAAGTATGCAGTATTTTTTCTGTAATTTACAGCATCAAAATATTATACTTCTAGGTTTACCAGTCAGTATATAGCCAGCATATGATGGAAAATTTTCTGAGTATTAGCCTTTTTCATATTCACTAGGAAAAAGCCTGTCCTGTTATTTCTCAAAAGGTACACCAAAGAGTGAATAATTTGAATACCTCTGTTAGAATTTAGCCACTGAATGTTATTTAGAATGGTTGCAAAAATGACCATGAACATCAGATGCATCATCACTTTGGATGACTTGCAAGGTGCAACAAGGCTTGCATTTTCCTACAGTGAAAAAAATGGGAGTTTTTATGAAAACGAGAAAATGTTTTATCACAACTCCCAGCTCTTTTCATGGTCTTCCTTTGTAAGTAGCTTCAGTGGTGCTCTCTACTGATTGAAAGGAAATTGACATTAGCAGTGGTGATGTCCTCTGTTTTCCACCCAGCAGATTTCAATAACTAAATTGGTTTCATTTCTGCTTAGGAAGTGTTAGAGGAAATCAATAGTACTTGAATTTCTAAAAAGTGTGTGATACTGATTCCCATTAAAAGAAAAAAAATGAAAAGTGTCAGAAATTGTAGTACTAATTTTAATCTTTAACATAAATTAACATTTTATTTGCTTCCTCAGTTGCTGCTGATTTGTTTTCAAAACAGAAATTTAGTTTTGCCTTCAACTGAGATACAAGAAATTAATTACACAGTAGGTTCCTGTATTTCAACGGTAGGAGAAGGATGAGTAGACTTAATCTGAATTTTTTTTTATAGTATGGTCAAAAATGTCAGATGAAATGAGGTAGTTGTTCCATTTTAAGATATTTTGTAGCTCAAACATTCTGCTATTCAGCTTATTTTCTGTAAGCCAAGCCATTCAATAAGTTTGGCTTGTCTCTGACACACAGTTTACCCCAGAGGTCCTCTGTGATGTACGTTTTGGTAATATAAGGCCATGCTCAGGAGCTGAACTCTGGTATCCCATCTGGTAGGAATGCTGTGTTTACTGTCAAATGTGAAATTCCAGTAATGCCAGACTCCTTTTTTGTGTACCATGATAGTTGCATGGCTTTCTGTAACTGCATTAAGCGAACTTATTAGGTATCCTCTTGTATGTGAGCCATAAAACTAGTTTTTTTTCAGGAGAAACAGAATAACCCTCTCTAATGAAATGCCAGGGTATTTTGCATTTTACCAAAATGCAGCACAGTTTATGTCAGTTGGAAGATGTAGCTTTATTGCTGGGAGAAGAAAGCACCAAGTAAATGTAAGTAGTTAGTATTGATTGTCTTGGTGTGTAGCATGACTAGAATACCATATTAAATACTGGTATCTGCAAAAATAAAATGTGCAAGTTTCAGGTTGGTTCAGAAGAGATTTGCTAAGAGGACTCACTATCTGAAGAACATCTGTCTTACAGTGATAGACTTAAAAATTTTATTGTCAGAGGAGATTGAAGGTAGCTTAGTGTGATCTCTGAATTATTCAAACAAAATTCTGCTGTTATTTTCTTTTCCAGGAGGCCTGAAAAGAGTGTAAATAATTGAAAGTTCAGTGTAACAAAAATCTCTGTGAAGTACTGTTGAAAGGATTTACAAAGGATTCTTCATTGCTTTAAGTATTTTCTAATCTAGAAGGTGTTCTGTGTCTTTAACTGAAGACATTGTAGAAATTTAGAAGAAATTCTAATGATGATTAAGGTTCTGGGTTCTTTTCTTAATCTTTTTGTCTGTCCCAGTTTTATAACTAGTAAGCTGCTCTTGTATACCAGTGGGCTTACTTTCCTGCTCATAAATCTGTCTTCAGTATCTGTTTTTCAATCCTTATTTTTAGAAATATTTGTTTACATTATTGCTATGGTCACCCACTGTGATTCATGATAAAAGTGTTGGTTAAACCTGTACATTTTTTTAATTCAAGCTGTAAAGTTGTGACAACTGCAGAAAAGACTGTTATATCACTGTAAGTTTATATCACTGATACCTGATGCTGAAATTTTGGGTATATATATCATCTTCAGAAATGGTGATTTTGATTTTTCTTTTCTTACTTGATAAAGGAGTTCTAATGTGGTGGCAGGCTCTTGCAGTTCTAATATTGAGGAGAACTGCAGGCATTCTAGTTTCTATTTGTGTCAGTTAAAGCCTTCCTTTCTGAAGTTACTGTAAACTGGAATTCTCAATAGTACCCTTAACTGGGATTATTTTTCCACTCTACATTTTACTTGGGGAAGTAGAGGAGATTCCTTCAACATTTCACTTCTCTTTACTTGTTTCCTTGCTTTGTTTCCTAGAGCCTCAAGAGTGCTTGCTTGTCTCCCCTAAAGTGCATATCCCAGTCACTCACCTGGCTTGTTTCCATGTTCATGGTTTCCTGTCTTTTCTCTTTTGTACTCTGGGGTTAATACCTCCTGGAATCATAGGGTTTTTTCCAGGCTTTAATTGGTTGTACTAAACCTGTCCCCTGTTGTTGCCTTTCTAGCACTGGATTCAGTGATTATTAGAAATGAGTGTTCTGTGGATGCAAAAGTTCTAGCCCACACTCTCTAAACCAGTCCATTTGCACATTTGTTGGTTGTAAGCACTTGAGTTTTCACTGGTTCTAAAATAATTTAACTTTGTGTATCTCTGATGCTCAAATTTAATTTTTCTTACCCCAGCATACCTCATCTCAGAACTGGAAGCTGCCAGAATGCTGTGTGTGAATGCCCCTCCTAAAAAAGCACAGGAAGGAGGTGGCAGTGAAGTCTTTCAGGAGCTAAAAGGCATATGTATTGCTTTAGGCATGTCCAAGCCTCCTGCGAACATAACGATGTTCCAGTTCTTCAGTGGAATTGAAAAAAAAGTAAGATCCAAAGAAAGAAAAGTTGGAATATTTATGATGTTACTGTTTTGATGGAAAATAGTTCTGCTACCTGGGTGAGATTTGCTGCTTGTGAAACTCCAGTGTTTGAATTGTGAAGGAGAGTTAGTGTGTTCTACTGAGTATGCCAAGAGTCAGGATTTTGAAAATTGATTTCAAGGCTTTTTCCATGCCAAGGCACAACATCTTGGACTGCTGCTATTGCTGCCTCCCAGGGAGACTGCTCTGGGTTTCATGTCATCACTTGTTGCAGGAGACCTGAAAAAAGCTGAACTTAGGCCTCAGGAAGAATGTTAAAGAGAAATGTTTTCCAAGAAATATACACCTCAACTGATTTTTACAGGAACCTAATGTTTTAAAAAAATGTTGATGTTAAGTGGTGGTGCAACTAAAGTAAAGTTTACACCTTTTCCCTAAGGCTTCATCAGTTCTTGTGATTCCATTTATTTTTGTTCTTTACATGTGTGTGTTCTCCAGGCTGTTAGGATTTTTTTAAAAATGAAATTTACTTTTGTTTGAGTAATCTTTATAAAGCAGAGAAATGAAATGGACTGTCCAGTGCACAGACCAAGGGTGGCAGTCAGAAAGCTTTTAAGTCACATTGAATAACGGAACAGCAGAAGAGAGCCTGTTTAAAGAACAGATATGATTGCAAAGCTCCCCCAGATACTTTCGGAGTTAGTTGCATTGTGCTTAAACAAATCCAAACAACTGAAATAGTGTTCCATTTCTTTGCAAGATACCAGTTTGGTTTGACCTGTTTAAGAAGAGGAGGAAGATGCTTTTTCCGTAAGAAGTCCAGGGTGTAGAATGGAAGCAGTTTGGTTTCGGGTTTTCATATTGTCATGGCATAGACACAACACATAAGAAATCTGTACTTCCATTTTCTATAAAAGGGAGAAAATATTCATAGCAATGAACAATGCTAGCAAGCTTTGCTGTTTAAAGAGACTGTAAAAATACGGGATACAAAGTAGATCAAAATCCTTTTAACCTAGGAATTCTGTTAGTTTTCTTTTACATTGTCTTGTAAGGTTATGAATGTTATCTCAATGACATATTAAAAAAAACCTTAGCCCTTATAGACGACACACCAGGAATCTCTAACCTACAGGTTTTTTAGGAATTGTATATAGGTGTAATGTTTACAGTCCACACACCTTAGAGTTAGTATGATTTGAGGAATAAGTAAATCTGTCTAATAACTGAAAAGCTTACTTCACTTTGTAAATGAAAATATATCACTAAGTTGAGCAAAACGTGAAAACTCTAGTAACGGTGAAAATTTTGCTCTTGACTCTTAAGATGATGGTTATAACGAGATCCTCCCCTAAAGTTCTGTTGGTTTTAAAAAGTGAGTCCTAGAATGGCAGTGTTTTGATTTAACATGTGAAAATCAAGGTACCTTTTTCTTTACACATACATAGTACACTTTGGAGTAGGATCTTTGTATAATTGACTCTCTTTGTTAATGATCCACCACATTAAAAAAAAAGAAACTGCTGATACTTGAATGAACTGCTACTTCTGCTGTTTGAAAGAACTTAGGTTAAAATCTTCAAGTTAAGTAAATTTGGCTCAGCAGCATTGGAAAAGTAGGTCACTGAATGTCTTAAATCACCTGCTGAAATGCACAGCAAGAAAGTTGAAAAATGTGGTTTTGCAGCAGAGAAGTTGTTTTGTTTGGGTTTTCTTCCAACCTACTTTGATCCAAATTTTTGTCACTGCTAGTCCATTTCTTTGCCCTGAAGTCCTCAGAAATTTTGAGATGTGATAATCTAAAACTTTTAAAGTGCAAGTTAAATTTAAATGAAATATTTTCTCCTTTTGATTGTAAAGAGGGGTCCTTCTTTGTTGTGCTGCATTTCACATAGTCTTAATACAACCTTTTTGATAGAAGTGTGTGGGATTTTCTGAATTAGAGAGATGATGTGTAGAATAATCCCTCTCTCTTCAAGAGTAGCTGCACCTCATAGTATCTTTCTATTTCAACTGTAGATCTACTCTATAGCCCCCTCTCTTAATTTTTAAATCGTTCTAGCTGAGACTACCAGAAATATAGAAGTGGCTGCTTTCCAAAAAAAGTGTGCTTGGTTCATTGTTCTGGAGAAAACAACTTGATATTGGAGGCTGCCCTGTCATGCCTTTGTCAGTCCAACAGTCCTCTCCTTTAATTAAAATCATGAAAAGCTAATTGTTTTAGCCGATGCTTATATTTTTATATGTCTCCTAACAGCTGAAGGAAACTCTAGCAAAGGTTCCACCTAATCATGTTGGAAAACCTTTATTGAAAAAACAACTGGGACCAGCTCACTGGGTGAGTAGTTGCAGGTATTGGAGCCCCCTGCCCTTTTTCAGGTATACAGAGTATTCATCCTGATTCTGTGTATTGCAGTATGATTTTTCTCTTTCTGAAGGTAGGACAATTTCTTGCAGTATAACATATATGTTGGTACAATAAGTGTTGAGCAAATGATAAGATCTCAGACTCATGAATCTGTATGTCCAGGTGCAGGCTAAACTTTTCTAAAAAAAGGGAGATTTATAGTTGTGGTGCTGACGAGCATGCTTGTGCAGTAGCTTAAACATTCCTCTCCTTCCCTTTGCCAGCACTGTCTGCGTGACCCAGCCTTGCTGAGATGGTGTCACATCCCCTCCTGTGGCTGTTTTGTAGCTAACCTGTGGGTCTGTCCATAATTTCCTCCTTTTACTCTCATTTGGAGTAGTCTGCTTCCTTCATAGCCTCTCCAAGAGGCAGTGAGTATGCAGGTGGGAGCTGCGAGTGGCTGTACACCCAGACTGCAGAGCTGTGATTATTTCCAGCTGGGAGTTGTCAGCTGCCCTTCTAGGATGGTGCCTGGGTTAAACACTGCTGCTGCACTGGCACAAAGCTATGGCCGCTGCTGCAAGACTGCAGGTCTCTCTCGTGTCTTTTGCTTAAGGCCGATGCTCGTCTACTCAGAACAGTCCCCTTCCTTCAGCAGTTTTAAGACTGAAAGTGGGTCCCACCACCCTGGTCCAGCCAGGCTACAGTCAGTACATAAATTATTTCCCTAATGTTACCTGTTGTTCTGACTAGATCACTGTCTGCTACCAGCTGTGTTTCTCATGATGGCTTTCCCTGTAGGGTACTTTGTTGTCTTGCCTGTATGCAGACTGTGCTTTTATCAAGATTCTCTTACAGCACTTTACTAATTTTCTTTCCTCTATCTTTGTCCTTAAGCTTACTACTTTTTAAGAAGACAAGGTCACCCTGGTCTTACATATGCCCTTGCTTCAGCTTGTTGCCTGTAGTATTTTCTCACTTTGAGAAATGCTTTAGCAGTGCATGCAGTTTTTATGGCCCTTCTGAAAAAGACAGCTGTGCTGCTAGAAATGGTAGGAGGCTGAACACGAGGATAACAGAGCCTTTGAAGCCTTCAGGAAAATAGCATCCGTAGGCATAGCTTGGCTGTGAGTCCATTTGATAAGGCAGATATTTGCAGCCTTAAGCCCTGCATAATGTCTCTGTCCTCTCTTCTATCCATATAGTTTACTAAGTAGAAGCATTTTATCAGTAATCCACAGGTTATGTTTGCAAATTTTTGTTTCAGGAAAAAATTGAAGCAATTAATCAAGCCATAGTCAACGAATACGAAGTCCGAAGAAAACTGTTAGTCAAACGTTTGGATGTTACTGTGCAGTCCTTTGGCTGGTCAGATAGAGCTAAGGTACAAACAACTTGCTGTGAAATCCTGGTTGATGGTAAAGCTTTCTAAGTATCTCTGGAATCTAAGTATCTGCATCATTGTTTCATCCTTCATGAGTGAAAAAAGTAGTCCCAGGAGTTGTCTGGTTTTGTTTTGAGTTTCTGAAGAAGTTTGTGACAATGTAAGATGACTAAAAAACAATTTACGTAAAACTGATTTGTTGGATTTTAAAACAGTATGTGAAATGAGAAGACAGGTGGTGTGTAACTATACACCAAAGACACTGGAAAAAAATAGAGAAGGTTACTGATCTAGCCATGTGCTTTCAGAGTACCATAATGTGAACCATTAAGTGCTGTCTCTGTGTGATGGTGGAAAAGCATCTTCCTGTTGACCATCCCTTATCTTACTTTGTGCTGTCCACAGTGAGCAGATTTCCTTATCTCAAAGTGTGTCTGCAAGCACAACTCCCCAGATGCACATGAGAAAAGCTGCTAAGGCACTACTTGTTCTTACCTCATAGACAGGGTAATATTTTATGTGCTTCTTTTGTCTTTGAACCGTGCAAGTGGCTGTGACATGAGATCTGTTCTCTCTTGAATATGTGATACATATTCTGCCTTTGAAAATAATTACATGGTTTCCTTATTTCCTGTGTTTCATAGTGAAAAAGAAATTACAAGATTTAAAAACTAGTACATACAATTTATTTTTCTGGGACTAAACCAGGTATGCTAGCATGCTGTTAGGTATGCTGCTGACAGTGTTTGCAACTGAGTTATTAGTGCTAGACTGTGACACATAGAGTCATCAATTGTTTTTTCTTGATGAATTTTTTAAACAAGAGGCAACTATAATAATAAACTGCGACCTGTCCTCTTTTCTGTTTCATCACCTGAGTAGAACTTCTACTGGTGTACTATCTCTTAAACCTTGTATTCCTCAGGATTTTTTAGTAGATCATTGAAGAACTAGCTGACTGTTTGGATATTTTAATAGTGGATAAAAATGAGCAGAAGCATGGATTATGTTTTAAAAACAGAGACTTCTAACTGTGTTATAGCTTTGGCATTCATATCCATGCATGTTTGGGGTTTTTTCCTAGAAGAATTTGTAGGTGTTGTTGGACTTGACTAGCTACAAGAAGTCTTTTCATAAAGCCCACAAATTGTGTATGTGCATTTATATCTATTGAAATGCAAATTAACCTTTTTCCAACAAAAATAACAAAACAACAGTACAAAATTGGAGAATGTGGCTATAGTATTCCAGAAATGCCATACAATTTCTTTTAATGGTAATTTTTATCATGATAGTACCATTTTCTTTTTTATTTGAAAAATACCAGACTACAGTAGTATGACTAAACAGCCACTTCTCCAGACAGTAGAAACAGCAGAAAAAACCCACTTTGTAGTCTATTATTAGGGGGGGTTAAGTTAAAATTTCAAGTTTCACCTAAAACAATATCATAGGACCAAAACACTGTGCTCAGAGCTCAGTCAAACTTGGCCAGGGAAAAGCATACTAGTACTCTGGTGAATGCTTCTGCTTCTCCTATCTTTAGCCAGTGTCATGTTCCAGTTTTCTGCCTGTAAATGAAAAATAGGATTTTAGGATTTTAAAATGTGCTCTTAAGGTTTTTTGCCCTGTGGAGATATTTTACCAGACAAAAAACACTCCTTTTGTGTGTATTCAGATTGAAATCTGGTTTATCCTAACTATAGTATAACTATCCTAACTAGTATAATTTGCATCACACATTATACTCTGTTGATAACTGAAGAGATGTAACTTGTGTATTAGCTCATGGCTGGTAGCACAGATTTTTGTTGTGTCTGTCAGCTGGAAAACTTCTGAGGTGTTCAAAAAAGCCAGAATTGTTAACACTGAAAGGCAGTAGAGACAAAGAGACTACATACAAGGCAAAGTTGAGTGTAGGATCTCTTTTCAAGACAAAGGACTGAAAATTACAACAAGCACTTGAAAGCTTTAGTTCTGCCTGTACTTCTTGGTGCCTTGTCTATGTGAAGAAGCAAACTGGAATGAAGAGTGGAAAGAGTTAACCTTTTTCTACTGGTAAAATGTTGGAGATGGGGTGATGCAGGCCTGACTGGAATGGGCGTGGAACCGGGTGCAGGTACAGAAGGATACTTTCAGTATCTTCTAGACCTCAGCAGTACTTCATATAACTATATGGCACACTTCTATTCTGTGTTTGACTTCCTGAAAGTTATACAGTCTGTGTGTATATATTGTTAAAATCAACAGTTCAGTCAGAATAGTGTTTCTTGTTTACTTAAGAAGTTAATTTGACAAATGCTAGCTTTGTTGCATTAATTCTTAGTTACAAAGTGGTTCTATATTAACTTTTTGTTCTATCTGTAGTAGTGGCTAGTTCTTCAGTTCTGATTTGATTCTTTTGGTGAGGTGTCACATTGCTTTAGCTGACTGGATTTGTTTTTCTTCTCTCCAACAGAGTCAAACAGAAAAACTGGCTAAAGTCTACCAGCCAAAACGTGCCCTCTTATCTACTAAGTGCACTATATCCATTGCAAATCTCTTGGCAGCTCGGCAAGATCTGTCTAAGATTATGAGAACAAGCAGTGGGTCCATCCGAGAGAAGACTGCATGTGCCATTAATAAGGTACCTTTGGTGACAAATGGCTTGTTCTCTTACGAGTATTTAAGTAATTTGAATGTAGTAATANTTTTTTTTTTTTTTTAGGATTGTAAGTAGGATTTGGGAATAAAGGATAAGAAACTTGGTGTTATATATTCCAGGCTATGCATCAGTGCATTATGAACACTGCAGTTTTAGCTGTTTAGGTTTAGAGTGTCCCTTCTTTGGGACAGTAAAAAATTGCTGAAATGTCTTTTACTGCTTTCAGTGGGAGTAGGCCTGCTCTGTTGATCAGAATTACTGAAGTCATTGCACTGCTGCTACCTAATTCTGTCACTGTGTCTAAAATAACACCTGCATAATTGTGTTTCTGATCTGTGTAAATAGAATGTGTTAAGATCACAAAGGAAGGATCCTACAAGTTAGATTGCTGTGGTTACACGAATAGATTATAGTCAAGGGTGTAGTTCTAATGATGCAGTAGGCACAGGATTTAGACTAAGCAATTTATCTTGTTTCAAAAATTACGATTTTAGGGGAGTAATAGGCTCACAAAAGCATATATGCTGAGCATGAAGCCCAGTAGCTATGTACAGCAGCATACTTGGGGCTTTAACAATTGTGGGTATAGGTGCATGCTTTTCTACAGTGCCAACTGTACTTCAGCTAAAGCTCTAACTAAATTAGGAAAGAATAGTGACGTGCTGATTTGACCACAGCCCATACACCCCAAATGCTTTTTGCACCTATATAGTGTTGTTGGAGTGTGGAGTGTAAGAAATTAAGTGGTAAGACTGTATCATCAGACTGTATACATGTTTTTACTAGGAATGCAATACTACCCTGCTGGTGATCCATATTCTGTTAATTTACCTCCCTTATCAATATTAAGTATTTTCCAAGACAGTAACATAAAATAGCAAAGTATCCTGCTTCTGTTGAAGTTCTTTTGTTATATTGTTTTGAAATTTGAAGCAGTGCAGATATCCTGATGCAGTTTAAGTCTTGCTAAATTCTTAAGTCACACCATCTTTGGACAGCTGAAGACTTGTAGAGTCTTGTGCAACTGATTAGTGCTGTGTGACACCTGTCTGTTGTGTAAGTTTTTGCATGTCCTTCCTGAAAAATTGAATTCTTTGCCCTTTGTTTACCAAGCCAGTGGTTTCTACAGCAATTCAGAGCGCTAGTTTAGGAGCCTGTGTTGCCCCTGTACCTGTGCTTGTTTGAGATGAGTCTGCACTAGTAAACAGTTGAGAGACTGTGTTGGTGCTGCTCATGCTGGTGTGCCTGCTGAGTGAACAAAAAGTAGGTCTCCTGAGTTGTCTAGTTAGCAGTGCTTCAAGTCCTAGATAACCACTCTTTCATTTTTATTTACTGGAGGCAGAGGTCTGTTACAGTCAAACAGACAAGTTTGCCTCTGGATGTGAAAACCTTGGAGTGGCTGCTGTTTGTGGCGTGTGTCAGTAAACGTGACTGTTTTGCGAGGTGTTACAACTGGCATTGCAGTTCCCCCTTTCCTTTTGCAGGTGCTAATGGGCAGAGTGCCTGACAGAGGAGGAAGGCCCAATGAAATTGAGCCGCCGCCTCCTGAGATGCCACCGTGGCAGAAAAGACCAGAGGGTGGTTCGCAGCAGGGCGGTGGCAGAGGAGGAAGAGGTGGCTACGAATCTTCCTATGGAGGGCGAGGAGGTTATGATCATGGGGGTCACGACCGAGGAGGAAGAGGAGGCTATGACTCTTATGGAGGGCGAGGAGGTCACGAACAAGGAAGCCATGATCGAGGGGGACGAGGAGGACGTGGTGGTTATGATCATGGTGGCAGAGGAGGTGGAAGAGGAAACAAGCTCCAAGGAGGCTGGACAGATGGCGGAAGTGGTGGCTACCAGGATGGCAGCTACAGGGAGAGCAACTACAGAGATACAGGTTTTCAAACAGGTGGCTACCATGGTGGTGGTGGTGGCTACCAAGGAGGAGGCTATGGTGGCTACCAGTCGTCTTCTTACTCTGGAAGTGGCTACCAAGGGGGGGGTGGTGGTGGCTACCAGCAAGACAACAGATACCAAGATGGTGGATCCCACAGTGATCGAGGGGGTGGGCGTGGAGGAGGAAGGGGTGGCCGTGGCGGTCGTGGTGGCCGTGGAGGTCAAGGAGGTGGCTGGGGGGGCAGAGGTGGACAGAACTTTAATCAAGGAGGGCAGTTTGAGCAGCACTTCCAGCATGGAGGTTATCAGTATAACCAGTCTGGCTTTGGACAAGGAAGACACTTCACCAGCTGAGGCTGCTAAAAACTTACACTTCAGCAGAGCTCACATAATAGAAACCTGGTTTCAGAGGCCTGACTTAATTGCTGCTTGAATTAGTACAAGTTTGTACATGGCAGGTAGAATCTCTTTGGGTGGGATGTTTTCTGTTGAGCAAAGTACAACTTTGTGTAGACCTCTCCTCCCCACCCACCTCCAACCTGTCTGACTTAAAGGCATCGTCACTACCCACTGACTCTAAACATCAGCTAACAGCCATGCTTTTTCGATGTTGGACTGGTTCTCTCTGCTCACTTTTGTTCTGAATCTGCCTGCTGTGTTTGCCTTCCATTTTGATTTAGAGAAATACCAAGACCTGTCAAATTCGTCTGTTGCAATACATGCTAGAATTTCTGCGTTTCCCGCCCCAAATCATTAGTCAGTTACATGTTCTAAAACCAGTTTAGCGTATTGCTTTTTGACTTGCTGACCTCATGTTCTAGTCACAGTGACCTTACACACACTATGAACTCCCTCTGACAAGCAGGTTTTTTGTCTGTTATATGAGCTCTGCTGTGGATGCCATGTTCAGTAGCCTTATCTCCTGCTAAACCAAGTTTTCCCACCCGCTCAACTCTGAAGACTGACCGCCGCCAAAATCTGCAAAGATCATTTCAAACTAAGCTAAATTGTGAACCAATAGTGTGTGTAGGCCTGTAGTTAGGTGTAGCAATTCAAACTGACCTGCATCCATCCAAAACAAGTTGCTCCTCCTCCAAACCTAATTTTTACTTGAAATCAGCTAGAAGAAAAGACAAACTGAAGTTTATTTTATTTGCAAGTTAATACCACTGGCTCAGCAAATGTAGGGCAATTTGTTTTGGGGGTTGTCTCTTTAAAGAAATGCACTACGGCCTGGGAAAATTAGTTCCTGCCTGGAGGAAGCCCTTTTATTATTGCTGCAGAAAACAAAACCTGGCTGAGTTTGGTGTTCTGATGTTTGGGTTTTTTTCTTTACTGACAGCCACATAATGCTTCTTGCTGGGTTTTTTGTGTACATAAACATTGTCAAGCTGTGAAAGAAAATGGCTGAAGGTGTGCTGTTGTATAAAAGGTGAGCAATAAAAGTATCTGTTATGTTCCCTTTGCTTTAGTTTCTTTTCCTTGGTGTGGTAAAAAGCGATTGCTGCAGTAGCTGGAAAATTCATGGGGATTTCTGTCTGCAGCATCTATTTTACATTTTAATCCATTTTAGATTTTGTAGTTATCCCAGCTGTACTGTGCATTCTGCCAGAAAAGGAGTAAATGAGAGGAACTGATCTTCAGTTGCTCTGAGTTTTGTTCTCGTCCTCCCTCTGAGCTAGTGTAGCAGCATGTAGTACTGTCTCTTGCTGTGTAAAATTCTTAGGCTGTGTATGCACCTGTCTCCCACGTTTTTCTCCTGCATGCCATGTGAACATGGTATGCTGCTTCTGGGAACTCTCCTGATGCTCTGCAGCCTCGTGGAAATGTAGGTGCCTGCTGCTGTGCTCAGATCACTGTAGCAGAGACCATGCTGATGGCAGAATCTACCTGACATGTCCATGGGGCTAAATCCAGATTGATGCAGACAGGAGGAGTTCCTTGGGTTACAGCAATTGCATGAGTATTTGAGAGAATCTCTGTGAAGCTGGTGCTGCTGTAATTCAAGCTAATCATGTAAGTAAGCTGACAAACATTGCTTAGAACTAATTTGCCTGTATTTCAATCCACAGTCAACCTGAAAAGCTGTTTAATTTATTGTGACCACTAGATGCTGCTAATGATTCACGGGTTGGAAGCAAAAGTCCTTGTGAATGGCACTCGGGAATCTGACTTAATGGCTCTTCTCCTTTAGTGTTTCAAGTAAATTTAACAAGCCTGATGAGGGAAAAGGTTTCTATATTGAATCCAGATCTTTGAGGATCACTGATACAGATCTATCTCTGCATAATAACGTCCAAATCATGAGCATCTAAAAGTGACTGTTGCTGCTTCCCAAAGGTATTGATGGTTTCTTACAGCAGTGTGCTCCAAGAAGACCTTGTTGTGAGCATTAGCTGGTGACTAGCTGCATTCATGCAAAAATAATTAGTGAGGTTTTTTAAGAATTAATGATTCCTACAGCTGGGTCAGTCCTGGACTGGTAAGTGTAGAGAGATTGATGGAGTTAAAGAGCCTTTTGCTGGGAATGTAATGTCTTCATGACAGCTGCTGCTTTTCTTCATGCTTCTCGCTGCAAATAGGCTGATGTTTTCTGTCAGTGCATTAGAGTGCCATAAACTTGCTCCTAGGAAGAGGGAGCCCAGGAGGCTTTTCAGAGAGCCCCTAGTTGAGTTGCGTAAGCACCTTCAGAGATCTCTTCCTGTGCCAGATCTGCCAGTCCCTCTGTAAGGCTATTGCCTTACAATGGCTCTTGCTGCAGTGGGCAGTCTCGCCTTTGCACACTGTGACTTGATGCTGGGGTGGGAGCATAGAGCTTCCCCTTCCTCATTCCAGATAGCTTTTTTCTCATCAAAATACATTGCTTCTCCTCCTTCCGTCTTCCAGGACTTAGGATAAACTGAGTCCCACTTTATTGCTATTTGAATCTGAAAGTTTAAAAAAAAAAAAAATAAAAATCAGAAGGCGGCAAAACAGGAGGCTTTACTTTTCCAACAGGAAAGAAAACACTTTGCTTCTGCCAGCTGTTGTTGTTTTTCCTTACTCTATTGTTTCCTCCTAGTGTGCTGTGACTTCTTTGTTCCCCTAGAGAAAACAAGCTTTGTATATGTAGAGAGAGCAGCTTTGATTAATGAAAGAAAACAGCCACTGCTTTGTTATTGCCTGTATGATACTCTGATATTTACTGTTTTCCAAACATGATTCCTGCTGCATTGGAAGGAATGTCTAAAAGCTGGGTGAGGAGACATGGGTTGTGGAGATTATTAGACTCTGGTGGGTTGGATATATATGAGCTCGATTTCAATGTGCATCATGATCAAAAGCAGAACTCGAGCAGATCAAGAAGGCAATTAAGTAAGCAAGCATTTATACAGGGGAACAGTGTTTGTCCTTTTAGCCTTCCAGTCCTTGCCACTCTTCTTCCACAAGCTGTAGGCATCTTGTTCTGTTTTTTCCATCTGCTGCTTTTCTTCAGCAGCTTTTGTTTTCTAAAGGCCTCTCTTGCACTGCCCTTCCATTCCCTCTTAGTATCACCCTCTCTCAAGCATTGTCATAGTGCTGTAACAATTATTGGGAGCAGGGGACATGCTTCCCGCATCAGATGTATCAGTATGTGACTTAGAATACCATGATCTGTATGCACTGTGGTGACAGTTGGGCTTTTCTTGCAGGCCTGAGGAATGGCTAACAATTTATTCTTTGCTATATGCACTGCAATATTGCAACAAGGGAAAGTGGATCAAGTTGAACTTGCACCGTGCATCACTCACCCCAGAAAGTCTTTTGGCTTGTAGCTATTCCCTGAGTAGTTTTGTCTTTAGTTGGCTGGTAGGCCCTAGCTTGAAGAAATTCTTCTAGTTCCCTTGCCAAAGCCCCAAAGTGTGCAGCTCCATGATGATGTGCCATGATGGCTGGTGGCCCCAGAGACTTTGACTTTCTGTCTCCATTAAAATGCTGTTTGCATCTGAACTGATGAAAGTGGCAAGTGCCTCAACCAACCTCTGGCTTAATTAGAACCTAGACACTTGCCAGTCAAATATCTAAGATAGGTCTGGGAAGAAGGGAAGCAAGATTCATGTCAGTAGATAGTTATGAGAAGTGGTTGGAGCTTGGAAAGTCCTGTGGCATAGGAGTAATCCCTGTAAGAGGTTATGCACCTAGGAAATGAAAATATAACTGCTGAAGTGAGAAGAGTGGAGTGGGGAGTAAGAGGATTCTCACTAAGAGCTGATAACTCTTTGGGGTGTCCAAAAGGCTTGTGTCGGTTCTTAGGGTACTGAAAGTTAATTCAGCTCCCAGTTAGGTTAACAAAGAGCAGCAAACAAAATCCCTCAAATATCTGCTCAGTGCACATAATTTATTCTTAATTCTGCCATATTTGGGACTGCAGTAGAGAGTCCAGGTGTTGCTGCTAAAGACTTTCAGGCTTGTGATTCAGCTTCTCTGAATTTCTGATTTCCTTGGACAGCAGGAATGCTACAGAAGTATCTATGCATTTTTGACGTGTTAAGCATGATTTAGCAGTCCCAAGCAAGCTGGCTCCAAGCTTTCTTTATGACCCTCCTAGCATGCCCTTAGGTTAGAATCACACCACTGTTCTGACTGGAGAGCAGTACACCAAGGTGTTTCTCCTGTGTAGGCTCGAAAATACTCATGTGCTTGCTTAGTTTCAGGTTATGCCTTTTCAGAGGGACAGAACCGAAAAAGCAAGTGTGCTGTTACCAGCTGTAAACATTGCCTTCTCCCCTCTTTGGATGAAAATAAGTCACACCTCTAATGGCTTAACAAACAAGGGCAGAAGGGAAAAAAATATTTTTCCTTTGTGTTTACTTTGTGCTTTTTACAGCTCTGAGTGCTGTCAGTGTCATTGTTTCCCCTTTATTGTGCAGTAATTTCCCCTCTTGTCCACGTGGGCCTTTCCCATAACAGATGAGAGAAAAACAAGTACAAAAGGTAGGAAAACACTATTGTAAAACCAAAGAAAGAGGGAGTCTGCCTGTGCTATGGGCAGGTGGAAGGTCATAACTCTTTTTCACACATGAAGCAGAGATAAAGGTGATAAGGACTCTTTAAACTTTCCGGCGTTAGCTCAACTCATGGAAAAAGCAGACTTTTTGGCTAAATTTCATACTGCCCTAGCAGTAGCCTTTTGCAGATGGCTTTTCTGTCTCCTAGGACCAGATTGTCAGCAGCTGTAAACAGCACTTAAAGTTCAGCACACAGATTTTCCAGTGAATTTAGTCTGTTGGCCACAGTGCTTATTTTGAAAATCCAGTTCAGATCTGTGCTTATAACTCAAAAACTTTTTCCAAGGTTACATCCATTTCTGCAGTGACCCTGGGTGGGCCAGCTCTTTTGTCAAGACTCTGGAGAACTACTTGGAGCTATTTTTGGTGCTGTATAGAGGCCCATCAGTTAGCAAGCTGATGCTGAATGAAGCCAACCTTGATTAGATTTTTTTTGTCTATAAAAATCATGAAACAACCACTTTTTGTCTCCACCAAATTTGCATTCAGATCTCCTTTCTTTCTTTCTTCCTTCCTGCCTCCTCTGCTTGGTCTCCACTGGGATCCCCTTCCATTCTTGGTGTCACATAGAGAGGGAGAGGTCTCTTAGTAATGCATCTTCCTGCATTTACTCCCCATCTGCCTTGTTATTTGTTCTCTGGTTTTGTTGTTTTATTTTTGGGGTTGTTTGTTGATTTTTTTCCCCACCTGTGTCCAGGATCCTTCACATGCAGTTATTTCCCATACAGGTGCCTAAAACATCTGGAACTGGTGTCCAAGGCTGCAAGGACCCTCCTATGACTGCTCAGGCTGTCTCAGCCAAAGGCTTCCAGCCTTCCCATGAGGAAGACTTTGGGGGCTGCATAGGCCATGCTTTTGCTTTGGCTTCCACAGAGGAGTCCCTCATCAACAGGCAACAGAGGTGACAGGCTGTTTAATTTTGGAAAAACGTAGAATTTTAGGTAATGGCTGCAGCTCAGCTTATCTTCCGTACTGAAAGGAAAACATCTTACCTTTCTCAGCTGGGGACAATCCGTGTTTCAGACTAATTTTGGTCAGCAAGCGTATTCTCCCCCCTACCCTGCCCAAAACTTCAGCTGCCTGAGGAAGGTGCCTGTGAGGAGATAGCTCTGGGTAAGACTAGGAGGGTGAGACTCTGAGGAGCTCTAGAGCAGAGGAGAGAGCTGCAGTTAAAACCTGAGTCTGCATTTCACTAAGAGGGAGCCAGGTGTCCCTGTGACTCTGAGAAGCACTCAGAGCTACTCTATAAAGTTAGAAGCAAAGATGAAGCTCCCTTATGTGCAACATGAGGCTTTGCAGAGGTTTTACACAAGCACAGAAAGTTCTAGTGTGTTTGGCTCAAACAGCCAAATAATCTCTTACAAGGTCTATCCAAGCACTTGCATTTTTCACCTACTCTTGTTCCTTGTATTCTTTGGCATTTGCAGACCAAGCTGTAGGTAAGGTTTGACATAATCTTCCTTTTTTCCACTGTGTGGGGTTGTTTGGGGTTTGTTTGCTTTATTTTTAAGCAACCCCTCTGTAGCCCCCCATGTTTCTTAAAATATCCTGAGACAGGAGAGAATGGATGGGGTGGAACTATCCAGCATAATTTGGGATTGTATTTGACTTTAGCTACTTCATTAATCCATCACTCTTGTCATTATTACGCACTTTCTCCTGGACACTCTCCTGGAATTGCTTTCCTTCTAGCAGGCAGGATTTCACCAAGACCAGCAGAGACACAGAGCTCAGGCAGGAGCTCTGATGGCTGATTCTTTCTGCATTTTGTCAAGTCAGAGGGGCTGAACAAGCAGCTCTTTGTTCCTTTGCCTAGATTGGGGAACTAAATTGTTTTTGCAAAGAAAAGTCTTTCCCATGTTCAGAAGAAGATGCCAACTTGAAAGAAGGAGAAAAAGAGATTTTAAAAAAAAATTATATTTTCAGGCCTCCTCATAGGTAAAAAACTCATGTTATACCAACTGCTTAAAAGGTTTGTTCATGCCCTGTCAGTTCTCTCTACTCAGGTGCTTGCTGTGGAACTAGAGGATCAGCATTCTGCTCCAAACAGCCTGTGAATGCTTTTTTAATAAATTATTACATTGTCTGTGATGGATCTATTCTGTTTAGGGCAGCAAGCGATCTGTGTGTGAAAAGAAAGGTTATATTTCTGCCCAGTGTCTTGTTTTCTGATGGCCATGAACACTTACTGCCAGCAACAGTTTGTGTTTCCCTTCTTTAAGTGCCTGAAGCAAAGGGTTTCCAGCAGAAGCAGGTGCTTGAAATCTTCACCTGCTCCTCAGTTTCATGAAGAATTTCAGGAAGAATTTCTTCATGGACAGGGTTTTAAGCATTGGAATGGGGTGGGGTTGCCATCCTTGGAGGTGCTCAAGAAATGACTGGATGTGATACTTCGTGCTATGGTCTAGTTCATAGGGTAGTGATTGGTCAAATGTTGGATTTGATGATCTTAGGGGGACTTTTTCAACCTAAATGATTCTGTGATTCTCCTTGGAAGCTGCCACATTTTGCTTTAGAAGGATCAACTGTGTGAGCCTGTAGTCTATGCTTGATGTGCAGTTGCTACTACTGAGGAAAGCACCTAACTGACTGAAGTTACCAGGCTTGCCAGAGATTTGTTGATGAAATCAGTAGATCAAGAGCTACAACTAACTTTTAAAAACCCATAAGAAATGGACTGAGGTCTACAGGCTAAACACTGGTCAAAACTACGTGATGTTAAGAATGAAGTTGCACATGAAAGTTTCATTTATAAAGCATTAAAAGGCTTATCTCAACAGCTCCATCAACAGCCTGGACCATAACCAAATTTCTCTATTCAAATTCCCTGCCACCTCATTTTCATTGTGTGCAGGCTGCGTGCTGTAACGGTAGCTGTGTGGTCAGCCAGTTGTGACCTGTCACCTGACCCACCTCAGGAAATAAAGGCCATAGTTTTGCTAATGCTTCTCCTTTGCCCACAGCAGTAAAAATGCAGCATGCTTCTGGCCTTCTTGCTACTTTGGAAATCAGTGCTTGTTTCTCCTGAGTTTAAAACAATCAAAACATGTTAATTTTTTAATTTTATTTTTTTTTCTCCCCACAGATTTACCATGGTTACTAGTTGTGTTGGAAAACAACAGAAACCTGCAGCATTCAAGGTGCAAACCTGGGCAGGCATCATGTAGTCCCAGTGCAGTTTGCAGTCAAATTACAACAGAGGAGTGCAGCTGTCAGATTTGGTTAGGGAAGTCTATGCAATTACTCTCATCTTGAAGGCTTATAACCTGAAGAAGGACAGGTTTTGTAGGACATCTTAGAGTGGCTTTAGTCAGAGTGTGTGCTACACCCTCTCCACCCCCCTATTTTTGTGTGAAGATGGGGTAAGAAAAATAACATGTCTGCCAGGGTTGAGCTTTGTGCTGTTTTGGTTTGGTTTTCTCTCTTTTTCAGGATGAGGGCTGTGCTCCTTCAATAACAATGCTTCTGTGAAATGCAACTTCAAAGCTGCTTTCTAGACTATTATAGATTCAGGTGCTAGATCTTACATCAGCAAACTGCTAATTTGGAGGTTGCTCTTCAGTACCCTTAGTCTTGACATGTCCAGGTTGCTGACCAGATAAAAATACCACATACACATATAAACATACACACACTTAAAACTAAAGTGTTTATTGCATGCTAATGTTACCATAATCAGTGCTGGCAAAGATGACCCTTCTCCATTGGGATGTAACCAGACAAACACATAGTGTCTTGGAATTCCTTCAGTCTTGGCCACATGCTGCCTATTTGAAGGATCCTCAGTCTGGGAACTGGTATCGCTGTGCTGAACACCAATGCAATCACTGTAGCAATGTAAACACGGCCAAAATTCAAAACCCCAGGTGTGCAAAGAATTTCAGTAGAGAGGACTTTGTGAAAGGTTTTCCTTTGAGATTTAATCAACACACACACCTACTTCTTTCCTTAAATGATCATTACAAGCCTCTGGAAAGGAGTGTTATCAAGCAAACTTAGATGCTTGGCTTGTGTCCTCACCATTGTTGTTGCTGGCAGACATACCAAAATTATGCAGTACATTTAAAGGAGGCCAAATATATCCTCACTGGCGTGTAGAGGAAGTTTCCACAGAAGTCATACAAAAGAAAACACGGAGTGCAGAGATCCATTCTGCTCTGTCTGTGCAATGTTCATCCAAATGGCTTGCTCGTGAGAAAATAAATAGTGCTTTATAACACCTTTCAGCTAAGAAAACAAGGCAAGGGTTGGATTTAAAAGACGAGGTATAGGAACACTTCTCGTGGCCACATGTGGTCTGTGACAGTCCGTCAATGCTTGCTGTATTACAGTTGTCATCTTCAGTTTTCTGTGCTTCAGGGTGAGCAATCAGCTGTCCTGTAAGCAAAAGAGGACAGGGATTTACATGCTGAAAAGATGGTCAGTAAAAATGTGAGGCTTTGGAATTATAGATTTTATGGGTCATAGCAACAGAAAGCAGGCAGATACGCTTCCCTAGCCTGGACTTCTGTATTTGTCAGGATGTTAATTGTTGTGAATCTAACATAAAGCCCAGAACTGTGCATTGCAAGGGTACAACAGCATAGAATTTGGCCACGTATCTACCAGGCTATTTTAATGATTTTCAAAATGAAAAGCACCCAACTCCTAAAAAGTCCATACTGACACCAAAACCCAAACTCCCAGTTACAGTGTTACAGGAAATGTGCACTGCAGAGCAGAAGACAGGTAGCTACATGTGATTTGGCATTCTTTTGAAAGGAACTCTTGTGCAAGAAGCACTGACAAATTTGAATGAATAAGTGACCCGAAAGCCATAAAACAACCTTATGAGACTTCAGACTGTAGCAAGTTTTAAACTGTCTTGGCTTCTTCTGGAACTCACCTCAGCTTCTTGTCTTTCTGGGAGGGTTTCTATTCCATTGTGATCCTGTGTATGTTGTTGGGCCTCGGCTTCTAGTTCTAGGTCAGCCTGTGTGCTGGGCTTTTCATTCTCCCACTTTGCAAAGCCTTTGTTCTTCCCAGCTTTTCCATGGAATTTGGACTTCATTTTGGGGAAAGTGTGGGAACCTGAATCGTTCCAGCCTGGCTCATGCCAGAGTGGTTCTGTCTGTGTTGCCTGGCTGGTGGTCACCCTCTGCAGCCGCACCGAAATTTTCCGCGAAGAGCCAGTGACGAGAGTGATGGCTCTGCCATCAAGGTCTTGGTGTTCTGCAGCAACACTGGGGAATTCAAATACTTCATCTTGGACTGAAAGAGAGGGTGGAATTGTTTATTTCAAATATTCTATTTCAAGATCCTTGAAAAAAGATGGCTTAAGCCTGGGGCTGGGAGGTAACCCTTTATATGAAGCAGTGGTGTAATTAGCAATACTCATATACTGCTTGGAAACTGTTTCTGGCCTTGTGTGCACACATTTTCTTCTCTCACCATCTGTATGCTTAGGGGTAAGGCAGTGCTAGAATTGTGCCCTACATCTCCTTGCTGCTCCGTAACAAATAATAAGTACAATTTCATTTCTCTCCAGCTGGGATAGGGGTGCTGTAATCTGAGCACCGAACACAAGCCACAGTCCAGTGGAAAGTACATGTGCTGCTCTGCGTATTGATACCAAGGAAAAATTAAAAATGGCACCAAGGACACTGGCCATTAGAGAGCATTCCAGAGATGGTTTAAAATAGGAGCAAAATTGCTCTCACCTGGAGGCAGAGATGGACTGCTAGGCAGAGAGCCATGGTTGCTGCCTACTGAGGTTCCTCTGGAAAATTTCCTGCATGCCAGCACAAGCAGGTCTCTGCATTGCTTATGACAGTTGGCACCACAATCTGTAAAGAAAGGAATTGTCAAGTCACCACATGGAAAGCCACAGCTATCTGGTAACCCCTTAGGGCTATTAGCAGACAGATACCAGGAGGGACTTTGAAGGAGCAAATAGTTTGACAGAAGGTGTGAAGGGAGTTACAGAAATGGATCAGTTGGTATGAAGGGCATTACAGAAAAAATGGATCATTTTCATGACAGCCATTAATAGAAAAATGGCAGCAGAAAGGAAGAGGGGGGATGATATTTTAATCAGAAATTAGTCTCAAGGAAGAGGTGGGGACTTACTAGTATGATTCTGTCTATGCCATGCATAAAACTTCTGCTCTCCTACACCAGTCTCCAAAAAAGTGGAGAGTTTATTTATTCAGTTGTTTTTTATTTGACCAAGCAGGTCCATTACAGTAAATCTGTTTTGTCAGAAGACACTGGAGCATCCATACCCTGAGCCTCTGGAAGGACAGCTGGAGGTCAGTGTATACCACTGTAGGTTAAGTCAAAATTAGTCTAAGTGGGTCAGCAAGAAACTTAAGCACAGAAAAAGTTCTGTGGATGGGCATCACCCACCTGGATAAACTGGCTGAGTGCCTGCACACCTAAGCTCTGTTGGGATTTGCATCACTACAGCTACCCTCGTCACCAGGTACGTTTACCTGAAGTGTAACTTCAGAATGGATCTTATCTGCAAGAAAGGGACAAAGTGTGGAGGATATGCCCCAAATACAGGCTCTCTCCTCTGTATCTCTTGCCATTGTTTGAAATTCTCCATCTTCCTTGTTTCTCCATTGCTCCTCCATAACCCAAAGTTCTATCCTAGGTGAGCCATTACCAAAGTGGTGGGTTTGTAACTGCTTTAAGAACCATTCTGCTCAGGGCAGCAGCTCTAGCATGATAGCTGAGTCCTGGTTTCTGCCATCATGTTATAACCTATACCTGTGCAACTATAGTTTTCTCTGTGTTAAAGGTAACACTCCCCATGTCCCCCCAGACACAATAAAGATCTCTCTTGAAGTAGAGGACCTCTTTTCTCACTTGCAGATCACACAATCTGGCTTTATCTCACTACCCACAATGATGGGGTAAGCAGCAGACCTGAACAGATGAACTCCCTCCCTCCACCTGCTGTGTCCAAGCACAGGGCCAGAGGTTCAAACAGAAGATGACAGCTCTGTGTCCAAAAGCAGAAATTGTCCCTAATGGATGCCACACTCCAGTGATGCTGGCAGACAGAGCAGCTGCTCGCTGCTGCAACAAACACCGCTTACCCTTGTTGACCACTTTAAGATCTGAGTGAGCAGCTCAGCTCTCTTACTTTCATGCTCCATTGCCTATAATTTTGACTCTACAGAACCACTTTTGCTCACTCTTCACTGGGCCACTGTTACAGGCAGTGATGCAGGACAGAGCTCAGCTTTCAGATCTCAAATTGAGTTTGCAGGTTGCTGTGACAGAACCTTATCTTCCCTCCCTCGTCCTACCAGTAAAACTAGAGACCACAAGCAGCCCTTTTGAAGCAGCTCAGATGACAGTGATCAGGAACAGCAGAATTACTTATGTTGATTTAGCCATGGGCATTTCTCCTACCCCTCTCTCTGGAAGAGAGGTTCATGGGTGGAGAGAGAGACAGGAACATCGTGCATCCTAAAAAATAATACTGTCAATTCTGGATCTTTCTCCTTGAAGTCAGTGTAAGACTAAGGGAACAGAGTACATACAAATACAACTATGAAGCCCCATCATCAGTGTTCCCCTGTGAGTAACTGAGATGCAGTGTCCTTCAGCCAGAGCTGGGCTGCTTAATAAATAAATCCAGAATTTTAAAGCCAGTGAGGACCACTACAATGTCCTGTTCAATATGGTATAAATACTGCATAAGAAATTAAACATTTTATGAAGACAAAGGAGAGAGGTGTAAGAGCTCCAGAACTTTTTTTTTTTTTTCAAATTTTCTGGGGAGTCTAGGAATTAAATATTTCTCTCTAACTCAGCCACTATTGCATTGCAAGGCCAGTTGGGTTTTACTACAGGCATGTGGATGTACTTGACAAACAGAATTGCCAGCAGACTTTTTCCTGACCTGAATCTCGGGATAAGTGTCAGGATGTCTCAGTGTTAGGATGAGAATGCTCAGTTTTCCAAGATGCAAGGTCTTTATTGGTAGAAAGTGACACCTCATGAAATCAGTGGCTGCTTTGGACCTTTAGCTCACAGAAGCCATGTGTTCTTACTGGGTGCTATTTTCTCTAATGCAGTGAGACTTCATAGTGTACCAGCCGTCACTGTTCATGGGTAATACCAAATGTTCATGGGTAATACCAACCTAAGATTGGGTTGAATGTATGTCATTTTAGTTAAAGATACTGTTGAACAACTTGTGCTAAAATCCACCACCTGTAGCTTGAAAAAAATCAAAGTAATATTTATTTACCTTTGCATTTGTAGCCTTGTTTGATTATACCCCAGAGCTGCAAAGAGAGACAAAAGAATGTCAAGGAATCAGAAAAGAAAGCTGGAAGGAAAACAAGGTCACAATGAGGAAGTACCAATGGCTACACAAGCACAAACAGGATACAACTGCTCTTAACACCCTTCCTGTTAGGCAGGCCTCCCCCTCTAATTGTGATAAGGCTTGTGTGGCTTCTCCCTTATTTCTGCTACTTACTAGTAGTAATGGGACTACCAGGGGAGGAGAGACGTAAGATGACATTTGCTTCCTGGAATGGATGAAAAATTGCCATCATATCAAGCTTAGTGAAACCAACAGAGCACATTTTGCTCCTAGGCTCACTCAATGTTATCAGCAGGAGAATTTCCAGTGCACTTCCATCCTCCAGATACATGAATTACCCGTAACATAAAACATGGCAGATGAAAATGTAACTGGGGATAAAAACTAGGTACTTGGTTCCCGTACTAGCACACCCAGACATAGCAATCTGATTTGTCCACCTGATTTTTTCCATTAAAAAAACCCCCAACAAAACCCAAAGAGGAATGAAACTGGCAGAAAACCCACTAAACTCCATCTTTGCCTCCCCTCAGGAGCTGTTCTTATCGACAGGCATAACAAACACATGCTAAACTTCTGAGGCCAGTGTGTGTGGTCCCACTTTTGGGAAGCTTTCACTGCAACACGAGTAGGATTGCTTGGAAATAGGAAAATTCCCTAGCAAATTGTTTTCTATACACTCACAAGTGCTGTACCTATAGCCATGGCATTATAAAAACAAGCATTTCCACTCTGAGAGGAAGAGAGAGGAAGGGGCAACTTTTCTTACTCTAGCATTAAAGAAAAAAACCCAAACCAAACCAAAACAAAAAAAAACCCAAAAACAAAAACAAAAAACCAACCAATCAAAAAAAAAAAAAACACCAGCCAAACCAAAACCCCAAACCAAACCTGAGGGCTCTGGCATTTATTTATCCTGAACTCATTCAAAACATTAGCAAAGGAGGGTGAGCACATCCTGGCAGCTGGAACTGCATGTGGCTCCTCATCAGATTTATAAGAATCCATGCACAGAGAGTAGGGCCTGAATACAGTCATTAAAGAAAGGTTCAAAAGGAAGAGCTGGAGAACAATCAGAATACAAAGGAAAGCATAAAATAGAATGGAAAGATTTTGGGGGAAAAAACCATCCCATACACTGCACAAAAGAATTTGAAAGGAAAAATGGGGGCCTAGAGAAAGCAAAAATAGATTAGAAAAGGTGGAAGAATGGTGAACAAAAGAACAGAAAGGACAACAGTGGAAGCAGGGTCCATAGAAAACCTTCTTCTTGCTCTTTTCCTGCTAATGCACAGCGAATGCAATTGCTGTGGTCAGGCAGCAACAGTGGAGCACCCCGGTCACTCCTGAAAGAGCAGCAATGACCTATTTTCCCATGTCTCCTTTACAGGATCACTGTAAAAGACATGGATTGTTGTCTATTTCATTTAAGCTCTAATCTGTTCCCACTGAAGTGCTTTCTCCTCACCTTCTTAGCTCTGTACCATCCTCCTACTCAAATTTGGCATCACTGTTGTGGTTACACACCACAGTGAAAGCTCAGCTGAAGTGTCACGTCATGAAGTCTGACCTAAAGTTTTGAACCTAACACAGCTCTGCTGCAAAGCTGGCTTGAGCCAGCTGCAAGGTAAGAGGATCTGTGCAAATTCAGATTATAAAGCTTAGCAAAGTGGCCGGTCACCTACCCTGCCACGTGGTGCAACTCAAGCTGTGAGACGGAACTGTGACTGGCCATGGGTGTATCAGTTTTATGCTGCTTAATGGCATTAGGTCTTAGCTTGACCTTTAAAGTTCGTATCGTTTTAATAACTGTGTGCATTGTACTGTCATGTCGATTCATCCTGCTGCACGGTCAGCGCACATTAGTTTGACTGCAAGTCAGTGCATCAGTTTGAAATTAGGTTTCCACCTGCAGATGAGCAGCACTGAAACACAGAACAAACACACAGCAGATTCTGCAGTCAGTTCCTGTCCTATCAGTCCAGCTCATCCACACAACAATGTCAATGACTTCAGTGACTTGACAGGAAAAATGACCTTATTTCCATTTCCTGTACAACCCCTTACTCATTTGTATTCCCGCGCTGGATGTAATCAGAGACATGTGAAAAGTCTAACAATGGCCAATTAGCAAACTGATGCAGGAGAAAAAATATCTGGTGGAGAGGACATTGCAGGGCAGTCCTCGAGCCTTGCTTTGCTATGGAAGCCTTCCAAACACGAACCGAATGTCACGAACGCAGTGACGTCTTCCCAAGGCTGCAGGCAGCCTGAAACAATAGGCTCTGGCCAGCCACTGCCACCGCCCCTCTGGGCTGCTGGAGCAGCTCCAGGGCCCACCACCACGCTCCTGAATCAGCACTGACCCTGCCACCTCCAAAGCTTCGGCAGCTCTAGCGGAAATAGGTGGAATTCCCTCTTGCCCATGGCCTTGGCCAGCGGCAGTGGCTGCGATAGGGACCACGAGCATCTGAGGAGCACTGACACGTTGGGAAAGAGGTGAGCGGAAGATGGGAGCGTGGAAGAGCAGGAACACCAGAGCTGGTGTGAAAGGAGGCACGTTGTTGCACTTAGCAGTGCTGTTGATAATTTCAACCAGGAAGAAATATTACCTAATGGAAAAGTTCATGGAATAAAGCTGGAGATTTTGCCTCCGATAGCAGAGGCAGATCTGTTCTGGAGAACAGGGACACAGTCTGAGTTCTTACCCTGTCATGTGAGCCACATATGGCCCTCTGCCCTTATTGCTTTAGCTGTCTAAATGTGGACATTTCTTTTCAGATGTGTGTCCATTAATGTAGCTTTTATATCACAGTAATTCCTTTTTCTTTACTATCCTTGGTTTGAAGTGGAAAACTTAGAGGAGGTTTACAAGCAACACAAATGTCCACAAAACCAATCATTTCCCAGCTATGTACAGAGCACTCTAAGAAGTGGCATCTTGTAAGTTATGACTGAGAGCAAAAGCAAATTACAAAGACCTTCAATCAATAAATTTTAAAATTACAATTCTCATTGTACAGGACTGTTGGAAGCACTTTTGATTTCTTTACCAAATTAGAAGATCTGTTAATTCAGTAGAGAAAAAAATTAGGGTTGTTACAGCCATTCAGAGAACTATGAACATAGCATGTGCAATTTCCTGAGAAAGCACAGTTTTTGCCTCATCTACATCCTCTGTTCCAGACATCCATTTTCCCTTGAGCCTGTTTACAAGGGAAATAAAGCCAAATTAAAGAACTTAAGATAAACCAAGTAAAGCCATTCATATAGTCTCTAATATCCTTTAGCTAATGTAATTTTATTTCTCCCCCTGCAACAGAAATTCTTACATATGCCAGTATTCAGAAACAATTAAATCAAACCAATCTAACACAGCTACAACACGAGTGTTTTATGCTTCTGAATGCCATGAGATATTATTTGGTCAAGAGACTTTAGCAATGTGTGGAGCTAGTTTCACCCCAACTGCATTAAAGGGTAAAAATTGGTTTTAATATATACTATTATTAAAAACATACTTACAAATCCTGCACAGTGCTCGCAGAAAGTTGGTTTAAGATAGGTCATTTCCTGAAAGTTATGAATAAACCCTGGTCCCATTTTACACTGGAACTGTGATTTAGCTCTCAGAAAGTAAGCCATCATTTCTTCTTTGCTTATAAGACCATCTCTGTAAGGGAAACAAAAAGTAGAGTAGATCTGTCACCGCTCACAGCACTGAACAATTCAGGGTTTTCTCACTGCAGAGAACATGCAGCACCCAAAGCACGGTCTTTGAAAGAGCTGCAACAGTCCTGGCAGGAAAAAACCCTTAAAGCCTTTGTGGTTCTTATCTGTCTTTAAACAGCAAAGACTGAACTTACAGCACAGACCTTGTTTTCTCACCTGTTCATGGTATCAGAGCACAGATCAGGCTATTGAAGGAAGTACCTTGACTTGCTGCTCACACAGACCAAGCTCTTATGCCTCTGACTGACCACCAGCCTTCACAGCCAGAGATGCTGGACAAGAGTTAACAAGCCCAACTGGCTGGGAAATACATGTTATATGTAACTCCTAGAATACTTGTTACCCTCTCTCTGCATACACATATTTTCCCTGGACTGCATATAACTTATTTGCTTCATCAGTCTGATGCCTGGTCTGGACACAGATTTCCATTGTAATCTGACAGTACTCTAGGGTTTTGACTCAATCCCAGCAGGAATTTCTCGTTAAGCTATTACATAAATGATTTTTAAAGTACCAGGTACAGCAGGACTCCAACCTGAGTGGACTTAAAGAACTGATTACAGCATAAGAATTTAAATTATAAGAGAATTCAGCCTTTGGTGATCTTGTCAGACATAAGAAACTTGGGGGACACTGTTACTTCGATATTTGGTTCCCTTGAGTTTTTAAATTGAGGGGAAAAAGAACCAAAAAAACCCCCAAAACCCCCAAACCCCACCATAAATAAATCTCCAAACTTACTGGTCTTTGTCCAGCACACAGAAGGAGTCCAAAAATGGGAAGTTGGCAGCTATACTTTCAAAGTCTTCCTGAGAAATATAGCCATCATGGTCATGGTCATAGTTCCTAAAGACAGACTGGGAAAAAAAAAAGAAATTGTTGTACTAATATCTTGCTGATCCTGAATCTACACCAGCTTCTTCAACCATATAATTACAGGGCTCTGCTGCATCTGTTTTATTACTTTTATTCTTACAGAGTATTTCAATATGCATATGTGTTGGACTCTGGGGGGAAAATGGCTAGTTTTTAAAGAAAACTTGACCTCGGTATTTATCTAGTGATGGTCCTCCACACCTCTTCACATGTAATTATTCTTGCTTTGCTTTTCTTCTTTATTGGAAATATCACTAAATTATGCTTTAGAATCACACACACACACAAAAAAAAAAAAAAAAAAAAGAAAAAAAAAAAAAGGAAGAAAAAAGAAATAAAAAAAAAAAAGAAGAGAAGCAAAACAAACCCAACACAACAGCAGCTTTCCCATGAGTATTTCAGGTGGTTTTGGCTTCACTTCTAGTTGGTTACTTCTACCCTGTCACAGTAGTGTTTCAATCTGGTTTGTTTTCTAATACTCCGACCTCCAGGTCACAAGCACTTTGGACATAACAACCATTATATTCCATCAACCCACTCCAGTTCATTGCTAGCTAAAACTAGACATAGAATCAAATTTAAAAGGTCAGATAAAGTGATGGAAGCCCTCCTTAGCTGCTAAGGAATTACGTTATTCTGTCTTACTGTTTGCACAGGTGTGCAAGGGGTGTTAACGCTACGTGTGAAAAATGAGTGTCAAAGTCAACATGATTATCTGAAAGACACATAGTGAAGTACAAACTCTTTCATTAGATTAAAATTTGGTTGACAAAGACATTCAATTAATATACCAAAACCTTTGAGAGGTGTTTGCATTATCCTTATTTTAACAAGTACCTGACAAAACCAATTTCTAAGTATCTTTCAAAAGACCTGTAACCAATGACTGGCAGACCTCAAAAATGCATAATTAAGGAGGAGCCAAAGTGTAAACCTGAGTAGCATTCAACTCTCTATGTGATAAAAACAGTGCCTTAAAGCACAATTCAGAGCAGCTAGTAAATGGCAAAGCTTGGCAAAACAAAAACAGCTGTATGGAGCAGTGTGAGCCTTGTAGTAAGTTGTACCTCCAAACCTGTCAAACTCAAGATCATACATCCTGATCCAGGCCAAAATTGTGAAATGGGGACCAGATTTTCCCCAGCCATAGGAACAAGCAAACTGCCCACCCAGCATGTTCTGGAAAGATTAAGGAGTTGTGACAAACTTCCTATTTAAACAGGCTATCAAAGAGAGGTTTGGATGTGGAGTGATTTTTATCAACACATATGGCACTGACAAAAGCAACACAGGAACAGCATGTGCATTTCTGGCATCTCACATAAAAGGAAAAATGAAACCTTTTAAAAAGAGAACATGTACAAAAAGTAAACTGCAAGATATATTTGAAGTCTGAGAAAGAGAACTGAAGGCTTTGTTTAAGTTATGTTAACAACATAACCCCAATTAATGATCTGTAACACAGACGAGGTCAGAATTTAATAGTTCCTCCCAGACTTAGTTATTAATTTGTAAAAAGCAGAAGGAAATCTTGCTTCATAATCTACAACACATTTGTGCTTGCTCTACATGCTGCTCCCGTCACTAAAAGTCCCTTACACACCAACATGGCAGCGCTCATTCTCTCCAAAGGAATCCCACAGTGTTTGGTTTTGTTTGCATAAGCTAACACAAAACATCACCTTCCAAACTGAAGCTGGAAGATCCCAGCTAGAATTCTGCAAGACCTCACATCTACATTTTTGAAGTGACACCAAGACAATGCCATCTTTATCATACATAATATGCTCTGGACAGTCAAATAACAGCAGGGTTTCTGGAAAATTTCTCTGGACCTATTAATGTGTGACACCATGTTTCTGAGTAGTTTTATTTCCAGCTGTTTGTTACCAGGCATGAACTGGGTGGCTAGAGCTGCAAAAACTGAACTTTGCCCTCTGAATTTATATTTACTAGGGAAGCCTACTGAACAGGAACAAGATTTTGGATGCTCCTGCAAGTCTGCTCCTTTGTATCCAGAAACCTGTTTACTAATTTCATTATTGATTACAGGAATAAAACAAATATTTCTGAACATATCAGCAACATCTCAAATTTGTTATCCCATGTCTGAAATTCACCCCAACCATAACAAATCTCTTGATAACCTTGAAATTAATTATAGTGATGAAAATATCAAAGCTCTCATTCTCTTTGACCAGTATATTATTCCAGATACTTACATCCACCAGTTTTCGTATGTGCTTGTTAATGACTGTAGGGTCAGGTTTTGGTACCACTCCAGATGCCCACTCCAGTGGCACTACTGGCTTGTTAGGGGTCGTCGGGGAGGTAGGCTGCTGAGAGATGGATCAGAACACAAGGATTTTCAAATCTGAGTTAAGAAGTTGAATTTCCCATTAAAAGCAGCTCTAAATGTCAGAGCTACAATCACAAACTGTTGGAGTGCCCTTGTTGTAAAAATGTGCTTGGCAAAACACCAGGCAAGGTTTTTAAGCGTTGCTTGCCTCCACTAACAGCTCCAGCTGGGAGCAGGAGCAGCACCCAGTCATCTCCAGAGGGTTCAACAGCAACAAGACTCAGAGTAAGAGGGAAGGAAGGAGGGTCTCTGGACATAGCACCAGAAATAGGCAAGCCTATTTTCTCCTTCCCAGTAAAGCCCTGAGGAACTCTCCACTACAACACAGGCTGCCCCCAACTCCCTGCCAGAGGGACCATGCCCAGGAGTCACGCGAGGTGCTGCCACAGACTAAGTGAGTGCTCCTGCTCTGTGCAACACCAAGAAGAGAGCAGGGTGCAGAAATGGAGGCAGAATTGTGCTCAGCAATCCCAGTGGTTTCTAGCTGAGATGCGCCAGGATGCACAGCTTAATTCATTGAGGCATCCTAGGCAGAAAGGGGTTAACATTTGACTTGCTCTGCAGATAACACCAGCCAGACTATTTTATTTTGAAAACAGCTTGGTCTTGACAAAACAGTAGCTGACAGCTCACTTGATGCACAGAGCTTGCAGCTCAACTCCCTGCACACCACTACGGTGCTTTGAGAGTAGCTCTGGCATGCAGCTCAGCTTCTTCAAGTAGAAAATAGAGAACAAACCCAAACACAGTTTCAGGTAAGGATTCAAAAATAACCAGTTATCATGAAAAATGCTGTAAGGCTTATTGGCCTTTTCCTGCATCTGCCACTGGCCATCTAAGCAGATGAAGCAGTGTCAAGCAGAAAAAAAATCAGCATGGTTTTGATCAGAAGGGAGAGAGTCTACAGGCTCAGAATGCCCTGTGTTAGCTGATGAGCAAAGAACCTGGGTTTCTTCTGTCTCCCTTTAAATTGGTGTAAGTTATCATTGTGTATAACAATGGTATTGTAGACTTCTACTCCAGGATGAAAAATGGTCACTAGTTCATGCTCTGCTGTGTTTGGTTGGAAAAGAAAAAGAAGGATTTGTTAGTGGGTTGCTTTATTAATTCGGCTTTTTCAATTGTTAGAACAACTTTTATCAGTGCCGCAATGGATTTTGACCCGTACAAATGTGCACAAATAAGTCTGGGAAGAAAAAATCCCAATGTCAATAGAATTTAATTTCAACCAGAAATAGTGAACCTAGGCATCCAGCTCTATATGCTGAAAGCACTGACAGAATGCTTTTATTCTGAAATTAATGCCATGACACAGTAATGAACCAACACGGTGGTAAGTACTTTTGCTTTAAAAATATGCAGAAATGCATAATTTTTTTAAAGATGACATGTTACATGATAACATGTAACATTCCAATATTGTTACAGTCTTGTGGTTATGGTCAGAGAATAAATATGAATATGCCCTCTTCAAAAATAAATCTTAGACTAAAGGGACTGAAAGCATAGGTATCAAAAGTGTCAGCATGGTGCTAGACTACCAAGTCCTCACAGGGAGCTTTTAACACCTTCTGGTCTGAGTGCACAGTGGCAGAAAGAGGCTGAATCCACTGGAGCCTTGCCCTTTCTTCTGGGATATTTCATTTGAAGCCTCATTCAATTTCCATGCTTTTTGACAATTTGCAATGAAAACTGCATGTTACAGCTCATTACCCATAGGGAAATGCTGATTCCTTCTATTTCACTCATAGACTCACTTTAACAACCATGATTTTATTTATGTGTTTGAAATACATGCTATTAAGAAAGGTGCTAATCAGTTGTCCAGAGACTACAGAGCTGAATTTATGGAGCATTCAGAAACACCATATCCGGTCCTGTTGTTTGTGATTCACTGTATCTCCTATGTATTTCATCAGCACAGGGATAATGGTATTGTAGACTGAGGAAGCATTTTCAGATGGGTGCAAACATCTGTGTATTTTGGCATTGAAACAAATTCTACTGAAAAGCAAAAAAATTATCTAAGTGTGTCTTTGGTGGCATAATTGCACCAGGCACAGTTGTCCTCTAGGCAATAGCTATACTAGTAAGAACTCCCAACAGGATCATTGATGCAGGACACTGTGACAGGGAAATGCTATACAGCTGGTGGTCATTCTTCAGTGTTATTTTAGGCTGCTATTCTGACTGAAGATTCTCCTCCCAGTTTTAGCAGGATGAAAGTCTTGCAAACTCGTATGCTAACAGATCAGCTCCACTTTTGACTAAAAAATGACTGCAGCAGCATGAGGCACTTCCTCCACAGTGCACCTGCATGGGAGTGGTACCCATATAATAATAAATCAAGGAGCAGTTGGAATGATATAACTCTGTTGCCACTTTGCCTTTGACAAATCTTTCCACATACAAAAGCTCTACAGATTCTTTCCCCTCTAATACAGCTTGTGTGCTTTGGCACTCCATCAGAGAGAAGTATGCTTCAAATAGTCCGGCTTCTGTCAATTCAGCTGCAGCCTTTTACCCATCAGGGTGCTGCAACAGCTCAATGTCATTGGTTATTCATTGATCCTTATGCAGGAGTCTCACACAATTGCTGCGTACTGATAAAGTTCACAGCATTGTTTGTATTGCTTTTGTCCTGATTAAAACTCAGGCTGGAGATCAAAGCAACAATGTCATAATTTTTTTTTCATTTTTACGGTAGTGGCCCATTAGTCCTTCCACAACATAGGTCTGTAATACTTCAGCTCTGATGGCAGTAATGAGAGTATGAGGGATTCAAAATGATTACATGTTCAAATCATGTCCAAAATGATGGAGACTCAGTGGCGAAATTCCAGGTGTTCAAACTGAGCAAGTGTTGGGTATGGAAATATTCATTAGTTTCCTTACTGTCACCCATCATAGACAAAGCAGGAGCACACAGTCCTCACATTGGTCTCCAAGAATGATAAGCTATCTTAAAACCCAGAGAAACCTTGTACTTGGAAAGTAAGGAGTTCTGCTCGCTTGCTTGCTTTTAAGAATACTTCAAAACCTCAAAAAGCACTGCAATGCATGACTTCAGACTACTGGACTCTGCTCTCACACCCTGCAAAGCATTTCCAGCCACCCTCAGTTTGTGCTCGTGTCAGACTTGAGAAGGCTCAGCCTGAAAGCATCACGTGCTAGATATGATAGGTAACAAAAATGTTAATGCCCTGATGAAATGCTCAGAGCAAAGAGGAGTCACCAGACTTTGGCAATGGAAGAAAGAGTAATACTTAAAGTGAAATTCAACCAGTAATTATGAGATTTATCTATATTCTCAGACTTGCAAAGAATAAAGAAAAAGGCATCAATGCAGTATTATCTTTAGTTGCACATAACAACAACAACAAAAGAGTAATATCTATTCTGATGTGTTTAAACATTACTTGAGAGTCCAAGATACAGCCAATTATACCTAACCAAACAGTTTTAAAATAGTACAGCTAATTATTTGCCTTACCTTAAACAAATATTTTCATTCAGTGTTGTTTTATATAACTGCACCATCATCCAGAAAATGAACTAAGCATCACACAATAAATAATTGATGTAAACTTACAATGGATATCTATACCTAAAGCAGAACTCTGTTTTCCAGGACTTGCAGAGGTTTTATTGAAAGATAATTAATAATGAAGTCTGGCACGTTCCACTATTTACTTCTTCCAATGTGCACTAAACCCCATCAGTAATGACTATGTTTTCTATACAAGCATAATGCTAAAAAGCTTTATATGAATATGAGTAAAGTAACACATTAACCATCATTAAAAAAAAAATCAGCTGCATGCAGAGAAGATAAGCAATATGTCAAAAAGCAGTAAAGGGTGACCTACAGATTTGGAGTTCCTTGGTTCCAGCACCAGCGAGAGCTTGTAGATATCATCCTCAGTATGATAGAGGTCCAGGGACAGCTATATGTAGGAAAGAGGGAAAACCAGTAATATTTATTAGACTGGGTTGAGTATGACAGGCTAGTAAACAGAGATAAACCTCCCACTGAAGCTAAACATAGTTTTGCTCTTGAGAACTCAGTATGCACACCAAAGCTGCATGAAGCTGCTGGAAAAGCAGATTTTCACAGAGCTGATGTAACCCACACTGGTGAGCACACCTTGCTGTACATGTCTGTGCTGAGCTGAGCAGCTGGAGGGCTGTCACAGCCCTCATCCCAATGCCTTGAGTGAGGGGACCTGAATGCTGACCTTGTGCAAAGAGGGACATTGGCCCCAGCGACCACCCTTATGCAAAACACTTTCCTTTAGCAGCTCAGTGGTCATGAGAGATGGCAGAGAAACAATCTGTTGAATACAAAAACTTAAGGAAAGAAGTTGTAGAGGGGCTCAGCTGAAAGGACTTCATATTGTATTCCAATCAAATTTTATTCCTGAAGAAGGGTTATAGCACTGCAGCTCTTCTATAGAGATCTGCCAGTGCAGAAAAAGCCTCTCTGGAAAGCCCTGGGCACTGACACAGGCACGTGAGGGGCAAGCTGGGTTTGCCACCACTGCTGATGCAGTAAAGTGCTCCACCAGGACAGATCATTTTTTACCCAGAAGATTTACTGAGAAAAAAGAAGGGGCAAAACTATGCTTAAAGTAGAGTGAATGTGTTTGGTTTTGCTTTGGCAGATGGGGTCTTGTGCGATGCAGGTCTGCAGTAAATTCCTCCTCCTTTGGAGTGATGAAGGAGAAAAGTAATCAACACTGTGTCTAATGTTTTGCAATGAGAGGAAACAAACATTACATGTTTCCTGTGATCATGTGCCTGCATGAATGGGCTTTGGAGTAATTGACATGATTTAGAGTCATCATCCACCTTACAAATCCCCAGTTAAGCTAAGATTGAGTTAAAAGGATGTTCCTGAGCAGGCAGAGAGAATTACAACTGACTAAACAACTGTGTCAGAAGGTTATTTTTAGAGAACCTGAAGTGCCAAGTAAAAAGCAGGACCAGCAACACTGTACTGCAGAACCACGTGTAGAAACCACCTTCTTTTAGGCAGAATTTTGTGCAGTGAATAAAACAAAAGCTGTGCCCTTCCCCAGGGTAGGTTCCCAAAGTGAACATATGGCTTTAGTGATGTCTAGAGATTGAATTATTAATTTTGCCTAGCTCTTAAGACCATGCTGATATTTGCCCTTTGTAATTTGGTTATGGGCACAGTGAAAGGCTGTGCATCCTGCAGGTTCCTTTACCCATCCGGCATGCTGCTGTCATAGGGTTATGTCCTAAAGATAATGTAGAACCAGTAATTGCTGTAACAAATATTGTTTGTGTACTTAGTTATTCCTTAGGTTCCTTGGTGGTATAAAATAAGCAGCACTCGGTCAGAACACGTGTTCTGTTCCTATGAAAGAGCACAGTTTTCTCAGCAGGCCAGATGAACAGGGTGTGGATTTGGGAGTGGAAATGCATCAGTATTTACTGAGCAAGCTTGTGTCTTCGCCTCCCTGAATTGAGTGACCTTATCATAAGCAGTAGTTGTAACTTCATTAGGCACAATAGGTAAGCACACAGGGGCAGGGTGTTGTCTAGTTCAGAAGTTTCATACACTAGCAAAAAAATTACAAGCATGATGACAATGCAGTTATAGAAGAGCTCATTTTATGTTTTATTTACAGTTTTGCTCTGATAGACAAACTGTAGGAAGAGTTTTCTTGGGATAATCTTTACAATGAGTGGCGGTTTTCATTCTAATTTGACTTTCATTGCTGCCCTATTTTTTTCCAAGCAATTTGAAGGGGGATTGAGAAGGGTAAGGGAGTGATCAAAATCGCATGACTTGCTGAACACAAGATAAGGAGGGTGACTTTCAGTTTGATTGTTTAGGTATTTCTCATTTTTTCACTAGATTGTACAAATGACTGGGACTTTCCAGTCATTTGCATATAGTCTCAGAACAGGTTAGATAAATAGCTGTTGAGACCTAAAAATAGTGGAGAAAAAATGGTGACACCAAATAAGTTCTAACAGAGTTAGTATAAATACTTTGTGGTCTAGTTGAGAGACTAAGATCCACTTCTAATCCACAGATTGTGATGAAACATTTACCCACAGGCTTTTATTCACATTCTGAAATAAAACCAATGTGGAAATACTGCACAGCAGGTAAGGAAATCCCTTAAGCATCTTTAGCAAATACAAGTTTTCTAATGACAAAAATGTCATTAGAGCTGTTAGTCCCCTCTGCTCCACTGCCAAGCTAGTGCCTAGGTCCTCTTTTATTAATTCTTAGCTCCACTTTTTGGATTCCAGGAAGTGGTACAGAACTGGGAACAAAGTCCATGAAGATAGAGTGAGTGTGGCCATTAAGGCAGGAAAAGAATAACCACACAGACCAAGAGCAAGCATGAACTAAGAAGTGAGTCCATCTGCATGTAACATGCTCTGGCTCACCGGCAGCTGAGCTGTGACACATTTACTGTGCTTGCCCTTGTAACTCAGACTCATTTACAAAAGACAAGGGAGGACTTGCTTTCTCCTGAGTGTTTGCAGTCTCCTATGCTGTTAAACCTGGCATATGTGTCACTGCTGTTCATACAGCAAACATGTTCCTTATCTGTGGCATGTTCACTTCCATGCAACATATTGGTTTCTTTCAGCTACATGTTCAAAGTTAAAATTCTGTGAGATAGAAGCTGATTTTTTTATGCTGACAACAAGATGGGGTGGGATGGAGAGGGTTGGGGATGGGAGGAAGCAGACTTCCAAGTCTGTGTGCAGGCATTTAAGACTAGAGCAGACCAACTTTCCAAATTAGTGGTCATTCAGCAGCTACCACTGGAGCCAGACACATATTGATCCCCATTCACCCTTCTGGTCTATACACCCAATAGCATCTCAAAAATGGCTGAAAGCCCCTTAGCCAGGTGGTCTGAAGTTTATTACCAAGCTTTTGCTCCAGCTTTTAAGCCAAGCTCATTTCATAGCTCTAAACAGATTTTCCCCAAACATCACCATTTCCAAACCACTTGAAAGGTATCAGCTCCCCCAGAGCCAACAGGGCTCCACCATCGAGGAAGAGAAAAACCAGGGCATATTCCAACATGCCCATGAAATAGCCATTTTATCTTTTTGTGCAAGTTATTTGACTAGCAAACCAGCACCCAATGATTTACTTGTTGAACAAGCACAGGCCTGGCTGTTAGCACTTGCTAAGTGTGGGGTAAAAGGCAACACTGAAAGGGGGGGAGGCCAGGCAAGAGATTTACACATTGCTTATCAGGACAAGACACCTACTAAAAGCTTGCCCAGATGGAAACTGCTTAATGGAAAAACAGCAGAAGTGACCAAATAGTTGGGTCAGCCGATGCACATGCAAATGAAAAGCACTCTACCATTTTTACGCCTTCACTAGACTTGAAAGGGAGTTTCTGTAAATAAGGTAAAGATGTGAAAAAATTTTAGAATTTACATTAGAGAGGGAAGACCTAGAAATAAAAAGAACAGTTAATTCTTCAGCTCTGAAAGCTGAAGATGGCTTTGGTAGCAACAGAGACTAAATCTGCTAAAAGACCATTTGCACATAGAAAGGTCAACTATTTTTAGTTGTTTTTGTCAGCTTTGAGTTGCTATTCTTTTCTTCTCCTCTCTCTCTGACCCCAGCCTATAACCTAAAACTTTCTTTTCAGCAAGAAGCTGGACAGAAACATTTAATATGCTATGTAAGTCCATTATTACTGTTTAAGAGACCGCTGCTGGAAAAAAAAAAAAAAGTGCTGTATTTATATGCACAGATGAGGACAAAACCTTTGTACTGGAGAAAAAGAAAAAAAAAAAAAGAAAAAGAAAAGAAATGAGAATATTCATTTTATGATATGTACCAAAATTGTGGTCCAGAACTTTTTATAGAAATTTGGGGTTTTTCCTTTCCAGGAGTCACCACCTTAAATCAAAAAGTCCCATACTATCAAATGTACTTGATCTACAACAACACTTCCAGTGACTAATATGAGGACAGAATTACCCTGTAAAGATTTTAGGACACCTACAGCTGTGTACCTTGGACATCCATGGTTGACTTCATCATTACATAAAGGCACCACCATAGAATTGTGCTAACAGGTAGAAAACAATACAAATTAATTCTAAACAGTGATCAGGTCTGGAATCAACACTGCAGCATGCAACTTCATTTATCACTATCAGATTGACTCAACTAAAACAAAGTCAGCAGAGTTACATCATGAGTGAATACATCAGAGCATCCTAAGTGAGAAGTACCCATCATGTATACAATTACTTCTCCAGGTAAATGAAATACACTGAATTAAATGTGAAAATACAAATCAAATCCCTGTCATTTTGCTGGAAACAAACAAAACAAGGAAAATATGTTGGTTTTTTAAAAGGAAAAGCAGATACACTATATGAACTCAGACTGATACAATAATGGATATGAAGCTGCAAGGTCTTAGAAAAATATGAAACTTCTTTCTCCTTTCGGAAAGCTGGCTGTCACAAAAATGAGAGAACAGCTAATGAAAGTGCAACAGCAGTTTAGCTTCCATCTCTCACTTCACATTGTCTACTTTCTGCCCTTCTGGACTCGCTCTTTTATTGCTCAGTTCCCTAAAGTATGAGGTTCCAGTTCCCTCAATTCACAGGCAAGTTTGTAAGAAACAACCAGGAAGGGGAAGAGTGTCATGAGAAAGCAACTCTCAATCCCTACAGAACCAAAAAAAGACAATAAATACTGGCCCTTATAGTCCAAAATTTAAGTTGAAGAAGTGTTGCAGTGGTCAACACTTGGTCTCTTCTCTTCCCCATCCCACTAACCAGGATTAGGACATGATCCCAAATGGTTCCACAAAAGGTGCAACTGGAGAAGGTTTTCCTATTCCCCCAAATTTTCCCAATCCTCATTACAATGAAACGATGGGTATATCCACACCGGCTTGGTAGCTCCAAGCTCCGGTTTGTATTTGTCAGCCTCCATAGCCTAAAGCTCGGTACCTGATCACTTCCAGCATAAATCCATCACGAACTACAATCTCTGCTTACTTCCTAGACATGCACATTTTTGAGCATTTTAAAGACATGGAAGGAAAAAAATCCAAGTCTCCTCCCAGTGGGACTCCAGTAAAGGCATTTACCTGTAATGAGTTATGTAAGAGTCACCTCCAGTCTATGACATGACTGAGCTAAAACTGGAATTTGGTTCCCACCTCCCCAGAAAGTGGGGGACAACACTGAGTCATTGACTGTTCTGGGCACAGCTATTCAGAGACAGTCAAATTCTTTCCCTGGGTTTTGACCTAGAGTTTTCTCTGTCATCCTAAGGAGAAAAACATGGTCTCAAGAAGTTCATGCCATACAATACAATGAACACTGGAAAAATTTTCTAATTTTTTCTATTTACATGCAGACCTTGTTTAGTTCTAAGCTTATTTTTAAAAGAATTACATTGATTTAAGGAAAGTGAAGAAATTCTCTAGTATGAATTAGAGATTTGAAAGACAGAATCAAATCACAAGAACAGAAACAGCATGAACTGATTACATATTAGGAGACTCCTTTATCTAACATGACATATTTCAGACTACTCTCAGGCTAGCAGGTGACTTTTACTTGCTTGCAAGATCAACTGTTTAATAACAAAGTGTATGACTTTTTCTTTAAGTTTCACAGGTTCTAATTTTATTTCCAAGATCCTGGGTTTTGCCCCTGACCTGGACATACTGTGGTGCTGGGTCAAACACTGCTGCAGTTGATACCAGTGTTAAAATACATTTCAATAGGAACAGGACTTGGCCGGATGGTTCAGGCTCCACATTTCAGTATGTCTTGAAATAAAGTGCAATATTTCTCAAAATGACATTTTTGCTTTAGCAAAAAGGTATTGCACGGTCTTTTTGAAATCTCACTTTCCTTTGGTTTGAAATGGAACATTCAAATCCTCATCTGTAACTTGGGTGTGCAAGTTTCAAACCTTCTCAAATGTGGTCACTAACAAGGGGGAAGGAGAGGGGAAAGGAGCAGGGGTTGCAGTGGCTGTTTAAAAGCATTCAAGAATATTTTTGTTTACTGGCTAGGAAAGGTACTGTGTCACATGGAAAGCACAGGGGAGCAAGAACAGAGTGATGCTCAAGTTGGAATTTCACTTTTGTGTCCATGTAAAGCTGTCACCCAACCTTTGCACAGGAGACATAAACCTCAGTTCTAAGTAGTCAGAACTTAGTTTTTGCTTCTCTGAACACAAATATAGCCCTCTTTCTGTCATTCTTAAAATAATTAATTTATAACAATCCTTTTGCTGCTTCTAGCCATCACATACTACAATAATGCTCTTCAACTTTATTAATAGCTTGTGTTAACTTGTTTCTGTTTTGTATTCTCTCCCTTTTCTTTTTCAAAACTGGGATCATGATACGCACTTATCTTTACATATATGAATGTTTCTACTGACACTCAGTATCCGAATTCCTGCAGTGAATGGAAACATGCTCAATACTTACGGTTAGCAGGTTGATTAAATCCATGTTAGGCTCTAAGTGATGAGATGCAGTTTGCAGGGAAACCAGTTCGCTCAAGGTGATGGAAAGCTGCTGCATTTTCACTATGTTAACTTTGTTCTCATCTATCCAATCAGGGAAAATGACATGGACAGCAATCAAGTCTTTCAAATGGACTCCTAAAATAGGAATTTTGAAGCCAACACAGTCAGCAAAAGCCTTGCGGTAGTTGCAGTAGTTTCCATTGGAAGAGACCAGCTCTGTCATTTCGTTCCAGTCCTACAAATAGCCAGAGAAGCAAGTCTCTGTGAAAGCATTCATAGCATTTCCTTAATCTGTTTTAAATGAGCACAACTCATGTCAGGGTGTTGACAGTGTTAATTTCCTCTCTGGCACAGGCAATCAACCAGAGGATCTCTGTGAGCTTATCCTGCTTCACTGAGAGGAATGCAACCAAAGTGCCTTTTAGGATGCCCTGCCATGATCCAAGTGTCATGCTGGTGAGACACCTGCAGTGCAGAACCCATCAGACCTCAGAGAGGTGATGTTATGCTCAATATGTCTGCATTCTGGAGTCCACCATACCTTTGTGACTTCTGAAGACAAATGAGAATGAGTTTCTTTGAGGCGAGAAATGGAGCTGTGGCTTAGACCTCCCACAACTGCCATCAGGGTATTGAAGTTCTGGAGGTGAAGGAGCTTCTGCAGGAGAGATTGACCACCCATATTTAGAAGTTAAGGAAATCAGCTACTCAGTGTCACACACAACATGCTAAAGGAGACAACCTATCACAGCTAAAGCAGAAATCACTAAGTCAGGGACATAACAGAACCATTGGGAATTTTGTTTTTTAATTAGCTTAGCTCAACAAGAAATATGCAGTAGTCACAGTTGCCAACTAGAATACAACAAAGGAAAACTATTGTATAGTTGTATCTGCTAGTTAAAAAATGAAGACATGCAACACCTGAACAAATAACCCTCAGTGATGCTGAACAGGCCATTCACTGAGGAAACAGCACAAAGAGCATCAGCTTATTTGTTTACTGCAATCCCTATTTATATTACTGCTTTAGAATGGAAGAAAAAGACTCACATGCAAGACTTACCTGTGCAACATTGATGAACTTTGTGATTACTTCTCCTCTTTGCTGGGGTGTCGGTTTGCTGAGAACCATGAGCTGGACCCACTTGGAGATACCATTAAATAAAGCAATAGATCTCTCCAAAGTAGGATTGTTGTCCAAGCAGCCATGGATCACGTAGCTTTGGTAGTCTGTGAACTATCAGAGAAAAGGCATTTTCAGTAAAACGGTGGACAAGTGAAGAATCAAATTGAAACTCTGGTAATTTTGTTCTTTTTAAAGCTTTTTTTTTTGTTTAGAAAATGACCATGACTCAGGGTCAGCAGACTCCACTGCACAACAGCTCTTTCTTAAAAGCTATTAGGTTTGGTTTGGTTTTTTACTTAAATGTCAACTTGCAACTTGTGTCAGAAAATACAGAAGCCTGCATGCTGAGCATGATGAGCACGATTACTACTTCAACCTTTCCCATAATTTACTCAACACAACATTTTATTCTGTGTACTTCTATTTGACATTCTCAAGGCATGATACTCTATAGTCTCCCAAGAATTACATTTCCTTAAATGTTTGGAAAACATTTTTCAGCTGTCCCTTGGAGAGAGATTTTCAGTAGCTTATGACATAGCTTCAGCTTGTGCAGGAAGTTGCTGGCGATGCCAGGCAGGATGGGATTCTTGGTCTTAGCTGATCAAACCCAGCCTGTTAGAGGACACACAAGGGTGCACACTCTAAAGCAGCAGTTGCTTGTTTCATAGCTGTAGATAAACAGTATTTCAGTGCTCAGATAATCTTAAATGTTTTCTCTTATAGTTAATACTGCCCTTCCTTCTCCCCTATTTTTTAAAATTACGCAAAACCAAAGACAGAATTCAGAATAATCACATTCTACAATTACATATCTTTGAGAGAACAAGTAGTACAAGATTCATTAGCTCTCATCAGTTGCAGAGAAACTTCTGAGATAGCAAAATTCAAGCTGAAGAATTAACAGACAAACCAGAAACAACAAGGAAAAAAAGAAAATTCATCACAGGTTTCAGGGTTTTTTTTCCTGGAATTCCCAAAGGAATCAAAACACGTCTTAAGTCTACTTAGAAATCCATGCCTTTTTTTCTTGTCCCTCCCTCCTTCTTTGAGGTTAGCATTGCACAGATCACGGTAGGGTGTTTTCCCATGATTTAAAGTCTAGAGCAATTAACCTTTGAACATCATTAAACAACGTCTAAAGTGATTCTATTTAGACTGGTCTCAGCTCCTCATTGATCTCTTTTTCCTTCCTCTCTTGAAACAAACAAAAAACCTCATATATTTTTCTTAGTTTTGGAGTTTGATTTTTTTTTTCATGCTCCTAAACATTGTCAAAAAGTTGCACTTGTCATGTTGAGGAGTTACTGCTTGCATTAGCCACCAGATACAGTGGCATCATGTGACCCTTTCATATGGGTATTTGCTGGCAGAAATCAGCTCCTTCCTTTGCATTTGGCTTACTCATTTTGTTTTGTTACAGCTTCTACTTTTATTTTCATCCATTTTTGCCTCTTGCCCATGTACAATCCTGTGTGAAAAGAAGCAACTGTAGCTGAACTTCTCTCAGTGCCTATATGGTAGAAGGAGGAAAGGGTAGTTGTGCAGTCTCTGTTCTTGCAGGATTCCAAGACCCAACTGCCTAAGTCTCTGGGGAACATGATCTATCTCAGAGCTGAGCCTGCTTTGGGCAGGGGGTTGGCTTGGTGGCCTCCTGAGATCCCTTCCAACCTGAATTGGCTGATGAAAGGACAGTTTCTGAAGAAGTGGTTAGGAGTGAACAGAGATTACAGGGACAATATAAATTTCAGTCTTTTAAAATACTCTGATGTTTACTGAAAAGCAATTACTTATTTTCTTCAGAGGGAAAAAGAAAATACCTGAAGATTTTTCGCAATACTATTAGTTTAATCAATTGCTGTGGTGATTGGCTACAGTAGCTTTTATCAGTAATTTTTGCCCAGAATTCCTTCACAAAATTAACTTCTGTCACTAAAGGCATCAGTCATGAAAAAGGTCAAGGAAGTGATGATGCAGCCATGGCTACGTACATCATATGAGTGATTATAAAGATTTACTACACTAAAATCTTGAGAAAAAAAGTCATAAATATTAAACCATGTGAAGACTCTTTAAAGGCAGGCTCCTAATTACAAGTGACAAAGTCCTAAGCTTCTTACAGAAATTCTCCTGAAAGATTTATGCTCCAGAAAAGTGAGGTGTTCAGCTAGCTCGATGGGCTCCAAATGGTCAAACAGCAGGCAGGCTTTTCCTTTCTTGGAAATTCTCTTCCTCTGCGTCACTCTTCTCATCCAGTCATAGGAAGGACTGCAACAGAGTAGGTAGAGGTCTCAATTCTCTTTGGGTATATGTGAGTGCAGCCACAGCTGGAACATATTCATGAAAAATTACCAACAGGCAGACCATGAGTTTTCTTATCTGTGACATCCAACACATAACAAAAACCCTGAGATGTCTGTTCAGGAGCACAACAGAGGCTAAAGAGTCTTGGAGGCATTACTGCAAATGAAAAATGATAGCCAGTTTCTATCACAACAAAAGGACAACTAATTCTTCCCCATGGTACAGGCAGCCATAACTGAAGATGCTTTGGAAATACAAGAACAGTTCACACTAAATTATGAAACAGAATAAAAATATACTTGACTAACATCAAGGATTAATTTTTACTCTGTAAGACCACATGTCCCTGAGAGAATGGAACAACAGAAACAGCCAAACAACTCACAAAACAGTAAGAAGTGGGTCGAAAAAGGCAAATCATTTGCTTGCAAGCAATGGAATGATTCCTACCTATATGCAGTAAAAGCACTTCAGAGAGCAGAAAGATGTTTTACTTTAAAATGGTTAATATTTTAATGTTAAGTAGGTCAATATACTAAAATGAAGATTTAAGAAACAATATTCATGTGATGTCACTAGTACTATTCTTGAAAGAAGCCTTCATGGACTTTAGCAATGCTGTCCTTCCAGGTTACCATGACGTTTTTAAGTAAGGAAAAATCACTGTGCAGGTGTCATATTTTAAAAGAAAATTTAGTGTATCAGGAGAGATACAAGAGCCTGTCTCGTGATGTTTAAAAGGCAACTTTCAGAGTATCAAGGAAATAGTAGTCTAATCATGTGGATGCAATACAACTACAAATGTGAATGCTTAAGATTAACCAGTTAAATCACAGAAAAGAAGCACACAGAAAGCCATTACAAAAAAATTAACAAATCATTCACTGATGGGAGAGCAAAAAACCTTCTCTAAGAAAATCTAAGATGTACACGGCATACCGGCCACTGCATTGCTTGTTTTTCTGTATGAAAACTTATAGAAGAAAAAGTAATATCAATCACTTAATTGGCACTAGCTTTGTCAGGAAAATAATTTATTTCCTGCTAATATGAAACAACTGCATACAGATAAGAATGTTCTCTTTACTGTGAAACTATAACTAGAATTTCAAATTTTTAGTAGCTTCAGATTTAAAGATAATATATTTTGCAACTGCTTTATTGCTCTCTCAAGATCAAGATGGCCCTTAATATTTTTACATTTCGTAGAGAACTAGAATTTTGCTGTTACAGAGACAAAGATGTTGCAGCTCATGATATCCTTACATGCTGGAGATATCAATGAGATGGATGTGATCCTCATATCCAAGCTGGCTGGCTACTTCTCGAAACTCTTCAGTCAAACGAATGAGCCCAAGATCCAAATTAAACTCCGCAGGAAATTCCAAAATCCAGTATCTGAAATCCACAGACAGCAGTGAAGGGATGCCCAGGGACTCAGGCATAACATTCATTGACTGTATACAGGTATATACATTTTATTTCATAGGATTTATTTCAGACAGACTGGTCTTTGGGCAGAGAGTGTGAATTACCTCATCGTGTTGCTTCTGTAGTTATCTGTGACACTGAAGTGGCAAAAGCCACTTTATCTCATAATTTCCTTTGCTTAACTCACCACAGGTCTACAAAGCAGCATTCTATTGAAATGCAAAATTAAAATGCTGTGACACACACAAAAGGCACACACAGTGTCCTAACTCAGACTTCGAGAACACCCAAACCAGACTTGCACTTAGCCCCTGTTCAAGTGAGACACTTTGTTTGCCCAGAAGAGATTTTTCAGGGGAAATGGAAATGTGAATTTGAGTGGCAGTTCTACCATGACAACCATGTAAACCAGATGTAAGTCCTGTAAGCTGACATATAAACCAGGAAGCCTCCTCTGCTGTTGAAGGGGGTATGGAAAAAGATTTATCAGTCTTGCTTTCCATAGCCCCTCTCACCTTTCTTAGTGATATAACTTCGTTCAGAGAAAGGAGGAGAAAACACTTATTTGGGGGAAGCAGATTATATCACTTTAACTTAAAAATTCATGCTTTCTCTTTTACAAGGATATGTTTCTACACTAGAACAGCCTAACACATGAAAGCTTTCCCATAGAAGCAAGGTCAGAGCAGTCAGTGCAAGGCTCAGAACACACCCAACCTGGAACAACTCTGGCATCACTAACACACACCTGTCATCATACATTATGTAGGGATTGCATGAAATGAAGCAAACAGCCCAGAGACAATCTTCCTTTCCCACACTAGACTACATCTGGAAGCAGAAGGTGTCTCTCCTCTGTGTGGCACTGAACCAGTCTCCCTCTAAGAGGTGTCATGCTCATGCACCAGGTAAATCACAGCACAAGTTTTCAGTTGGCTTTTTAGCTCAAGGCTGTGAAGGGTCTTAAAAGCTGGATGGCTCAACTTAATTATTTTCAACACACAGAAATTCACTCTTCACTGTAGACTGGGGATCAAGTTAAAAAAACCCACAAACAAAGCAAATTACATTGATAGTATTACAAGAAGCACAAAACCAAAATGCTAGAGGATCAGAAGTGCATTTACCTCATGAAGTAGCAGATTTTCAATCTGAATTCATTGCAGTTCTCGCCATTGGCATCTCTATATGTATGCTAGTTAAAGAAAGCTTTGTCTGCCTTGATTCAGGAATGCTCTTTTTCTTCACTGAACACTGACACTAAACCAGATGAATGAAAACCAGTATCAGATTTTTCTTCTATAGATAACCACAGTATGCTCTCATATTCCATTCCCTTTCACAGCATCTTAGGGGCCAAAGACTATTTCCTGGCTGCCACCTTTTCCCCCCCTACTATAAATCCCTCTATTTTACTATTCTGAATATTCTGCTGAAAGATTTCTTGCCAGCTCTAGCTAATTAAGTATGATAAGACTTAAGTCTTAAGAAGTGTAAGTGACAAGCAAGTACTTAGATGCCTCTCAAAGTTTGTAGTACTGCCAGCCTGCTGCAACACATTTGAAAAGTTATCTTGGCCACATATTTGCAGTTATCCAAAGTTAATGTGAAGTATGTGTCAGCATTCTTGTACGTACGAACAAAGTCTACAAGCAGCAGCATAAAGAAGCTCACAAACTTCCATCTTTCAGGCTGAAAAAAATTCACCTGTGAACCTTGTTTGTCACTAATTAATTGGCATGTTTTTACATGCAGTGACAGAAACGATCTGCTTTTGATGCTGTAATGTGGATTTGCAACACTTTGTGAAAGGATATGTGGACAGAAGCTTGCCAGCCAGCTCTGTCGAAGGCAGGTACCAGCGATGCATTAAAAGAAAGGTTCTTGGCAAATGGCTGGAGCACTGATTTCCTTTGTCATCTGCAAAAGAGAAACAATGAGTTAACCACATTATTACAGAGGAGAGCTTTTATTCTTCAAGTGGAGTCAGATAGAAAGGATCCAAAGTGGAATTTGTCACTAATTAATTGGCATGGGTAAGAAACAAAAGCAAAGCACAAAAATGCTCCTTTAACAGTAACTATTGCTAGAATGCAGTGACAGTTATTTAAATGGACAAAACAAATCCAAATGAGTGTAGATAACTGGCCATAGCTTAAAAAGTAGGGCATGGACAGTACTATGCTAAATGTTGTACAAAGACACTGCCAATAACCCAAAGAACAAATCCAAAATTAGCCCACCAAATGGGTGGGAAGACAATTTATATACAACCACTTATAATATTTATTGTATTGCAGCTTTATAGCTGTAAGTTAACAATTCAATTGTTAAAAAAGGGATCTGCTGCAAGAAATTCAATGATAAAGCACCTCATATCTGCGCCCAGGGTCCCATCTGCAGCTGTCTTACAGAAACCCTTGGTCTTTGCACTGTAGGCACTGAAACTACACAAAGGGTTATTCCCTGTCAGGCTGGATGACCATCAGTCTTCCCCAACATCAGCAATGTTAGGTTATTCTCTGTCTGTCTCTAGAAGACAGTAGATGATACGATGTATGAAACAGGAACCACACATGGACTACACTTGTCGAGACAATGTGTATATAAGAAGAGACATTATTTCCAAATGACAAGTGTACGGGGTCTGCTAATACTTTCATTAAGTTCTAGAACAACAAGTTGGATGGTGGTCTACAGAAATGGATATATATCAACTCATCTGACTGCAATGTGATATATATAATGATTAATGGTGTTATGGATCAGGGCCTTTTTCATTGCTTCTTTCCCTCAGACCCAGTACATCACATTTTAATAAGAGTAAAAAGATTACATGAGCCCTAAGTCATACTCTTGCCAATTATTGCATGATGATTTGGAAAAGCTTTAAAAAAAATGACTGGTCAGAAACACAGCTGTGTAACTACTCAAGACAAAGATCCATGCCAGAAATAACTCCTTGAATAATTCAACTAAACATTTCTCTTGGTGAAGGCCAGCATTTTAAAAACCACCATACCCACCATTGTGCATTATCTTATTAAGAAAATTTAATACAGTATGCATGTGATTAAATTGCTGCCTTGTGTAATTCTGGGACAAATTGAAACATGGAAAATTTTACAGAACAGAAACGTTGTTTGCCAAGAGAAAGACCAGCTAAATCAGAGAACAGCAGGATTTATAAGATTAATTTCAAGAACAAGAAAATAAAATATAGAAAAAGCATACCAAACATTTCAATACAAGTGTGCAAAAGCTCATCTAATGTTGCAGCCTTCCCAAGTGTGTTTGACCCCATTGTCCTTTAGTCGTTGTCAAAAAACAAGAGACATTTTCACCAAGTAGAAGGATGCTTCTTCAGATGCCCAGATTTTTCACTTTACTTTGCTGGTTGCATTCTTAACTGGACTTCAGTGAAAATCTGAGGAAGGTAAAAGAAATCATTATTATATGACTATATGGGAGACTTATCAGGATGCAATGATTACAGTTCAACTCATCTTTTCTGATAAATGTTTTTCCCCCACATGATATAGAGCATGTGAAAGATTCCTGTAAGCTTTTCCTACATTCCAATTTGTGTTTCTAAGTGTGTGTCCACTAGCACAAAATAAATCCATAGCTAGGGTCATAAAACAGAAACCAGATGGTAAATGAGGGCATGCACGTACAATGACGCACATTTTGTTCGGGTCATTCTTATTTACACTTGATAAGTCACTTTTTGTTAATAACCCTGCTTTTATGTTTTTAAGCATAACCATTTTTTTCCCCCTAAGGTTACTGGTTCATGGTAATGCTAATGGTCTTAATTGGCACAGGCTGTGTAAGTGTTTAATGAAGTTCACAGCAAACATTAAACTAGGAGGCAATTTTTCAAAGCCTCTGCAGATTTTTAAATAAATCTTCCCACAGTAGCTACAAGTCACTGAAAGCTGAACATATCCAGAAATGTCTAAGTTTTATACACTTATACATTTATAATGCATTTAAATATCAACTATCCATTTACCCGAATATGCACAGAATACTCTGTTACAAGTTTTCAGAAATAATTTTTCAGGTTGTATTTAAAAAAACAGAAAAAAAATCACTATTTTATTGTCTGTCTGTGACTGCGTCCCACTAGTGCCTGATCATAACAACTGTTTGAAATGTGACAAACAATGACAATGTACAGCCAACAACTTCTCTAGGAAAAAAAGCCAAGAGTAGAATTAAAAGAGTCCTTGGAGTGAAACAATACAGGAATTTGGGAAATTCAGTTTCAGAAGTCATAGCCCGTAACATTAACTTTTTAATGTTGGTCATGCAAAGCACTAATGAATTAAATACCTGCTTTAATTCACCCACAAATACCAAGCTTTTCAAACCCATCATATCACTACAAACTCAGTCCTGGTAGGACTGGCATCCTTCATCCCTTTTGCTAACCTGCCCTGCTCCCTCCCAGAGGCCACTGTCATAGTGAGCACAAAGTGTTCTGAGCTGGGTCTCTGACAGCCTGCAAACATCACTGTGGTCCAGCCACCCAAGTGACACCAGGCTAGGGCTGCTTTACTGGCTCTGCTGGTGCCACCTCAGCCACCAGCTCACACCCACAGAGTGCTCTTTCTTCAGCAGAAGGCAGGGTCAATTTATCCTGACTCCCACCTCCCAGAAAGAGGAGAAATTGCTGCTCATTCAGGGCAGGTTTGCACTACTGAGTTTACCATGCCCAGACTGGCTGCTGGGTGCTCATTTCTGGATTTCTGGCCTATGGTAACTCTTACCTGCACCTCAGATCCACTTAGGAGATCACTGACAGGTCAAGGGTGCTCTAGCAGCTCAGCACCTGGAAAAGTGTCCTGCCTTGAATACTTATCTATAGACCCAGCTTCAGAGTGCTGTGGTGTTGACTCTGCTCTAAGCATGCAGCAGTGTTTTGCATGGAAGACCTTCAAAATATACCATTTGGCCAAAGACACAAGTGTTATGAGAAGCAGGTGAGAGAGCTGGGGTAGTTTAGTCTGCAAGAAAAAGGGAAGCTGAGGGGAAACCTTATCTCTCTCCACAACTACTTGAAAGGGTGGGGGTTGGCCTCTTCTCCAAGGTAACAAGCAACAGGATGAGAGGAAAGAGTGTCAGGTTCTATCAGGGGAGGAATTTAGATTGGGTGTTAGGAAAAATATCTTCACTGAAAGGGTGGTCAAGCATTAGAATAGGCTGCCCAGGGAAGTGGTTGAATAACCATCCCTGGAGGTATTTAATAAAGCGTGTAGATGTGGCACTTAGGGACATGGTTTAGTGGTGGATTTGGCAGTGCTCGATTAATGGTTGGATTTGATGATCTAAGATTTGTTCCAACCTAAACAATTCTATGATTCTATACTATTATTTTGAGATATATCCTAAAGCAAGGTTCTTTCTGGTCCCATCCAACAATGGATTTAGGCATGACAGTCTTTTCCCTGAAGCTGAAAGAACCTGGAGGATGTCAGCACAGCTCATTGAACAGTGAGTTTCTACACGCCAGTGAACATACAGTGCTGCAGGCCAAGTCAGCTGACAGAAAACCAGAGCAGAGAGGTACAAGCATTAAATCCTGCCCTTTCCTCCTAGCCAGAAGAAAGCACTTTCCTCTGAATCCAGTGATGCAGAACCCCCTGTTGAAGGAACACTCTTTTTCCAGGAATCACACAGAGCTCCTGCTTGCTGTGAATTGAGGGGAAACTAATCCTTTCACACAACAGTAAGGAGTCAGAGCACCCACCTAAGAAAAAGGGGGAGGTGAGTGCACAGTGGTCTTTGGCTTTGGACCTGTGCTTGGCATTTTAGCAGAAGGCATCCTAGCAGTGATTCCTGGGGCTAAGCTGGGCAGCCTCAACCTTTCCTGCAAGAGCTGGGCTATCACAGGAAACCTAAAGTTGTCTGAAGTGAACAAGAGGAAATGGAGAGATATGTGGCTCTCCAACCTTCTGGTCAAGCCACACAAGCCATGGTTACCCTAGCTTCAATCTTTCTTTCCAAGCCTGTTTATGTAATTAAGGTGAAAAAAACAAAGCCAGCAGAGCATTTGCTTGGTTAGAGAGTTAGCCATCAACAGAGCAGCATTTTTCAAGATCACAACTTCATACCTAACTTTTGCTAGAATCCCACCTTGGGCATGTTTGTCCTTTTAGACCACCCTGAAATCCGTCTCAAAGTGCTTAAATCATTGGTGTGATTTCAGAGCCAGCTATCTGGCTCTTCGAGCTTCACCTGACTTAGTGGGTTTTTTTTCAAGAGGAGGAAAACAATGTAATTTTTATCCAGCTCTTAAAAAAATGAAATGGAGAAAAGCTATTGGATTTTTCTGTCTATCCCTTGAAAATTGCTGAGCATGAAATGTAGGAGTGAAAAAGATTTGATTTGACTTTTCACTTTTGTTAGTATTACCATCCTTCATAATGTAGCATAGGAGAGTATCATCTCTGCCTTCTGCTGACAGCAGGATAAAGACAACCATATAGTAATTAACAAGTCATAACCAGTGTAAAAATTGCAGAGGTGTTTTTTTTTTTTTATTTTATTCAATTATAAGATAACTACTTAAGTACCAGATACCTAGGTCCTGACATTACAGCACAAACAGCCTATCTGACTCCTAAATGTCAGAGTATTATTCTAATAATGCTTCTAAAAGAAGAATAAAGTATTTCCACTAGATGAAGAACTGGCTGACTGGGTCTGAGCCAAAACCTGCTGTCACATCTCTTGACTGCAGACTCCAACAACCACAACCATTACATCAATTGTACAATTAAGCACTGCTGTTCTACTAAGACAATAAGCAACTTGTCTATATCATGCCATAATGGTATCCAACCACAGCAGCATTTGCAGAGTTGGATGAGTAAAACACAGCTATAAATGTCATCTACATAAATTAAATAAAATATATTCTGTCAATGGTTCAATGCAAAAAAGCACAAAAATAGAAATAAAATCATAGCAGAGTTTTTCTACATGTAAAGAATTAGAAATGTTTGAAATATGTGGCTATTATTAAGAAATTTATTTTCAAAGGTGCAGTTGGACTTCCCAATAAAGATAATCTAGATAATCTCTACCCCCAGCTGCTTCCCAGTATAGCTCTGAAACATCTTATTCCCATCTGGCTGTTTCAGGAGGACTCATTAAAGCTGGATAAGAAAAATCAGAGCTCACTCAGTGTGTCAGGGAATGATTGCATACTATGATGAAGATAAAAAAATAAATTTTTGCCTTATAATGGAATTATAAATCCTGCTTGGTTTACTGTGGTTAACAGACACTATGAAGGACACAGGAGGCACACAGTCCTCCACAACCACCCATTCTCATTTCTTTATCAGGCCCCTTGAAATTACAGTCTTCACTGCAAGTAACCCTCACATGCTGGGAAGGACTTTCAGGGCAACAAGTCTGGAATGGGTGAAGGCCGTGACAGCAAGAATATGATCGATATAAACCTCAACACTCCCTTAAAGTCAACAGCTTTGTCTAAGGGACCCCCTTCTTTTAGGCAGTAGTTACAACCATAACACCCCTATGAACGAAGTGAGGGTACCAGGATGTCATGCTTCATTTCATGAAATATTTCTATTATGGAATGCACACTTCCTACCTAGGGGGAAAGCAGAAACATCTGCAGTCATGTGCTCAGAGGTTAGAAGTTTGTTATGGACTAAACTGCAAAACAGAGACCCTTCCAAGCCCTGCCATCAGCCCAGCTGTCACATGCACAAAACTACTTTGAGCAGATGGCTTTCCTTAGTACTCTTGTGCAGTGTTCAGCATTTTGGAAGCCTTGAGGTCATGCTATTGTGGGCTGTCCGGAGACATGACTTTAAACATGAGAGAGCTGTGAGCTCTTGAGACAGGTGTGGTCAGGTGTAATACATTAGTTTTTAGATGAAACAGTATACTCGGACAGCAAACCTGTGGCCTTGTGCAAAAGCACCAATTAGTGTGAATAGGGTGGGCAGCATGAAGCCAGGTTTTAAATGTTGGCTACTGTCATTAGTAAAGCCAAAAGAATCCACTTTTACTGCTGGAGGATACTAAGGGGAGGTCCACACCTACAAGCTAAGGCAGTTTAACTAATATTAAAATGTAAAGCCAGTACAAATCCCTGTGTGGGCGCCCTTACATGGATTTCAAGCAAGTTATATTGGTTACAGATGCAAGCTAAACCAGTAAGTTGGTTTTAAATAGGCTTAAATTTGTCATACAGAGTAATATTTGTTTAGCTAAATGAAATTTAAACAGCTTTTTAGCCAGGCCAAAGTAAATGTACATGTAGCATTTTCCCCATAAATTAAAAGTAGGCTATTTTCCTTCTACTTAGGGAAAAAAAATCGTCACACACAAACAGTACAACTTTGACAGAGAGACACCACTATGTGTCTCAGTTTATCCATAAACTTTCTAGAGGCCTGCACACAGGATACTCATATTCTTTACAAGATTAGGACATTCCTGGGGCTTTAAGTCAGACCTCCCCTCATGTCCCCCTCCTCCAAGCCTATACAACATATCACTGAATGCTTGCATTAAACAGCTTCCACCTGGCTGCTGGAGGAGTGCTAAATGTGAGCAGCTGAACAGGGAAATCAAATCAGTAGCAGTATGCACAAAGAGAAGCTGAGAAGAAATCAAGAGTCTCATGAGAAGGTTTAAGGGTAACTTCCCTTGATACAACTTTTTCTGCCTTAATCTTATGTCTAGGGCAAGCTCTTCAGGACAGAGTTCTTGTCGATGTAGTGGAAGCTCTTGCAGTAAGACCCTTCCTTATGATTAATCTGCACACATGTTAATCAGTAATTACCAAAATAAGAATCATACCTGGGAAACGTAAGAGCTGCACCTTTGCCTAAACAGGTTCAATCAAGACATCTGTTTGGGCTCAAGTCAAGGGAGGTCTTAGATTGCCTACTGCATGATTCCTGAATTTTATTCTCTCCCAAGAATTACATATTTCTTGTAGCTGGTTAGTATCAGTTTTTTTGTTACAGTCCACTTCTAAAAAACTCTGAGCAAGTGACACACATGGTCAGGCTTCTCCAGTGTCTAACACATGCTGAAGCTGCCCTAGGAAAGGGTAGTGATGCTGGGCTGTCAGGCAGTCTAATGCAACAGCTTCTTATCCCAGTCCCTGACCTCAACCATCACATGCAGCTGGCTGCAGGATGGCACATCTGGCTTGCCAATGACGTTTGTCATGTGGAGCAAGGACACAGAACAAGGGAGAGATTGTGGCACTGCTCCATGAAGTCGTGGGGGTGGGGGGAAAGAAAGAAATTAAAATTAAATATGAGAGTCTTGGGCTCACCTGATATGACTTCATTATTCATTCACCTTTGCTACACACTTTCAGATAGTAGTTACACAATAAACCACAGTAAATGTCTGCACTCTATTGCTTTGATTTACTCTTTTTCTGGATCAAAAGGAAACTTCAAAAGACACTGAACAGAGTGGGACAGCTGTGTCTGAAAAGAGGACAGGGGGATGGTTAAGTGTATATTGCTGGTGGACAGCAAAAGCCAAACCTCATACTAACGATAGACACTGCACAGGAGATATCAGTGGCTCCACAGCTCTACAGACCCCATAGGTTAAAGTTTTACTTACTCCATTTCATTTGCCTACCCAAAGCCAGTGTAACCTCTGTAAAACTTAATTCATTGACAATTAGCATAAGTATTTAATTACTGATTTTTGTAGTGGGAAACAAAGACAAACTTTAAAGCACATTTCCTTCCACTTTCCCAGGCTAAGCTTCACTCCAGACACTGTCCTTCTTCCTTTTTATTGCTGCAGGTTGCACCAAGTCCCTTCAGTGAGCCAAGCAGCAGTGCAGGAGGTCAGGGTCAATACTCAGCACTTTCTCTCCACTGCTTCTTCCTTTTCACTCTGGTCCTGCTCTCCAGCATGCAACCCCCCTGCTGCCAAAACCTTGCTATTTACATCCCACAGAGCCTCTAAGAGATGAGCATTTGTGCCTTAACATGGAAGTATTCAAGTTACAAATTCTCGAAATGTATTTTATTGTGTTTAAACTTGAAGGAAGGCACCACTTAGCTAAACATTTACCTTCAGGTCATCACAGGTCACCCAATTAACACAGAAGGGTATTATAAACCGTTTCAGGCTCTAGACATCTACTCTTCTATGGGGACAGAGGTTAGATGAATAGGGCCATCAGTAATAAATCAAGTGAATATACAAATCCACCCATAGGGACTACCAAACTCTTAGCTCAAAGCCATATAATGCCTTGTGTAAGTTCATAAATTAGCATGTGGGGTGCAATACATGCTGACCTAACATAAAAGAGAAGCTTACAGAAATCATGAGGAATGCTAATGGACAGTCACACGACTGAATACTTTCAGTAATCAGAAAGTCACTTGATTAAGGCTTGAGCTGCTTAGGTAGCATTTTGGTTAGCATTCTTTTTGTGCAATATAACCAGGAGGATTTCAGAGATAACAGGAAAAAAAATACCCTCAGGTTCCCTCACTTATAACCCCTTGAAAATAATAGATAGCTTGATAATTGGATTTGTAAAAACAACAAAGGTTTCATTCTCAATTGAAATTCTAGTGTTTTATGGAACTGGTTATCTACCATACTTCAACTTTGTGCCATCCACTCCTATATTTCCTGTATTTACTTTGTTGGCACTTGCATCTGTAACTCCAGCTAATAATGGCAGTAAAATCTGAACACACCCCCTTGAGTTATTCCATGTACTATGCTGATGACTTCTTAATTCCATTTTCCATGAGTTAAGGTAGTCCAATTGCCCAGAATGCAACACATTAAAAGGGAGAGCTAAGGAAGACTTTAGTTTGTCTAAACTTCCAGCAATACTTCTCAGTAGATTTGTCACAAAAATTGTTTTGATATTCCCAGTAAAGCAAAAATAAATATATGACATTTGATTAACGTGTGTGATATCAGGGGATGCAGCTCTTCTGAGACTCTTTGCTCAGCTATATTCTCTTAAAGGCAAGCTAGAAAAATCACAATAATTAATTAGATTACTAAGAAATCCCAGGTCCTATTCATCTAGACCTTCCATTATGTTCAGCTTGGACATCTACCTTTTCTCAAACAAAGTTTATTTTGTCTTATTTTTAACTAAGTCAAATTTTTCTGTAATAGCATAGTCCCTGCGTAGTGATTTCTTTGAAGTTGTTAAATATTCCAAGAATTATGCCAGCTTTAAGAGTCAGCACTGCTTTCAGTGTCATATCACTTTTCAATCAATTTTAAGGCAAAGAGGAATCGTAAGAGCATATAACTTGTATTAAAATTCAGTAAGTTGGGTGTCAAGTTCTTGTCTGACAAACCTATAACTTCCAAATCAATTTTCCCTCAGAAGAAGCTTTTTCACTCCATATTGTTCTGTAATTTCCCATTATTTCCCACTGTAAACTAACTACTTATGGCACAGTACCCTGTAGGTCTACACTGGCAGACAGTCACATTGCAAACATCTGTGCACCCTTCACAATGATGCCAAAGGAACGCAGACACCTATGGAGCTTCTCAAGCCCATTAAACTCTACAGGCTTGTGCTGGTCACCCAAACAGTAGAGATTATAGCTAAGTGATCCCCTCTTCCATTGGCAATCTCTGCAGCTGTATTGTATCAAGGTAAGACAAAATCACTACCTGCAGTCACAGAAACCAGTAGGGAGAATTCAACACCTCCTACTAACCTGCTATCATTTCCAGCATCGATGACCATATCTGATTTCTCACTCTTTCTGGTTTCTGACCTTCCCCAAAATGAAGAACAACTGCAGTTACTTTACATCTACTAAAAGCAAAGGTATTACATATGGAAAAGGGGAGGTTAAGTGCATGTTTATTTTTCCTTCTTCAGCCCTGTTATCCCATATATTACCTCACATCTCTACCCATGGATTCACAACCTATACCTCTCCCATGTGAGGAGACGCCTCCCTGTGCAGTGAAAGCGGTTTTGCTGCTGACCTTTCCTCCTGTGACTACAATCAAAACATAGGTTGGCTTCAGAAATATCTCGACCACACATTTACAGCCTGGGAAGTACTTATCAGTGCAGTAAACTGAAGGCAGCAACTGGCAAAACAATAAAGGCAGGAAGAGGCTTTCAGAGACTTAAGTAATGGGAAGCTGGATGTCTGAGATGGAGCAAGACAGAGTTAAAAGGACAGAGGCTCCTTCTTCTTATTTGGCTGTTATGGTGCATTTCTAATCAGATATTTCTTTGTTTTCCCTTTGATGAATGTGGAAAATGGTTCACATGTAACTGCTATTTCCCTGCAGACCTGTTAATAGGTCCCAGACAAGGAGGGAGGCTGGACCAGTTGCTAATGGCCAGTAATCCTTGTCACTCCCTGGTGGCAGCTGCTTATTCCTTTGAGAGCAGTTGCTCTTTACAGAGAGAATACAAATTGCAGTGGTACGCTAGAAAAACTGACAGACACACATGAGAGTAGACAGACCTGCTGTGTGATCCCAGGAACTCATGCAAATTGCTGTCTCCTGCACACTCACACGAATCAGGGCCGCCTGTCCTGTGTGATGCAATGGGTTTGCAGCTGCAGAAGTCACCAACGACTCACGACTCGCAGGCAAGCAGGCGTGCAAAACGGCTGGTGGAGTAAAAACACAGCCTGGAGGTCAGCAGAGATCCAGTATCTTTCTTTTTGAAGTTCTGTCAGCAGATGCTGGACATCAAAACACATAAGCAGTTTCCTACCTCTAGTTATTTTTTATGAGTTTCCCTTGGGAAGATGGGTGAAACAGTGGCAGCTTCAGATTTCTTAATGATGCAATGAGAGTATTTTAAACATAGACATACAGTGATTCTTAGGCCAGTTCAGAGTGTTTTGAAATACTAAGCCTCCAACAGAGAAGAGCAGGAAAGAGATTATTTGCTGTTTTTAGCGTGTCTGCCTGGAGTTGGTACTTTTTTTTCCACACACTGTCAGTGAGCTGACTAAACCTTGTTTCCTTACTAAACAATCTACTAAGAAACACACACTAGTTAGTAGAACCATATGAAGACACAGCAAACGTCTGAAAATGTTTATGATACAAGAAGTCTACAGAGTACAGGATATGAGAACAGTGTCACCACAGTTCCTATATTCCTATAGCCAGGCTTTTGGAACAGAGAGAGTTTTATTAATAACCGCATACCTTCCTAACAATAAGACAGTTTGCAGCCAACAAGTTAAATGCCTTCTTTAAAAACAGAGCAATGTAAGAAGGTGCTATATATAAAAATACACAGAACAGCAAGACAGCTTGAAAAAGGGGAAGGAACATTGTAAAAAACCCTTTCAAATAAAAAAAGAGGAAAAGCATCTTACAGTTCCTGCTTTAATAAGTAATACATCAAACAAGTAATTTTGGTCTTTCCTTTACTAATATTATTTTGGCAGTTATATATTTATTATTTGAAAAAATATTTAGCACGGGATTGCAGCTACACAAATATTCCACAACCACAGAACACATTGCTACAATAGGACTTCAGAAAAAACAAACCTTACCAAAACCCACTGGTTAAGTTTTCAATGCTCATGTCGTAAGATACAACACTGTGATTCTCCAAAGCTCATATATGCCAAAGATTCGCCATTGTTTGAAAAGCAACAAGAGCAGTTGCTGCAGCTGTAACAGTTGAGAATCATATTCTCCACCAAGTACACTCCTGGCTGTATAGATAAAATCCTTTCAGGAAATTGGGAGTATAAAGCCTCTGCAGTGGCGAGTTTGGGCCACCACAAGCAACTTGAGAGACACTTACTAAATTCATCCAAACCTGTTTGTTTTGTATTTATAGAGGAAACTCGTAACTGTTTACTGCTTAGCATGTAGTTATCAAAGCTAAGAAGCTTATCAGAATTTCTTGAAGGATCTGCTAAACTTCAATAATTGTTAAAAAAGATAATGTGTCTATGTAGTAATGTTAATATGAAGTGAAAAATGTGGTCAGGTAAGGAGAGGAAATTATCGGGTGAAAGGCGTTGGGAAGATCATGATTTAAAGCTGACATAGAAGCTTAGGGTGTTGTTTTTCCTGCCCCAGTATTTAGCATTGAAAGACTGACTGCTAGTGCAGTCAGGTTCTCAAAACAGCTCAGTCTTTTTCAAGCCTACTTACAGCAACAAATTATATTTCTATAAGCACTACTATACCAGATAACGATGCTCAAGTCAAAGTTTACACCAATTTCTTATTCAATATAGTTAAATCAGTACAAGAGTTTCAAAAGGAGAAGGTTTAGAAACACAGACACGAAGCAATTTGCAAAGGAGCCTTTACTTACAATACATTAACATGAAAACCACCTCTCTCATTTTAGTTCTGCAATGCAAGCTCAGAATTAGATGCAAAAGAAGGATTGAGCCCAAATCCTGACTCCCTTTTACTTCTAAGGCCTGACTCCAGGGTTATGATTCTCAGACTGGTCTTTCACTGCTCACCTTCTCTCCTTGGAAGTGACCACCTCTTTCTGCATTTTCAATATTAAAGTCCAAGGCAGTGATATCAAGAAGCTCCCTGCTTAGGTCAGTCCTAAATCCTTTTGGAATCTGTACACATGAAACTCCTCTGTGTTAAGCACCCTTTAGTCACACCTAGCATGCCAAGCTCACACTAGAGAGGTGCAGCCATGATGTCTGAGCTCTTTTCCCAAGACCTCCAAACACTCCTTAAAGCTACAAGAGAGACAGTATCAACTCTTTCAATTAATGGAAGCATTGCAAATCTCCCACTGTCTTGGCTGAAACTACAGAGCGGAATTACCATCCTCAGCACACCAGTGTAATTCCATGGAATAGTGAAGTTTCTTTGGTCAGCATGGAGAAAGCAAGCAAGACCATGACTGTATAATTTAAGGAGA
>VXBX01003871.1:180480-211288 GCA_013400415.1 Scytalopus superciliaris | reverse complement strand
GGGGGGGGGGGGGGGGAAAGTGAATTCTAGTTCCTGCCCCAGTGTCTGCTTAAGATAAAAATATATGGACAGTCATTAGGGCAGGACCTGGAAACCAAGAGTTTTAGGAAGGGTGGCAGCTGTTCTAGGAAGTATGTGTTCATGAATTTGGTAAAGCAGAATATGAGTAAGCAAGCTGAGGTAGGCAAGACATCTTTAGCAGAGGAGATTATTATTAGCCTTTTAAGGAAGCTATTTCATGAATAGTGTGATAAGGCTGGAATGTCATGGCTATTCTGATTCAGATGACAAAAATCACTATATATCCAGACAGTAAGTTGACTCAAGCCCTAATTCAGCAAAGATTTTCTGATGTAATTTTTCCCACTGGTAATCAATTATATATTTGCATAAACTGTTGAGGTTTTTTTTACTTCCCACTAGCAATATCAGAAATTTCCAAACAAGCTCTGGGTTGTAACTCTGGGTTGCTGCAAAACAAGCAGAACTTACCAATGCATGCCACATGAACCAGCACCAAGATGATGGATGGGGTGGACCTAAATGAAATATGGGTTATGCGTGGAAGTCTATCTGTGATAATGCTATTTCAGATTAAGGAAATTCAATTTGGTGAGACCAGAGTTTAAGCCACAGAAATGTTACATCTTTTTAAAGAACACGAACAAGAATATAGCATTGTCATATTCAATACTGAATATGTGCAACCTTTGGTCATGTGTCAAAGGCAGCCTTATCAACATGTTTAGCAAGCATGCAAATACACCCAGTGTACGTCATGGTCAACCTATTGGACCATATCATGTATGACTTACTTAAAGCCTCTAAGACTGATTCTACACTGACAATACCTGTTTTAGGCATGAGGTGCAAAATATACTTCAAAAATAATGGAAAATCCCTGTTCATCTCAGAGATCCTGCTCTCACACACACTTCCAGACTCTCTCAAACAAGCCCACTGCTGCTCTGAGTGGAACAGATTTCCAGAGAAGGGGTTGAAAAGAAAGGCAATTCTAACAGTAGTAGCAGAAGTTGTATATGGAAATGTATTGATCTATATAACATGTAATATATACATATAGATAAAAGCTACTGTATATTGAGCTTGGTATGACTTTGGTTGTAGTCCAAAGCAGACACACTGCTGAATCTCTCATATAAAATTTGTGTCAATTTAAGATGATATGGCTATTTTTTGTTTGCAGGAACCAAATATATAAAGTGTCTGAACAAGAATAGCACAGATTTTGCTAATTTTCCATATATGATGATGCCTGGCAGGCCCTGAAGCCGTCTCCCTTTTGTTTGAGAAACTCCAGATCATTAGTAAAGAACATATGCATAAATCACAGGTGGGAGAGTACTCTGTAGAGAGAGTCAAGCTATTTTACCTACTTGAATGTGGTCAAGGGGAGAAGTTATTCAGAGAAGTGAGAGAGCAGATGGCCACCAAAACAACCGGAGTAGTTCTCAGGGGTAATTGTATTTTCTGCTGAGCTATAAACATCACTCCTGTGCTATTTCCACACACCCACACTTCGATCCTGACCTCACACACACGGAGAGGTTAGCTGAACTTTCTGATGGGACCTCTCATGAATTCAGCTCAGTGAATATCTATGTGTTTGCAGGATTAGCTCTTTGTATCTGAACCAGACTCAGCAAAACTGTTTTGTGGATATTGCCAGTGCTTGTAGCTGATATTTGTTTACCTTCATTACAAGGGATAAGTTATCCCCTGTTGCAATACTTCTAATCTGATAGTCAAGTGGTTTTTAGATATATTATACTAATCAGAAAACCTATTAATGAAAAAGTACTGCTGCACATGGAATGGGAAAAACGTAGACTAAAGCAAAGAGCAACAACCAGAAGACCCAAGAATTCATTTCAGGCTTTCTATTCCAACACTCAGGTATAAAGCATTGCTATTCCTGACTTATAAGATAAGGGCCAACATGAAAACACATTTATCAAATTTAGCAGTGAAAAGTGAATACACCACAAATATGTTAACAGAAAACATTTGGTGCAAGTTGTTTAGAGTACCTGGACAAATGTACTGTAGCCAGGCCTGGACAGCTTAGGGAAAAAAGAAAACCACAAAAGTACCCTTACAGTATTTTTAAAAGTAGTTTCCTCTCTTTATTCAGGAACATCCTGGGAGTGACTTTTCTGTATAATGGCATTTTCAACCAGAGAGACAGGCTAGCAAATCTGCAGTTGGTCTTCAGCTAGATGTTTTGATACAGAGCAGAAATATACCCATTCAGAGAACTGTAAGGTTGCACCGATCATTTCCTCAGAGTAAAGGAAAAAGATTTAAGAGAAACCTTACAACACTCTCAGTGATAGGGGAATGCTTTGAGCTTCTTCAGAGGGACAGCAGTGGTCACACTGCTACCCAATGTCCTGTACATGTAATAAAAACATTTCCAGGACACTTTCTGTTACGTACTGGACTTTCTAGAGATGCATCAATGGGAAATGCAAGGGCAGAGCACTTCCCTGGACAAAGCATGGTAAAATTTAATTACTGTGCTTCATGCCTATGCAGACCTGCCTTAACTTACATGAACAAAAGGGGGATGTATATTCAAAGAGTTGACCATGTGTTTTTATGAGATAAGGATATTATAAAATAATATAAAAGAGTGGTGGTACAGAGGCTGTGTCTTCTGCTCAAGTGCAAAATCAGCGTGTGCCCCAGTAGAGTACCATTACTGGTGCTGCAGTAACAGATGTTGCAGTTGGTATCAATTAGAAAATCCAAAAAGTGAGGAGAGCCTGAAGACTGCAATGCACTCAGTTCTCAACGTCTGTGTTTAACAGAGTATCCCTACCGAAATAGGAGGGTGATAAGGTTTGAAACAATTGCACCCTTGAAAATCTTGTAGTGTTGAACAAATTTTCCTTATTTTGTGGAGAGATGATTTGAAAGTCTAGTCATGAGTCTTGAATTTAATTCAAAATTAGATACAGTAATGACAGCTGGAAGTTGTAAATAAGGTAGGATTGTTTATCTTAAACTTTGCAGATCCAAGTGATGAGTTATTCTCCTTGATTGTGACTTTAATAATCAATAGTATAAAGGCACAAAACTGAGCTCTCCCATCAGATTTCTTTGAGAAAATTCAGTTACTACTGTGACAGTGTGTTTTCAGACATTATTACCTGGAGACAAGCAGTGCAGTTATCTAATGTTCACTATGTGTTTATATTTTTGTCCCTTATAATTCCCAGGGCTGCCTGAGAATAAAACCAGCTGCATGATAGGCATATATGAGCTGGCTCATAATCCAGCTGGTGCAGAACCCTGTGGCTCTACACCAACCTTTTGCACCAGCACTGGCACAGTGATTGTGCCAGAGACAGGGAAGAAGGAGTTACAGAAGAAACAGGTTGAGCTCATATCTTTTCTGGTGGATTTGGGGTTTAACTTAGGTTCAAAGCATGGCCCTTAGACAGCCCTTTTCATCTGACTGGGCAGTTTGTTTAACATTACAAAGTGCAATGCCTAGAAACAATCACGCCGTGGCATAGTCTTACTCAAAATTCAGAATGCCTACAGTTCTGAAAAACCCCAAACTTATTCTGGGATCAGAACAGAAAGCAGCAGCAGGCCAGTTATACTCCCTGCCCCACAGGGAACGGAGGTGCCAGAGGGCCCCCCTGCAGCCAAGGTTCCCAGGGCACCAGGGGCTCCTGAGCACAAAGCCAGGTACCTCAGGACCTGCAGGCCTGCTCCATGCCTGGTGCTGCTGGTATCTGTGTGTGAGGGCTGCAGTGTGACCATGACTGAGAGCTCTTGGTTCACAGGCAGTGTACCTTGAAGACACAAACAGGCAGGAAACAAGGCAGACTTCTGGTTTTGTGAACAATTGAAACCGATTGACATTTTCCTATGAAATTTCCAATTAACTGGCAAAGCCATAAATTACAGTTTAAAAGGAAAATAGAAGTCTTCAGGGAGAAATAAAGTTTCACTTGCTTCTGTGAGAAGTCTTTGAATAAAGTTTATTCTCCCCACGTTAAGGAAGGACAGCATGCAACCTGACAGTGTTTACTCTTGGACCTTCCTCAACAGGACCCCGCTGCTCTCTAACTCTGCCCCTCTTTAACCTTCCCCAAAACACCTGGCGTCCCTCAGTCTCATCACATATCAAGATCCATCACTCCTTCATTTGTTTGCATTCTTCCTAAGCCCTCCTCCAAAAAAACCTAATTCTTCTCTGTCTAAATAATTGATCAAAAGTTCCTTTTTATGCATTCCATACTCCAATTTTAAAAGAAAACTTCACACCATAAGAGTCAAAAATTATAAGACAGGGAAATCAATCATTCATGAAGCAAAACCACAAATGCAAGTATCCAAAAATAAATTTAATCAAGAACTTGGAGATATTTAGGAAACTTCACTCTCTGTTTTTTAGAGAGGATTTTTCAATCTTCACAAGCTAATTATGCATTTTCATCCCAAATGACTCAATAATATCTACATCAGTGCATCTTCATTGTCTTCCTTTATTTCTCTGCTTCTACCTTTTTCTTTCCAAAAAAGCCTCTGCATTCACCTCCAAAAAGTAACCAGTCAACAAGCAACTTTGTTCAGATTCATTATGTTATTTTGATGGAGTACCTCTGTCGATTTCTTACAAGCATGTTTTTAAGCTCTATATTCAAGTTACATCACTACCTATTGACTGGCTCTACTGAGAAAGGAAAATACAGTCATCACAAACAACCTCCTCACTCCATCATCTGAGTAAATAAGCACCATTTCCCCCTCCTGGCTAGTATAAGGACAAAACACTGTACCTGCCTTGTTCCCCCAAGAGCAAAAACAATACTGTTTTTAATCAGAGGTCAGAAAAATAAAGGCATTCTGATCATGAATGAACACTTATCAATGAAGTTTCAAAAATACACCTCACCCTTAAGTGTTCTTATGAAAGGTCTAGGATGAAAATAGGAAAGCAGTGGCAGTTTAGGGGGGGGGGAACACAAGAAAAGAAGGAAAATCACTTACTGTACTTGGTTCTGCAGAGGTATTCAACACAGACATCACCCTTCCTTGTCCAGCTGCCAAGTGCTAAAGCATGAAATGAGCAGCTGTTTCCTTCAAGCTGGGGCTGTGTGTCTTAACTAGTCACATGCCCCTCCTGATAAATCGCACTGCCGTGCCAGGAGGTTACAATCTGAAGATCATTATTCTCCCTATTAGAAAATCCTTTTCATAACAGCAGCCTTTGCTAAAGCATTTCTGGAACACGGCACTGTGTGCTCCAGAACTTCTGGGTGTTTGGTGGGGTTTTTTGGTTTGTGGGGCTTTTTGTTTGGTTGGTTTTTTTTTTTGTTTTTTTTTAACCTCTAGCACCAAACAGTAGATAAGCCTTAATCGACAGTAGGGGCAGCACAAATGGAAAGTTAAACACATCCCTGTTGATTGCTTCACATTTGTTTCTGACTTCATGTTTTGCTGTGTTTAAATATAGGAAATTAAACTTAAAAATCCTAAAACCTCAGGAACAGGACAATGTGAACTATTATGTGACATTCATGGTGTCTTTAAGACCAGACCACTCCACAAATAATGAAAAATACATGAACAATCCAATTTGGGGGATTAGTTGTATTTAAGGGGGAATGTCACTACCTTTCATGTTTGGACGGTAGATGCTGAGTACATTATTAATACTGGAGATCATTTCAATGTTCTTAACTAGCATTTTTACAGCATGGGACAGACATTGTATAGTCAGATCATGACAGACCTTTTGAGGTAGGGACTATCAGTCTAAACAGAGAGAGCGAAATGGGAAACAAAAACATTCTTACCCCCACGTTCTCAAATGTATGGCAAATGAAGGAGAACCACTGAAGTCAGGAGAGGAACAGATTTTGATGGAATTTTCCAGGGTCATACATTACTGACTTTCAGCTGAGAGTCAATGCCTAATCACTTTTGGCTTGGTCACATATTTAAAGATAGTCAGGTATTTAAGAACAAAGGCATGTAGTCAATGGGATTTTGAGGGTGAGGTGCAAACCGTAATTTTCTGAATTTCTTAAATTCCCATCCCGCATGTAGGACATACTGTGCTGAAACTCTGGCAATACTTTAACTTGGAAAGACTGACAGGACACAGGCAATTGCCACATCTCAGTATAGGATGTGGCAATGACATTTTATTGTTTGGTAGGCAATCCAGATCCTGCAAGAATGCACAGTGTCTTTGGATTACAAAGGGCATTGCAGGGCATTCTTCTGAAACTCAAACTGACCAATAGTTAGTGCTGCAACTGAGATTTGAACAAACTCAAGAAATTGCTCAGACAAGGTGGCTGTTGCTAAAGTTGTTAAAATACAATAGCATATGTAGCTGACACATTTGTCAGAATCTGATGAAAGCCTGCAAATCCCTGAAGACGAGGGCTGCAGCAACAAAGGGTAGCTCGGGTTGCTTCCTTTTACCCAGCTCTTCATATTATATAAACTGGCACACGGTTACAAAACCATGCAGGCACCAGCACTGCCAGCATAGCCTGGAGCAGGGAAGAACCCTCATGTTTAGTTACCATGCCTGCCTTTGCAGGCTTCTCCTGTTTCTTGGTACTCCAGGGACAAACTCCCCACATTACATGGGCTCTCACAACCCAGCCAGGCACAGATGCACCCGGCCCATTGGAGGGTCTTGTTGGCATCCTGAGAGGTGAAGGAGCCCCGAGTGCTGTGGCCAGACCCAACAGCAGCCCCAGGTCCCCATTGCAGCCACCTCAGACCCCCCACCTTGTGGCCCCAAGGTGGGTGTTCCTGCTTGAGGGGCTTGAGCTTAGCACGGTGCCCAACCCCTGTTCTGTGTGGGTAAGTGGGTCAGTGCAGAGGGAGCAGGGACGCCTGTGAAACTGCAGATGTTTGCTGCAGGTGTGCAGCTCTGGTTTGGCACGGCGCACAACCAGGCTGGGCAACGTGTCAACAAGCTGCTCCTCACGGCCATCCTGGGAGGCTCCATGGAGTGCTGTGACCCAGCAGAGCTGCTGAGGGGGCTTTAAAAGAGGAGGCTGTAAAAACTATGAATTCAAAAATGAGAAATAAGCCCATGAGGAATTAGTTCATGTAAGTTTAGGCCACTAGGGGGAAGGTAGTCTCAAAGAGGGACTGAGAGCTACCCTGGCAGAACTGAGTTGGAAGCTCGAGCAGAACCTGCCCATGGGTGGCTGCTCACAGAGCTGGGTGTAAACACCCAGCCTTGCTCACAGAAAAGAGAAAGCACTTCCTGTGCTTTAGGGCATTGTCCATTGACCAAAGGAGTTATCTTTGAGAAATGCCATTTTATTTCCCCTAAGAGATGTTGAGATCAAGGGTAAGAGAACTTTACATGCAGCTTTAAAATTACTTCTAAAATTCTTTACAAACTTTGCTAGAAGATCACTCCCTTCTGATACTGAAGAAAACATGATTGAAGCATCTTCCACAATAATCTACCAGAGCACAAACACTGTTTCTATTATTCATCTATTTCTCTGATTATGCAATATCAGCTGCACTCTTTTACTTATATCAGGACCCTTTAAGAAAATTGATTAAATACTGCTGGTACCTGGGCCATTTGAAATAGCACACAGCACAATGTCATCACTCTGCACTGAATAGCTGTCTTGTTTTTATTTAGTAGTCATGCTCCACATAGGAACATAATTTGATGATAATTTTTGAATGGCAGTATTCCACAAACAACTTGGGATACACTCCCTGAAAAGAAAAGGAGCCTTTGTATTTTCTGAAATGAGTAGGCAAATAAATTATTTTTTATGTCTCAGTAAAAAATGCTGTAAACTGATTGCGGTTTATGTGGGAAAAAGTTTATCTATCCTCATGCTAGACAGAGTGTTTTGAGTCATCATTAAACAGAAGAGATAAATAATTTGGATATAATTCCTGAAAATAAAGGTTTTAAAAGTTTTGTGAAGTGTTTCTTTTTTTCCTTCTTTCTTTTCTTTTTTTTTCCTGTTCTTTCCTTATTTGAAGAAATACCAACATACAAAAGAAGATAAGATAGTTAATGCAGACATAGTGAATTAAACGTTGTGTTCTTAAACCTATGAGATCCCATCTTCTGAATGACAAAAGCTTTGCTATTTGGTACAAAACAGTATACTGCCTTCTCTTTCTGTTGAGAAAAAAACCTGAAGACTGGATTGAAAAGGGTACTTTTTTTCTATGGGGACATTAATGCCTCAAATAAAAACTAAGAAATTAGCATATATTTTCAGACATGTTTGGGGAAATACTGAAAAGGAACAACAAATATGAGTACAGTTTGCAATGAATTGTGATGAGGATGTGTGCATGTACAGTTAAATTTTTAATGTCAAATAAAATGGGTAGCTTTTAGAAAAGTTTCAAAGAACTAAAGAATGGAACAGTTGACCATTTTGGTTCAGATTGTGATCAAGAAGGGTTTTTTTTTTGCATTTATTGATAGATGGATCCAGAGCCTCTTATTATTGCAGGAGAGGCTTTATCTCATGGCTTCTTTTTAACTGTTGTTTGTCTTATTTTGTTCTTATCTTGTTGTTTGGTTTTTTTAGACATATGGCTATATAGTGCTCATGTGTCATTTAATTAACTGTAGGTGTATTCATTTATAAATTGACCACTGACAGAGAGTTTATCTCAACATCAATTCTTTGATACTGTGCAGAATTTTGGACTATGGAGTTATTTTCGGCATATGGCAATTATAGATGCCTAGAAATGTGTTTTTTTCTATGAATGTGTTCTTCTGGAGTTTATGTAACAGGAGGTAAGACTCTCAGGGGACATACATATGAGGTTATACTTACTGCAAGTCTGTAGTACATTTGTATCCTAAGGGGCTGCACTACAATTTGGCTTCTTCAGCCTTTCAGAATGTATGGAACCCATAATTAACAGATAAAATGCCTTGTTTGCTGGTCTACCTCACTGCCCTAGATATTATATAGCATTTGTTATCAGCAGAAGTGAATGAAAGCAGATCATGGAAGCCATCACTAGACAGGATGTTTTATAAATACCTACGTGTGATTAAAAGGACTGCTATAAATAGCCCAACAGCTCTTACACAAAGCTGCCAGCTAAGGGACATATGAGGGGCAGAACTGATAAGAATTTTTGCTCAAAATAATTCATATAAGGCTTTCAACCTTACATTGCATCCATCAGGTTATTCTACATCCCTAGCAATGTAAGTCAATTTCAGGTTCGTCAGTATAGTGCTCTAGGGGGCACAGGAGTACTGCAGATGTGCAGTGTACCTCCCCTTTCGTACCTAAGGGTATACCCAACAGTCAGGTTATAGCTAAGAAAGCACAAGCTGAGAAGACGAATTATCAAATTAGGGCATCCCTAGGTATGACCCTTGAAATCAGTCCTGCCTTTATATCACCAATTACATGTCATATGTGGAGTCTCTGTATATTCACAGAGAAGCCAGAAATTTATAGTTTCTTCCTCGGATCAAATGTAAGAAATTTTAATTATTAAAATCATTACTATTATTATAAGACTACACTGGTTTTTGGTTTTCTTTTGTTGTTGGGGTTTTTTTGTTTGTTTTTTGATGTTGTTGCGGTTTCTTTGTGGGTTTTTTGTTTTGTTTGTTTGTTTGGGGGGTTGTTTGTTGTTTGTTTGTTTGTGTTTTGTTTTTTCTAGTTTCCAGCTCGCTTTACTTGGTTTAGTTTTGCCTCGAAGTACAGGGGTGGACTGACAAAAACAAGTTATTCTGCACCGTGACTGCCAAAGGGTAGTGGCACCTCCATTACTAACAGAGAGGGTGAAATTGTGCTGTGCAGTCAAAACAAGTGCTAAGGACCTCTTCTGTAGCAGTAACAATATATTCAAGATCATTTAAAATACCTCCAGAAAACCAAAGCAACTAAAGCTTACCAACTACATCAAACAGTTACATTCTGCAGGGTGGATATGCTTATCAGAAGCAGAGCTCGAAGAGTGTGTTCCTGTAAGTCTAGACCTAGATGTAGTATCACCACTAAGCACAAAGCTGAATCTGTCATAAATGGTGTTTCTTCCAATACTGTCTTGATTGGTTGAAGATTTCTAAACAGACATGAGCATTTAGAAGAGATTTGTTTCTGTGCTGAACAATGAGGGGGCATTGCTGCAATGTTGAATGTACAGCCACTCTCAGTTTTTGTTGTCTTTTCTGTGTCTGATAAGTTTGAGCTAATCAGTAATTCCTTTACCATTTAAAAATCTCCACAGTTTGTGCAAATGAGCACAAGTGACCAAGAATATGACATCAACTTTTTTTTCAGAGCTCTTCGTTACACCTTCTCTCAGACATTACGTGAAATGATAATTGTACAGAAAGTTGTAAACAGTAGCACTTTAGGCTTGTGTTTGCTTTCTAAAACAAGGCGCAGATCACAAATGCCTAACCTGATAGAACAGTCAGGCAGGATCTGCACTAAGTCCAACATAACGGACATTTGTCAGTTAGAGCATGATATCAAGCAGCCAGAGATCTGCAGCGTTGCATGCAATCAAGCCAGGATTCACGCTTCCAAGCTTTCTGTGAGATGAATGAATTTGGATCTCTCTGTGCCTGCTGTGTACACTATGAAGTACCCAGTCCAAAGATGAGAGAGAGGCTATCACTTCCATGCTCATTAGTTGTGAGGAGATTTGCTTATTATAGTCAGAACACTTAATATTTTTGTATGACAGAGCCCCTTGGGCCCACAGTCTCTATATATAACTCCTGGATTTATTACACTTATTTGAATCTGGCCTTTCTCTGTTGTTAGTTCAAGTTTCATGTCTCTCAATGGTATGAGGACATTGTCTTGCTTTTTTATTTTATTTCTGGTTTTAATTATTGTTTAAGACAGTTACCTTTTTACTCTAATAACATGGATGTTAATGAATAGAACTATAATAGAATGATGTGCTGTGTCCCAAATTTCATATAGACTGTGTTGCAATATAAAACTGCAGCATTATATGAAGGCCATATGAAGGTTCCTTGTTTTAAGAAACAAAGAAGAGACTAGCCATGCCTGGGAGGAAGGTCAAGCAGCTTGGAAGAATTCAACATTAATCCCCTCCCTTGCCTCTTCCCATTTCTGAAATTACAGAGAATATTTTGTAGTTCAGTTGAGATTGAATGTTTTTTCAGTTTTCCTTTTCCCTTTTGTAATGAGCCAGCAGATCTTTGCAGATTTATCCAGATTTATCCAGCCTCCCAAGATAATTGTGCTATGGTAATAATCAAAAATAGCAATAAAATACCATGCTGGAAAAATGAAGTGTGTTAGAATACAAAGGATTCTAAGAATGCTGAACAGTCTAAACAGAGATGCTAGTACACATTAATTTTTTTGCTCTCCAACTCAAGTGGCCTACAGCTTTATTAATGTAAACTGCCATTGATTAATTAGTGAGACAATGCCAGGCTTAGCTTGACTTCAAACTCCTCCCCTCAGCACCCCCGGTTCGGGTTATTTGGCATATGGTTGAACCATGTTGGTAGAGCAGAGTGTCCACAATGCTTTGTATCACACCATAACTGCTCTGGCTGTTTAACACATGTGTGCTGTCTTGACCAAGTGGCATAACCATTGCAATGCTGGCAACAGAGTGGCCACTGTGCATTTTCATTCTCCTGGAGATGTGTGGTCCTGCATTACAGAACTGTTACAGCAGGGCTGTGTTTTGCATTGTGCAGTTGCTTGAGTCCACACAGTCTCTTCGGGGACAATTGTGGTAAGTGGGTCAGCAACCATTATTGAACAGTGGTTGAGAAGGGTCCTTTCAGAGATGATACCCAGTGTAGAAATGAGAACAAATTGCTGCAGTAAGTTTACAGAAGAGCTGAGGACTGAATCTGCCTCTACACGAGATGGAGTGTCTGCCATTTTTCCCTTGTCAGAAGCTGGGACAGGCTTCTCCTTCCCCTGGGTTACCCCTCTGCTTCCCAGGAAATACTAAGCAACAAGGAGGTTTCCAACCCTGAAACTTGGTGGATATAGGAAGAAGATAAAGACAAATTACTTCTCAAAGCCAACATGTCTTTTCTTTTTGTGCTAACCCAAGACATGAAGACATCATCATGATTACTGACAAAGTGGACTTGTACTCCAAAGCAGTCTTTCTTGTTCCCCCACATTGTTTTTTGTTATGACTGTATGTTGTACATATTCTTCAACAGCACTGTTCTGCTGCTGTGGATTCAAGCAATACAAACTCACTGTTACTGAACCTTGTAAATGAGGTCCCAGGTCAAATCTTCCATTTTGTCTCTTGTCTGTTGTTCAAATAATAAGTCTTTTTAAACTGCCTAGGAGTGTTAAAGTGATGATAATAGAGTTCACAAATTCACTTTTGCTGTATGTCTCCATTTGGGTAACATGTCTGTGTTTCATCTGCTCCTGAACAATGGCTCCTTATTTTGTACTATAATTTGCACATGGGCTTTGGGAAATGAGACAACCAAAGGCAAAAAATATACCTGCACTTTGGCATAAAGATTGATTTTAAAGCAGCTTTTTTATTCATCCTTGCTTATGCAACAGTATTTTTCTAGTCCACTAGAAGAGCAGGAAAACAATCGAAGTAGTTAATGGCTTTTTCTGATAGCACATAGACTTCTGGGAGAAACAGTCCATCTTCCATACACACATTGACCTTCACCCTTGTGCAGTAAGTTGGTACAAAGCCTGCACAACATCTAATTCCCATTTGAGGTAAGGAATTCGTGTCAGCTTGCACAATTCTCACTGTTGTGGGTCACTACTCATGCACGTAGAACATCCTGCTCTTCCCCTCAAACTTTTATCTTGAACATTCTGCTCCCATATTGTTCTGCTGTAAGCAGGCAAGTTTTTGGGTTTTGGATAAGAGAAATAGTAGAATTAACATTCTGTGTTTGAAGTCAAACTAGATGATCTAATGACTCTGCCAGGCTTTAAATTTTATCAGCCTGTTGAAATAATTTTGGTTGAAATCAATGGGACTACTCATATGCTTAAATTTAAGCACCTGCATAAACACTTGCACGAGTCAGGATGTTATTCAGCACATAGTTATGAGTGGGGTGTTTTAGACATTATCAAAGAAATGATTTTTTAGCACTAATATTTCAGTTGTGTTGAGCAGCTCCTTCTCTTTGTAGAACTATTTAATGCGGTCCAATACTGAATGATGAATTCTTAATGTGTTTTATCTGGGTTGTTTTTAATGTTCCCTCTCCCCCACTTCAGCTTTTTGAGTGAGACTACTGTAGACTGTACATGTGTTCTCAAAAAATCTTGCTTTGACTGCCTCAAACAGACACACCTCTAAATCTCTGCTCTTTTTTTTCCTATAATGTTAGTGGGCCTGACTGTGACTCAGAGCACAAGGCTCCCTTGTAAGAGTGTCTGGTATAGGGAGATAGGGGTTTAGGGAGAAATTAAGGTCCTTACACTGGACCAATTGCATGAGGAATAATAAATCTTACTAAACCTGAGCCAGCTTTGCAGAAAAGCATGGCATAGCTTGTCACCCAAAGTGCATTATTTTTTAAGCCATGTGATTTTTATTTAAGTCAGTCAGCTTTTCTGGAACCAGAACCCCATGCTGCTCACACAATAGTGACAGTTGACTGAAGTATTTTTTTGACAACCCTAGACTTCTTTATATCACCTGGCAAAATTATGTCAGGGTAGGAGGCCTGTGAACTTTCTACTTCCTTCTGGTATACAAAATTCTCATATTTAATTTCTAGCTTGGAGCTTTAATAATTGCAGTCCTGTTAGCATTTGTGAACACTCAAAAGCATTTATATAGAAAGAATCTCCTGCACTGTAGTTAGACCCTAGCAAATGGTAAAATTTTGTAGTGTAGGGGTGTAAATTTCATTCTAAGGCCTTCTGAAATGGTCAGGACAAAGCTCAGTTTGCAAACTTTGAAATCATAAACATGTGAACTCTTGCAGTTTAGAAAGAAATTATTTTATTTTACTTAATAGTATTCATTAGGCATTTTTAAAGTACTGCTTATAATACCTTTTCTGCAGGTAAATGTTAAAGTGCATCAGTAAATTTTTTCATCACCTGTTCCTGTTTAATTACATTGTAACTGGCTGATTTGTAAAGGATCTTCTTATAGCTAAGGAATGGTCTGTGTTTTGCTACATACATGCAGCGATACCAAGCTTTCAGATAATGTGGTGGCTGCTGTTGACCTGAATAAATCTGAGTGATATAGTGTGGACTGTTCAGCTGTACTGCAGTTGCTGTGCAACTGACACTTCATGGAAAGGATCATATTTATTTAACACCAGCAATTGCAATGCTTCTTTGCTTGCGTGAGTATTTGTCGGCAGGTTTGCCTCCATTCCTTCCCTCCAGCCTATGAGTTTTAAAAAAGATCATCTAGTGTAAGGATGGCTTAATTTAAACTTTTAAATTAAAAGACCTCTTTTTTTGTTTGTTTGTTTGTGCCCAGTCTTCGTTCAGGGGAATCAGTTACTGAAACTGAAAACAAGGCATGTTACCTGTATGAGAACATGCTGTGCTAGTAACTGAAGCTTCAGTCTGAAGAGCTTTCTCTTGCAAAGACTTGTCTGAGCTTCTAGTTTTACTACCATTGTGGGTGTTTTATTCTTCATAAGACCAAGCTTTTAACCTCCTAGGATTGAGAATTACTGTAAATAATCGAGTACTTTGAAACGAGACAAAGAAAGGCATGATCCTTTCCACGAGCATGGACTAGCATCTGCTTCGTTGGAATTGCTGCTTGGCACCTCCCTGGATCAGATTTTCAGCTGACTGCTGGTGTTTACAACTGTCCTATCGCAGCTTTTCACCTACATGGGTGACATCCTGCCTTGTTATCGTCACAATAGCAGACTCGAAACATAATAGCATCCTACGGGGCTACAGTAGAACAACAACACATCACACTTCCTCTTTACTCACCAGCAACTTTTTACCATAAACTTCTGATCCTACACAACATCTGAATAACAAATGAATAATCTGAACGGCATGTGCTTAGAGGTAACGTGTTAACACAAACGACACTAATACAAAGATCATTCTCATAGTTCATTAAAAGAAGACAGAATTTGCATAATGCAATCCTGAATCTAGTATTCTACAGATTCTGTTCTCTTGCCTTCAAATCACAACAGCATTTCCTTCATTAGAAGTGAAAAGGTCATGTTGGTAATCAAAGAAATCAAACACAAACTTAATTTCCCCCTCTTTAAAATCTGTCTTGTTGACAGTTGTAACGCAGTGCGTTAATATAGTCTGTATACAGTGATCTGTCTTTAAATGGGGCTTTTTACACATGGAGTCATGATAGTATAACTCTGTATAGTACCTGAAAATAAGCAGATATAATTTTACACTCACAGTCTATTGTCACTTTAAATTAGACCTCACAATGGCAACACATAGTATTGCTATGCAAAAAACCAATGAATAATCAATATATTTATATAAAGAGTATATTTTTATGTACATCCATGCACACACACAAATTCCCTGCCATAACAAATGCTAATACTACAGAAAGTTTCAGGTGCTTTAATTATGGCTAAATTCCTACCTTCAGATGTACCTTATTCCATTGTAAATTATATACATAAATATGTATTACATATACTTCTCCCTCACTTTCTCTGTCTTTAAATCTATATCTTGAATCTAATGCAGCATTGACTTCATATTTTCCTTCAGGGCATATATTTGCCATCAACATTTCTCTTATACTTAATCACAGATTATAAGATGAACAAGACATAAGTGAGGAAAACGGCAAAGTTATTTAATGGATATATGACAAAGGCTTCTTTTGCCTAAGAAAAGTTTTGAGGAATCCGTAACTGAATTCAGATTCTTTATCTAACAATCAGACATCCTGCCAAACCTTTATCTAGAAGTCAGATGCCATTCCTTCTCCAAAGCTCACTCTTTTTTCATTTACCAGGCTGGCCCCATCTGAAAAGACACGGAGCACGCAGCAAGCAGAAATGCCAGAAGGAGACACTTACCTTAATTGGATGGGTGTTTTTCGGAAGGGTTCCTCTCGCAGTGTAGAGATGCTGGAGTTCTTCGCTGCCCAGCAGCGTCCTGTGCGCCACTGTCAAGCTCAGCAGCCCCGGCAGGGCCCTGATAGAGAAGCAGGATCGTGCTCTGTTGGCTCCCAGCAGCTTCACTGCGGCTGGGGCTCGTTTGAGCTCAATTAGTTCTAAATTGTTTGCCTAAATGGCAGCCACACTTCCTTCTATTCTTTCCCAACTTAGTTTTCCTGCCTCCAGTGGTGCTTTTTCCTTTCTTTGGACTATAAATAGGACTGCCACAACACAGTCTATAGCAGTAAGGAAGGCAGGAAATGCATTTAAACAAAGGAAGGATCTTAGGGGTTTTTTGCCCTTCCTCACTAATATAAGTAAAAAATTTGATGAAGATTGCTCTGCGGGCACAGTTCCCTTTGCATAAGGAAAACAGTGGTTCAGAAACATGCTAGGATGTCAACCTTGTACTCTACAAAAAAATGAGGGGTCACAACAGAAACAGGCCTTAGTCTCCTAAGTGATTACTACTTCCTTGAAGTATTTAATCTTGATTAAGTATTTGAATTAGTTTTGAGACTGGAGAGTAGGAACAAAGATTTTCTTTGGGTTAGAAAGACAGCTAGCGTGTTTTAAGAAGACAAAATATGTCTTATAAGAGGTGCAAATCTTCCATGCTTAAGAATGATGTTTAAAGTCTATGAATCATCATTTCATTCGAGTACTTTCCTCCTTAGTGAAACTTACCCTGCAGACTGGAAGTGTTAAAGCAAGCTAAGTGTGTTTACATGCAAGGAAACAGAATTGCCATGCATGTATTCAGTGAGGATGGCCGTGCAGCTATAGCTCTTGAATAGCAACTATGCTAAAATCCTCAAATATGTTTTATGAATTAATTTGAGAAAGATAATTAATTATTTTGATGGGCTTCTTTTTTTTTTTTTTAAGCAGAACTTTCCACTGTAATTATTTTGAGTGTAGTAGTTTTAAAAATACATATTAAACTTCCAAGGCTTTGTCAAGTTTGAAAGAAGAAATCAGATGTTTTCACATTATACTCAGTTAAGATGCGAGTATAGTGTGGTATTTCCCTGTCTCTTTAACTCTTTGCCCTATCCCTACATTTTCTGCTGTCTGAGGCACATGCCTTTTCTTCACTTTACACAGATTCAATAAATCACTGTAAAAAACCTTCCTGCTGGTCTTTACAGTGGTAGTTTCATGACAGAATAGCAGTGTGCTCACTGAAGACTCTAATGCATGCTTTGGGATTGCTGATTATATCAGTGGGGAGATAGAGACTGAAAAAATAGATGTTGCTAGGAGGACAAATAATTTTTTTTTCTGTTTAAGGTGTGTGTGTATGAAATAGACACATAAGGGGCCATGCTGAAAGCAGTGAGAGTTAAGGACCTGTGGCATTTAAGGAATTTGGAGAACATTAAACCTTTTATTTTGGGCATATTGTCTAGGCAATGATCCTGATTGTTAGTTAGTATGCTGTTTTATGTATGATTAAAAGAATCTGTGTGAGCGTTAGGTGGACTACATGATGCCAGAGCACAATCTATAAGACAAGAACATCTTCAGGAAAGTGCCCGCCTTGTTGAGAACTTTGCAAAGATTCTGTCCGTCACAACGAGAATGTGGTTGCTTATGAAAACAAGAAGAGACATGCAAATGGTGTGTGAATAAACATTGTTGATGATTTTTTGAAAATTAATAATAATTCAAGACCAAGATTTTTCCTTGAAAGTGCTTTTTTTTCACAAACCAAAATGCAATGCTCCAAGCAAAACTCTTTTAAAAACCAATAGTTTAATTTATGGAGAGACTTGAAAGTTACGATATTTATGGTATTTTTCTTGTGTTAATAATTATAACTAGGAGACATGTTTAAAGTCTTAGGAAGATGTTGGTCTTTGCAGCCATGTACTACAAATCTGATAAAGAGGAATATAATTCTTTTTAGTGAACAGTGAATCAAATACTGGCTTCAGCTGAAACATGGAACCGGATTTCACTTAAAAGATTCTGTCACGGAGATGACTGAGGGCAAGCTGCAGTCTTTCTGGCTCTTTCAGACCTTAGACCAAGGCTGAAGGACTGGCACTGTGTAAAAGTTGATTGAATTATTATGGACCACTTGTGGAATAGGCCTTAGTGACTCTGCTTCTGCAAAGTTGATCTCCACAGTATAACAACACTGAAATGCAAAGCTGCTTAGCAATAGTTCATTTGTGCATACCTTTATTCAAATGTTGTTTAGTTGAAATCTTAAATCCTCTCAGTGAGTTACTCGTGGTTACAGACTGGAATTTGCATCACACATTCTCTGTGTGCTGTTAGCACCAAGCACTGCCAGAGCCCAGAGAGGCTTAGTCTTGAATAGCTGCTCTCCTTGTGTCAGCCCCATGCCAGTAGAGCCCAATTGCATGAGCCTGCTTGCACTGATTTTGCTGGTAGTATTTCTTTTAGTCACACACATCTTTTTTCGATGTCATCCCTAAGCATTAAAAATAGAATGCAAAGTTTAAGCAGAATTTCTATCCTCTGTCATTCTAATTTTGTAGAGTGGAAGAAATTCTCACCCAGTATGCAAGCATTTTCATTGCCACTTTACCCTTGCACTCTTGAGGAAAGTATTTCTTGAAAGAGCTCTTCAGAGTTTTCACTTCAGAATTTCCTCTGAGCATTGATCAGGTAGCTGGTAGAACCACAAGAGAGCTAGGACTAGGGTGAGGGCAGATGCTTGTAAGGTGCAGTTAATTTTTCCCCTGTCAAAGCAGAAGGGATGTATTTTCTCTGAGAGCCTCATTTTTACACATCCTTCTTATGTATTAGCCTCTAGGACAAACAGTGGCTGTGGGGGCAGATACAGGGTAACACTGTGGTGCCCAGAACCCATGGGCATGTGTTTGGTCCCCTGGAATTCAAAACATATTGTCTTCACAGTTCATTTACACTCTGTGCCCTGAAAATACACACATGTGTGTGGATGTGTTATGGGCATAAACACTTTTCACCGAGTTCAGTGTGCAGAGTCAGCTTGTTCAAAGTAAAGGGAATAATGAAATTAAGATTGAGTTATCAGATGACAACATGACAAAAGCGCTGCTTTTTGCTGGACACCTCAGAGAGGCTATGAACAAATAATATTGATTTCTACCACTGAGCCATGAAACATGAACCTAGATGCTTTGATAAGCCTTCCCCCCTAGTGCTAATTATGGGGTTAGTTCTAGCTCTGCATCTGTCTTCTCACAATTAAGAATGGTAAAAATGGTATCCAAATTCCCATGACATTTGAATATGGAAGCTTTTCAGAACTGCTTCCAAAATAAAAAGCTGATCTACCTGAGCCTTGTTCTCTGCCTCTCTTTTGTGCTACTGAGCAGCATTGTGTTATGCCACTCTTTCCACTGACATCAGGTGGAATGGGTTTGACATAAAGTCAGCATGAGCAAGGAAGCACACTTTAGTTTGTTAGGCCTATAATTCATTAAATAGCTGGAATTCCTTATAGTGTTATTCCTGTCCCTCTTCTCTCCCCAGTTGTCTCCTTCTTGCCTTCACATTTCATTGCCTGGTGGAATATGTTGCAAGAAATTACATAACTTTTCCTGGTAAAACTATATGGAGGAAGAAATGAAAAACTACTTTATATCTTGTATAGCCCTTGTTTAGTCTACCTGACTTAACACCATGGAAATCAATTGCCTCAGTAATATTCACTAAATTATAAGGACTTTCCTTTTTATTTCCAATCCTGTTAAACACAGATGGTCTTTCTGGACTGGGGTGCAGGCAGTGGGCCAGATCCCCAGCTTCTACAGATTGGTGTTGCTTCAACAGCTTCAGTGGAGTGACACTGATTTGAGCTGTCTGGGGAATCCAGCCAATTGGTTTTAATGTATTTATGCCAATTTATAGCAGCTGAGAAGTTGTGAGTTAAAGGGTCTTTCTAATTGGAACTTAAGTTCATTGCATAGAAAGTTGTTTCCTCCCTTCTGCCGCTCAAGCAAATCATTAAAACGTAGACACGTGCCAACAGATCTGCTGCTCACAGCTATGAGGCAAGCTGAAGATCAGTTCATTGTGATCTTAAAAAACAAGAAGTCAGAGAAAACCCCAGGTCAGACTCAAGCTGTGAGTCAACATACATGTATAAGAGGATTGTCTGCCCAGTGTGTTTGTGGCCTCATGAGTTTAGCATAGTTATGGTCTGTAATCTCTGTAATCTCTCATTCCATAACCTATCTGAGTGTGCTTTTGATTGGTTGTGTGGTAATGAAGGGGCAATAGAAGTCTAATTTGTTTTACACCTTCTTGCTTACCAAAACAGAATGCATCATTTTTTATTCTGTACCTTAAACAAAGAACATGCATTAAACCTGATGGCAGCATAATGGTGAAGATTAAAGTTCAACCTTCATTTACAAAATGTTGAAGTTCTTAAGGCTGAAACTGAACATCCCCTTCTCTTCCCTGTGATTGATGGCTCTACAAACAAACAGGAGTTTAAAGCTTTTAGGGAGGTGGTGACAGCAGGAAACATTATCTCCATGATATTTATGAGGAAATAGAGTAACTTGCCAAAGGTCTCACAGGAAGTTATACTTTTATTTGGAAAGCTTATGCTGTTTGTTGTTTCTGATTTTAATATTTTTTTTCTAATTGTGTTTTGTTTTCTCCTGTTCTGTTTTCAGTCACATCTTTATAAACAAGGTTCTTTTTGTGCTGCTTCCCTCCTGTTTAGGATGTGTATAATTTGGTTTTCTTCCAGCCAGCTCACAATTCCATCTGATGTTTCTACTTGTAAAATTTTCCCATAAGCACCCATGTGTTTTCTCTCCCACTTGTGAGAAGTTGCTATAAATAACTACAACATTACCACAATGTTCTGCAAAACTCTCCTTTGTCCCACCATCCTCCAAAGATGTCAACACGGTTGGTGCAGGGCAGCAGGTGGCCTTTTGTTTCAAGAAGGTAAAAAGGGCTACTTAAAATTTCAAGAGGTTCTTGAACTGTCAGAAATCATCTCCAACAGATTTTTCTTCTGTGGTGCCCACTTTTGTGGGTGGCTTCTCTGCTCTCCTGACTGCTGTCAGGTCAGAAATGCCTATTCCTGACTGCATCCTTTGTTTGTACAGGGTGGGCAGCTGCTCTCACTGTTGCTAGCATTATCTCATTATTTATGTGTATACTTTTTCAAGCTTTATCCTTCTTATTTTCTCATTTTACATCTCTGTTGAGGGAAAGACTTTTTTACAGCACTTGGCACAACAAGGTGCCAATTTTTGACTCCCATGCACTATGACTCAAAGGTTTAGTAATGGAGGGATGACCTCAGGCATTATAGTCCTGCACTTCAGCCTTTAGATGTTCACCCTTTTCTGTTCTTGCATTTATTTTAATATTATGTGTTTTAGAATTGAAATTTCCAAGGAAAAAAAGTGAGAAAACATATAGCAGTGACAATTTTTTCCCCTCCTTTGTGTATAAGGTACTAATAAAAGAACAATAATGTGTTTTACAGGTAACGCGTCCCTAGGAAAAGCATTTCCTTACAGCAATCTGCTAACTTTCTCGTGGTTGCTAGAATTTGGGTGCACAGCATTTTACTTATCCCTTTATAGTCAGGTGCAGATTAGGAAAGAAAATATTTAAAAATGGCTAAAATCTTTCTAATTTTCATTCTGGCAATGGATTCTCATTTACACCACTTTCACCTTGGTATAATGACAACAATGACTTACTTTCCCCACATGTCAGTGTGAATTTATTCTCCCATAGTTTCCCTTGCCACTATTCCAAGGGGCTTCCCACTTTGCTAACCAAACATTTCTGGTTTTCGAGATGTTGATTTCCTGTATTTGCCAGAACAGGGAAGACAAGTTAGGTTAAGTTGTGCTAAATGTCATTATGTTGGTTTATGGAAGGCATTGCAAGGCCCAAGCCCTTTTGCTGCCATTTGAGGTAGGGCAGTCTATTCTAAATGTCTTTTTGGGGTGTAGCTACACAGTTCTTTGATGGAGTCTGAGTCATGCTGACAAACAAGTGTGGTGGGTTGAACACCACAAATCCTAAAGGATCACAGACCCCTTTGTCTGATACATGCACTAGGAGGGGAGGGGACTGATTTGCTGTGCCAGGGTGATATTTCTTCGGTGCCAAATCTCTCTTGCTTGCACCTGTCTTGAGAGCAGCTGATTGCTGCAGCCTCCTCTTCTAAACAGAATAGGAAGAGCTGCTCCTCTCGATTCCTGTCAGGTGCCCTGGTAATTTGTCACCTCCTGGCTGACTGTAATTGGGTCCTGGAGAGGCCCCAGGGGACAGACTAGCAGAATGCACAGTGAGACTCCTTAACCACGAGTTTTCTTCAGTGCCATCAAAGGGACAAGGATCACACAGTGGATATCTGTTGTATTTAGTTGGGAAAATGAGTGTCTGTGTGTGTTTTTCCACCCACATTCCTAGGAATTGTTCCAGAACAGTTAATGCTTTCCCTATCTCCTTGACCTGAATGTATGAGCTAACTTTACATGAGCTGGACCAGCTGTTCACAGCCTAGAGTAGGAATTTTGTTGTGCAGGGAGATTAAACAGTTTCTTTTTCAGGCATCAGGAAGAGTCATCAGAGTATTCATCAGCTAGACTTGTTCAGTGACAACTTAGGCTAAGGGGTCTTTTAAAAATAGCCATTGTCAGACTTAACAGCTCTATGAGAATCTTTGAATTTCTAGCGTGCTTTTACTCTCATTTTGGGCTCAGGCGTCTCGATTCCTGCTGTGTTCTTTTTCTGAGGCTTCATATTTCTCCCATTCGAGAAACACAGGTTCTGTCTTCTTGGACCTGTCTCTTAAGGCCACTGTTTCCCTCTAAGAGTTGTGCATTTTCTTACTAGTCCTCAAAGCAGAACAGTGTGGCACTGCAGGTGCTGCGCTGACCTCTAGTGACAAGTCAGGAGGACAGAAAGCATCTGCCGTTCGAACCCGCCAACAGCAGCCTTCCCTGGAGCACTCCTTGTTCCTGCAGTGTTCAGCCCAAACAAATCATAAGGGGTTGATCTCTCCTACTGTGTTGCTTAAATTTCTGTTCAGTTGTTGAACAGCTGGTTGTGCAATGGCAGAGTTCTACTGACTTTTATTAAGACTTATTAATTATAAAATTAATAAATTCTGCAAGCTGCTGATACTCCATCCCACTTATGATCTCACAATAAAATGGTTTATATGAAGGCAACTTAAACCTTGAAAACCCGAGTTTAAAAAGTTTGATCTGATTCTTACAATTTGTCATTTTATTACATTTCAGTTCTTGTTTCCTGTTGCCAATGGAAATGTGAGATGTTACTTGTTTCGAAACACAGAAAATAAAATCATAATTGCCAATTTCTCCAGCATTGTTAGATCTCTTTCAAAAGGTTTTAGACACTTCATTCTTCACAGTTTTGAATTGCTTTATTCATCGAAATTTTGAAGTGTTAGAAAATCATTGTGGTTCTTCATATTTTGGGAGCTCAGTTACTCCCTGTGTGAGTCACAGAAGTCAGTGGAGTTGCACCAAAATTAGGTGGGAAAACGTTCATACTAACAGATACTGTCAATTGCACTTGTACAGAATAAAGAGATGACAGTGGAGACTGCAGGGAACTAAAACAGACAAATTAGAAGTGTAAGGGAATCACAGTGAGAGATGTTTCCCTCGGTCTGCACTGGAGGTTGGTAGCCCATGTGCAAGAAGCTCTTGCTCGAGGTCCTTGCCCTGAAATCCTGTATGCTCTGGAGTCTCTAAGGAGCTGCTTTGAGTTAGGTGTTTAGACAGGGAAAATACCTATAGTGTTAGATTTTCCTAGACTATCTTGCTTGTGGTACACATTTGCAAGTGTTTTGTTAGGTTCTAATATGTGGTAGATGTAATGTACTTAGCACTCAAACATTAACCAAGTAACTGGATGAGGTAAGGGCCAGATTGGCTAAAAATAGTTATTGCTGCCTTCTGGTGGAGTAACCCAATACCAGAACTACTACCAGATGTGAAATTAATATATATGTCTGAATGCAAGATGTATTGTTTCACTCAATAGTGAAACCCCCAGAAGCTCCCTCTCATCTGCTTTGGTTTATGTTGTGTGCTCAAATGAACTAACATTGCAATCAGGAACATAGTTAATACAGTTCCTTTTATTTTTCTTTGCAGCTTAAGGGAATTTTAAAATAATAATTCTCTTTTTCTTTAGTTTTTTTGAAAAAAAATTATGTCTAATCAAGAGCAAATATGAATGAAAGTCCACGTCCATAGTTCACTCTTGTGCAAACCAAGATTTCCTTTTCCTGTCTTATTTTTGAAACTTCCTTATTACATCTTTGCTACTCAGCTCAGTTTGGTGATGCTGCAGACCAAAGAACACATTCATTGCTAAAGGTATATTTGAAGGGTCTTATGTATGGTAAAAGAAGGACAACAAACATGACACATCTCTCAGGGTAGTTTTGTTGACTTGCTGGTGCCTTCTGTTCCTGTGAGGAGAGATGGCTGTGAGGGAAATGATCGGTTTACCTTGGCAGAAGTGCCGGATAGCAGCTATCAATTTCACCACATGCCAAATCTTTATTTAGAGACTGAAAGCTACCTCGTGGAGTCCAGTGCCAGGGAACAGGAAGGATTGGGTGCATGGGATGCTGAGGCTTTGGATCATGAGCAAATGACAGGATGTGCTGGAGGCAAAAAAAGCAGAAACAGGACTTCATTGAAGACTGGTCCAGGAAAAGGGCTATCAAATGGAACAGAAAGTGAGCAGTGCCCTTGTGTCCGGACCTGAGCTGGATGGCTGCCTCTGACAAGAAGGGGAGGTGTGGATTGTGAGAGTGGTGCCCACTCACAAAGTTACAGGGACTACTTAGTTGACAGTAAAGTTTCATTCAGTTTTGGGAGAAAACAGACAATATCCTACTGGGGATTTTAGAACAGGTCTTACCCACCCTTCTGGGCAGCTACTGCCTGGATGAGAAATGGCAGAATTGAATTTTTAATGTGAAAGATATAAAAAATCTGCTTAGCTGCACTCCGAACTTTTCTGCCAAAGACATTCCTCATTAAACACACATGGTGGGATTTTTTTCAAAAGAGCTTGGCACAGTCTTTTCTCTGCTCCCACTGGAATCCATGTAGGTGCCACAGGTTTCAGTGGGAGGAGAGCTAAATCAATATGGAGTGCCTTGGAAAAATGCAGCTCAGAACGGATCCTGGCAGTGTGAGCAAATAGAGATTGGAGGTGATGCTGAAATTGTCACGTAGAAATTTTCCATTCTGGCTAGCAGTATCCTCTCCATCCTCCTTTGTTCAGAGCTAATAGAAAGCAGTGTGTGGCAAGGCTTGACTAGAGGGGAACGGAAAGTCAGTGTAGAACGAAATAAGAATATCTTAATTTCTTCTCTCCTCTATGTCCTTTGTCAGGACAAAAACTTTACTGCAGAACTTCCCTTTTACCTGAAGTTGCCACTTAACTCCTCAAGAACACAGGGGTCAATTGCAAGCAACAGTGCACCTTGTGCATAATGACCCTTCTGGATGGGATTCTCCTGAGATGGGTTGAGCAAATTGGTACTCTGTTTTCTCCAGAGTGCACCTGGTACATGCTCAGGTGTGAAAGAAGAAGGGTAGGAGGTCATGTTTCCTCTGTCTGGTTCTTTGTCTCACACAAGGATTGGTAGCAGAGGCTGCTGTGTGGGGTCACAACCTGGTCTCATGGGAAAATGTAGCTTGGAAGGGACCTCTGGAGGCTTCTAATGCAATCTCCTGCTTTAGGCAGGGCAAGCTTCAGAGTTTGGTGAGGTTGCTCATCTGCTGAGGCACAGCGGTATCTTCCCAGCCCTACAGCTTGCGAGGGAGAAGAGCAGAGCAATCACAGGCCCCAGACACAGCTGGGAAAAACATGCAGCCTGAAGACTCCCATTAGAGGTCTGCAAGTCAAAATATGTATCTGGAGATTCAGTGGTCTTGAAGGAAACTTGACATGGCTGATATCCTGCATATATGTAATTCTTTCCCCACCAGATAGCAAAATCACTTATTAATGCATGTTGTCACAGCATAATCCTGTTTCACATGTTCTCTAACAGGGACATGGGCACTGAAATGGTAGAAGTTGGTGAAGGGTGGTGTGGTTTTGGGGTTCAAGATCTTGCACAGCTTGGTGTGCAAACACAGCTGGTACCAGCTGTGGAGGTGGTGTCCCAGATGGGTCCAGATTTTCTAGTTCTCCCATTGTGAGGTTATTCCTGCAATTGAATGTAGTGACAGCAGCCCAGTCCTGTAACACTCAGTGTTACTCTCACAAGGTGACATTGTAACTCACTGAGAAGCCTTCAGGAACCGGCTGATTTTCCTCATTCACTCACTTTAGTTATTCTGCTTGTCTTTTGGACACATCACTTTTAGCTTCCCTAGGTAAATTTCAGATCTTCTGATAGAAAAAGCTATACAAATACCAAATAATGACCTCAGTAGTGAACAGTAGCCTCTGTGACACACAGCAATTCACCTCTTCTCTGCTTGAATGGCTCCTTAGTAGCTTCCTTGGCCTGCTTGGTGTTAACAGAGTCCCCAGCAAGCACAGACTGCCCTTCGACATGGGTGGCATCGTTCAAAGAACAATACTGTAGTGTCTTTTACAGGCAGCAGTGGGGTTTGTAAGTTTGCTGTGCACTTTGGAGGAATGCACTGTGGTTTAATTGCTGCCCAGATCAGGCCTGTGACATGCTCTAATGGGGTCTGTCACCTTTCCTTTTGAGAAACTAGGAAGGAGCCCCTCTGCTCCCAAACTCAGATTCAGCCTGCAAGAGGATAAGGAGCATTGTGAGCTAATGGGTCATGACAACCGCTTTGATGCCTTTAGCATTTTAGGACTTCTCTTAGTCAGGAATTTATTTGAGTGTGTCAGTTGCCACTGACTAGCCGAATATTTGTCGTGACTGCGAGTTCTCTCTCTTGGATTGAAATGATCTGTCCAGCTGTGACTGTTTTTTCCCAAGCAATGTTAGTGTTCACTTTGAATAGTTTTAACATTGGCTATTTTTTTGCACTGAATAGCATCCCAACATGAAAGTATCTCTTCATATAAAGTATCTCTCTAGCTGAAATGTACGTAACTCTAGTTCTGTAGTAACTTCATTCTCATTAACACAGCAGCACTATAAGGGAACAAGCCAAATTCAGTTCTACCACATCAGCAATTTTATGTTTTTGTAGCAAGGAAATGTCTGGCTGAAAAAGGACTAATACTTTTTTTCAAAGAATCCATATGGATGTATAAAGTATTGGTGCCATTTGGTATAAATTGTAATCAATTCCAGATTCTGCTGCACTCAAAAACTTGAATCATGGAATGGTACGTGGTTGTTTCTGTATTTTGAGGGCTCTCACCTAAACCGCAGCTCTTGTAACAAGTAAATGGCTACATTCATGGTGCCCAATCCCTTGTCTTAATCATGTTAAGAAAATGTTTGTTTAACTATGAATCAAAATTGTATTCCTAAGCTGTGCAGCTTTTCAGGTGAAATGACAGAACCAGCCTTGCTACACTGGGGCAAAGTAGGTGGGCTCCAGAGGCTGAGGTCAGATGGGCTGAATTTCACTTAATTCCTTCAATTGTGGTTCCTTTGTTAAAGCATTTCTGAAGGCCTGGAGCCAGGAATTGTGGAATACTAAGCACTGGGATGTAAGTGGAATTTAGGCCGCTTGGTCTGCTTTTGGCTCCCTGTGTGTGTTTCAAGGCATATTAGAGGTACAAAGAGGTAAAAGGGAAAGGCACAAGCACGCACAAAGGCTGCTGTTTGCTTATATAGTGCCTGTGATTGATAGAATAGTGAGACCGTGATGAGGGCATGGCTGTTGAACCAGAAGAATGTTTCAGGATTCATTCAGGGCTTGGGCCAACTGCTGCCCTCTTGAATTAGGCAAGGGAAATGGAAGATGGCTGGGCACACCAAAATCTCTTCTGTGAATTGCTGGTAGCAGAAACTGGTAGGCCAATAGGTGGCTTAGGTCTGCTGGCTGATTTGTTTTCTATGGAACCAGAGCCAGCCATCTCTCTGAACCTGCTGGTAGCTTTTAATGCTGTGACCAACTTCAACCACGTGTCTCAGGCAAACTAGACAAGAAGGTCAGTAGCATCTGAGGTCTGTGAAGTCTGATGAACAGCTAGAGACAAATGACCCAACCAATCCTCCCTGCTGAGAGTGTGGACAGCATTTAGTTTGGCAGCAGCTGTGTCAATGCGTCTGCACCTGTCACCGTGTCCTGCCACCCACACCTGCAGACAGGTGCTACCTGTGCTTGTGAGAGTGGCAGAGATGCAAGACCTGGAGCTGGAGTTAGTCTGCTGAGGAAAGAGTTAGAAAGAGAAGTTACAAGAATTCAGGCTTTTAGTTTTGCTGCCCTTTAAACAGCTTTAGTTATTTGTTGTTGGGGTTTTGTTTGTTTGCTTTTATTTTTTTTCCCCCTCTGAAATAACACAAAGTAAGGGGGTCTAAATGTATATTTTCTAAGAATGGTGAAGTCCCAGGCTGTTCTGAACTTGTTCTTCTTTTAAATGCAATAAATCAGCAAGGACCCAATCTTGTGGCTCAGAATTACATGCTCAGTACAGTGTTTGCCCCCCAAGGAAACACTTTTAAGGGTACTGAAGTTTGAATGTTACTTCCTCAGCTGTCATACTGGTGAACTCCCATGAAAAAGCAAAGACTGGTCCTGTCATTTTAACTCCCTAGCTGGGGATAGATTGATGGACTACTGGGACATTGAAAATCCAAGGCTGGGGCACCAGTTGCAGTGGCACCTTTGGGGCTTGGGCTGTCTTTCAGAGGTGAACAAAACCAGTTTCTGAAGCAGAAGGAGGTCGGAGTCAGGGGAGCACAGCCTTGTCCATGAATTTTGATGATGGCTGAAAGCAGACCAGAGCTCATCTTGAACCCAGTGCAAGGTTGTAACTGTGACTTTGGGTTTTATTAAGATCACAGGATTAGCCTTAAACAAGGTAACTAAGAGCACTCACTAGTAAGACTAGACCTTCCTTACTTGTTCCTTAGTCACAACAGATAAGCAAGAATTATTATTTTTGTAATTACAGAGCAGCTCTAGTGTTTGTAGTCTACCTCTTTTTGACTGAGGAGAGTCACCCCCACCCCTTTTCCTGCCTAGAGAAGTCAAGGGAGGTGGGCACTTTTATAAAGAGTCTCTTCCTTAAAGATCCCTCCTCCCACAGTTTTACTCAGAATTTTTTATTGCATTTTAACACATAATCAGATCTTAAACATACAATATGTTCACTAGTCCTAGTGTCAAATTCCAGCAGAGAGGAGGGTCCTAGGAAGGACAGATGCTTCTGCAAATTCACAGTCACCTGGACTTTAATAAGATTTACTGTGGTGCACAGTACTGCCAGGGATACAACTTATATTTTTGGTTCAGTGGCTGACCTGAATATGGGAAAAGAAATTTTATTCAGAATCAAAACAAGTATTTCCTTTTTTTTGGTGAAACAAGAAATAAGAATCTCGTTTTTGGACAACTGGACTGAATTTGATTCACTTTAAAAAAAACTCATGCCACCCTTCTCCTTATAACGCAGGACAGGTCTAAAAGACACAGCAAAAATGTTTCATTCAAAAAAATATCAAAAGGACTGTTTTGCGATTTCCAAGAAACTCTTTCAATCTGGAGAAGGTCAAAGTGAAACATCTGTCAGCCTTCGAATCTGTTTCTCTCCCTCCACTGAAAAATAAGAGCTGATGGGAAGGTACAGTTCATCAAGAAAAGGAAACTCTCCCCCTTCTCTTCAGTATTTTCTGAAAACCAGGCCATCCTACTGCAGAGTCTTATTTGCAGATTTAGTGGGAAACATGCCTAAACCAGGAAAGAAGAAAAATTCCATGGGAATCAGCTTCCAAGTCAAACAATTTCTGTAGGTCTGTGTTTGAAATCTTCCCCCTGGAAGCCTAACTTCATGCATTAACTGATTCAGATTCTGGTCTTATTAAAACAGCATGAGAAGGAAAAACCAGCCAGACAACTCCATATGACTATTGTAATGTAAATTAAGTCTAGTACTGTAAACACCTGAGTGTTGATTCTTGTAACAGAAACACCAACAAAAAGAAGGGGGGGAAAAAAAAGCTAAAATTAGTAAATAGCTTTTTTTTTTTTGTAAAAAAAAGGTGATTTTATTGAGTTTTAATATACAGCTTTTAATATGTTAGGGTAATCATACAAGATCTCTCTTGTGTTCAATTTACACATTACAATACAGACGTGAGCTAAAAATCTTTTGTTTTAATGTACAAAAGGAATCCAATGTTGTCCACTAGCAGCTTTGAACTTGGCAAGAAAGGTTCTAAAGACTTTAAGTGCAGTAACAACCATACAGGATACAAAACGAATATAAGGACTTTTCGCCAAGGTATATAAACATTCGAAAAAAAAATAAAATGGTGCCTGCTCCACAGGGCAGACAACTAGCAAATTAAAAAAAAAAGTCACTGACCAATGTTCCAGAGAAGGAGGAGCATCACCCTGTGTAACAGTTCTTATAAAATGGCCTAAGAATATCTGTATCATAGACTTTGTACTGATCAGAAAAAAGATCTGAAGAGAAACAGGCAAGGAACCGAACAATCAAAAAACTGACATAGTAATACAAAATATTTCCATCACTATTTAAATGTCAAATTAATCA
>VXBX01003871.1:110232-174005 GCA_013400415.1 Scytalopus superciliaris | reverse complement strand
AAAAAAAAAAAAAGTGTTCAAAAAGTGTGTTTGAATTCTGTGGTTGACAACTTGGCCCTTTGAGAGCACAAGACAGTACAGTACAGGCAAAACTTGTCTGTGCACATCCAGAGCTGCCACGGGTGCCAGTCCAAGTCTGCAGGATGAACTTCCCAGAGAACTTACAAATCATTGTAAATCTCACCACCTTCTGCTTCAAGAATAAGGTGGTTTCCTTTGACATGTATCCTCCAGAATATATATATACAGTAATAATATTCAAACAACCCTCTCCTCTCCCAGATGACAAAGTACACTGCCCAAGAGTGGCATCCCAGGGCACATGAAACAAAGTCAGCATGAGAAAATAAACTGCATATAGCAAATGTTACCTACATCCCTGGCTGCACAGCTTCCCACTGAGATACTCTGATAATAAGCATAGTTTTAAGAGCTGTCACAGGACGAGAAACAGCCCATTCTTTCTTCTCCACATCTAGCCCCAGATAAGATCCATGCACAGGGACAGTCAGGTTATCATCTCAAAGTGACTCCTTCATTCATACATACACAGAGAAAAGCTGTGCAGAATACTAAAAGCACTTTCTCCCAGATGCCCACAAATGTTCTTGGCAAAGGAAATCTGTGCTCTACCACAAAATACTAATTCGTCTGGCCTGTGTGGGAGAAACCACCACATAAAAACAGTCAGTGAAAGGCAAGCAGGCAAGACAAGCAGGTCTTAAGGGATCACTGCTTCTTCCATGTGAATGTGATCTGATGTGAAGGACTGAGGAGAACCCAGACACCGGCTTCCCAGATTACCCAGTGCTCATTTGGTCCTTACTGATACTGCTAGTAGAAACCACGTTTTAGTTCTGAAGAAAGCAGTTGGAACATCTGGAAATCTGGAGAGCTGGAGCTCTCATGTACATGAGAGCTGGGTAGTTTGAAGATTGTGCAAGACTCTTTTATACTGCATGTTTGCCAAGGCAAAGGTGTTTATTATCTAAAGAAGAATAAAGAAATGTTTACAATAGAAACTTCTTTCCTATCCCACTGGACCCTGAAAATCAAGTTCTGAATGTCTGCATTTTTAGGTGTCATTACCTAAAAATATCTATAATGTTCTCTTAATAGTCTGTGTTCTATTTAGCTTTACAAGTAGTGTAGACTAAATCTCTTGTCTGTAGTAATGTGTTGATTCAGTCACTAGGTGCTTGGGCAATAAACCCGAGGGGAGCAACAGCAACTCACCAAAGAAACCAAGAGTAGAAATTCTGAACCAATAACAGTGGCAAGACATCTATGCCACCTTCCTCAGCTTGTCTTTTTTTTTTTCTTCTTTTTTTTTTTTCCCAGGGAAGAAAAGGGAGGGCAAAGAGGAGAGTATAAAGACGGAAAGGTATTTTAGGAGCCACATTCTGGAAAGATCATGAGAGTTCTGAAATAAGGTAGACTTGAGACTTGGATGCCTGAGAGAAACGAACCCACCAGAGTGCCCCTGTAGAGGACAGAACAAGTTATGGCAATGGCAGTTTCTGTTGTTTTAAACTTTTCCCCTTGCTATGCTATGTTCCTACAGTTCAAATGAAAAATGTCTTTTGGGTCACTGTGCTGTGTGCTGGTCACAGTTTTCCAGGGGAGGGAACTAAATGAACAGAGTGCTGTAAGATTTGTGGGTAAAAATATGACTGGTGCAGAGAAAGTTGCAGCAAGTATCCAAATGGGAGAACAGCATGACACTGCCCCAGGGAGGCGACAGTAGGAGACTGAGATCAAGCAGGCGGTAAGGGGGCAAAGAGCAAGAGAGAATGTGTAACTATCCCTGAATGACAAAAACATTTCAGTTGTCACAGGAATTAGTGCTCACTTTGAAAAAAATCTTTCATGTAAAGTTTTAAAAAAAAATCTGTAATTCACAATCAACGAAAAAGCTTTTTTCTCTATGGGTTTATTTTTTCTGCTTGCTCATCTTCTGGCTGTGATCAGGGACAATACAACTGCAGTTGTAGAGGGGAAAAAAAAGACTTTGTTTTTAATATATAGTTTAGTCTACATTGGTCCATTTTTCTCATAACTTGCAAATGAAGCATAGAGACAACTTGTTGTATAACTTAGGGTAGCTATTATAAAAGGAAGCTGATGTATGCTTCCAAAAATGTGAAGGACATTTTTAAAGTCAGATGTATTGCATATTAAACAAGTGTTAGGGGATTACAGCTAGACACACATACATACTGGCACAGACATTAGCCATAATTGGTGATGAAAGCTCAGCTGACAGAGACAACACAACATAAACTGGATGGACTGACCTGGTTTTTAGGTGCTCTTTAGCACAAATGCAACTGTGCAAATGTGTATCTAATTTATATGTACATTTGTTTTAGCTGCACAAGCCTGTGCGGGCCTTACTTGTACCCACAGGCCTAAAAATCCTTAATTCTCCCATCAGAAAAATTAGTCCATATTTCATGTATTTAAAGTAAAATATTATATAAAAAGCTCTCCTGACACAACCATGAAACAACTGCATCACAGCCAACTCAGCTCCTGCCCAAAAAGCAAGCTTTATTTCTGTTTCAGCTCCTCAGAATTGTCACCATCACACTCACACACACACAAGAGGAGCCAAAACTATCAACACCAAGGCAGTTCCTTAAAATCATTGAACACTATAAAAGTTTTGCCATGGAAGAAAATCCCTGGAGAGAAGGACAAAGCCAAGAAAGCACTTATTACATGTAATATATGTCCCTTCCCAACCAGAGATTCTGGACATCAGCCTGAATTGGTTAAGTTCATGTCGTCTCGGGAGACTGCATCATCTGTGAACCAACGCTGATGGTATTTCTGCTCTACATTTAGACTGTGTTATTTGACAACTTAGATAATTTCACTGACATTGCCCATGAACAGATGTTGAGGTATGTGGTGAACAGCATTCACATATATTCTACAAATGAATTAAAATGGAAGGGTATCAGTCTCAAAGGAGTTTTCTCATGAGTTAAGAAGGTTATTCATGTCCTCACATGGATATATGCTAAATGAAATTGCTGAAAAAGAGCTTACAGTGGATGTAAAGATCTTGCTAAAACTGAAGTAATTATCAATTCGATTATCTCAGAACCTCTTGGTTTTGCTCCTCAGCTTTTGTTCCTCAACTAATACTGCTCAAATTTCCTAAAATGATCTTCTCTCTCCTACTGCTGGAGGTAGATCGTTAAAAGTTGTAGTAAGTCAGGTTGTTACTGCTGCAACTTTGCACGTGGCTTTCTGACTCCTTGCTGACTCCCATGTACACTCCGAACATGAGGTTCCATGAGGAAAACCCTTTCCAAGTTATTCTGCATGTCTTTCCTAAAGGTCAGAAAAAGCACTGAAAATCTTAATCAACAGATATTAAATCAGTCAAAAGTCTGCACAACTGAGTGCAAGACTTGGAATATTCGAGGCCCAGTCACTGTAATATTTTAAGTCCAGAGGATATAATCCATTTGACCAGAGTCCTTACCAGCAGGGAAGGAGGCACAATGCCATCCTAAACGGAAAGATGAACAATGGTCTCCAGAAATTAATCCGGTGCCTCCCTGCTGATTCTTACAATCTCAAAAGAGGACAAATGGAAACTCATCCTTTACACACATTGGTTTTGCCTGTACTTCCAGATCTTCATGAGTGACATTAGCCAGAACTTGAAGGGAACACTATGTTCTCATAACACAGAAGTTCAGCCCAGAACTAACTCATGATGTTTACAAAGGATACACAGAGTTCCTTTGCAACAAAAATGCAAACCAAATAGTCTGTTCTGCCAGAAAGGGGTAGAATTCAACTACACATAGGCATCTCCGAGGGTCTGCTCCTGAATTAGTTACCCAGTATCCATTCTTAGTCCATGGAAAGACATAACCACTTCTGGGATACCATCTCATCCTAAAGCACGTCAGGTTCTAGACATGTTCAAGATGCCGATTTCTCTTTCCTGATGGAAGGAAGCTGGCAGTACCAGCACTGATGTGGGTTTCTGTATGAAAAATACCATGGGAAATTGGCCCAGAGAAATCCTACATTATACAAGACCCCAGGTGACTCACATTACCCACTACCCTTAGCGTTCTCCTGGTGTAGGCTTTGCAAATGCTAAGGTGGAGATAAAGAGAAATTTCAAGTACAACATAAGCACTTCTTTATGTGACTCCCAGTCTCACAGAACATTTGCAACATCTACTGTCCTTTCTTCAGATCTCCTAAACATAAAGTGGTTCTGTAAAACCCCACAAAGTACTAGAATGTAAAACTTAGAATAAAAAAGGTATGTATAAGGATACACAAATAAGTAGGCTGATAAACTCAATGCTGGTGCCCTTTCTCATTGCTTAAGGATGTGTTCATGATAGTACTTACACCAACAAAAAGGTCTAAGTTATATATGCAGTAATATACCCCCACTCGCAATAGTTATTAAAACATCTGTTAAACCTACCTTACCCCATTTTTCTATACTAAAACTCCAGGCAGCCAGCTACACAAGGAGAAGCCACCCTCCTTAACTGACTTATGTATCTTTAGTTCAGGGACTCTTAATTTCACCTTACCAGCATCTGAAGGTGTTACTGAAACAAAGGTGGTACTGCAGTGCAATAACTCCAGAAAGATCATTTTACAAGTACAAAAATATGCAGTCTCTGTAAATTAAATGCTGACCCTGGCACACCACCTTACTCAACATTTTCTAGCTGTTAGTTCTATCTCTTCCTTTCAAATTTCCTGTAACCTGTAACAATACACCTTGTCTAAAATCCACTACAGTCCCATAAGTGTTTCAGAAGGTTTACAGTTCAGGTCCTTCATGTTCACATTAACTTGAGGTGTATATGGCTTTATTTCAGATTTCAGAATTTTTCAGTCTGTGCCAGTTGCTCTGTTTTCTGGCATGGAGGCTTTGACCCAGCTGCTAAAGCTATCGCTGCCTGTCCTGTTGCCAGTTACTAGATCATGGACTCTGGATGGAGAGAACTGGGACACTGGGCACTAACAGTGAATTGACCAAGGAAGCAGAACTTCTGAAGGCAGGCCAATCGAACAAGTATTTTTTGGGGGGCCGAACGCAATGAAGAAAGGATATTTTGATTTTGTTATCTAAACCAAAAGTAAACAATTTTTTAGTTTTTCTCAATTGGTCAATTATTACAGACTGCAAATAACAAATCTCAAGTAACACAGATATTTCCTAAGAAAGATTACTAAACATTCTTTGGGCAAGTACAGGCTAATGCCACAATGAGCTCAGAGAGAATACATCTCAGTAGATGCAATCTGTGAAAGTCTTTATCTGCAATATGATGATCATAAGATCATAATGTTAGAAGCAATGTAATTGAAAATAATCTGTCTTTGCATCCTTTGTTTAATGATGAGAAGGCCTGCCCCATGAAATTGTATGCACCAGTAATATGTACTAAATCACAGCACTACAGTTCACGTTTGCAGTATCTTAAGCAGGACTTTAAACTAGTATTTTGAGTTTGTTCCTCAATGTTGCCATCAAAATATGTATCGGTCTTGCTGTTGTTAAGATGTTGCTGCTCAGTTGCAATAGTTAACAACTGCTCAGGCAATAAATATTCTTGTCTCAAGCTCTGAATATCTGGTGTCATTTTCAGAGGGGTTTGTTTGATTAAGCCCCCATTAGCAGTTTTTAGAACTTGTAGCAAGGTTGTACATTCTGTTTTCATGCTGATTTAAGACTGTATTTCTTTTTACTTACTATAGAATGTAATTCTACATGTAATTCTTTTTACTTCTTATAGGAGTTCTCTACCTTCCCACTGGTTTTATGCTGGATGCTACTTAAACAGGACATTTAAATCTTGTCATGAAAAATGGAAGAGCTTTAAAGACAACCTGGGTTACAAAAGCTGGAGGTTATTTTTAATAAAGCATGAATCTCTTTAGAAGGGACTTGCAAATGTATCACTTATGCTGATAGGCCTGTATTTCCTTCTTCCTAAGGGTGACAACTAGATCCTCAAATACAAGGAGAGTATAAACAAGGTAAAAGGAAACCACAGAACGATCTGTTCTGTGATCCAACCCATTTAATGGTAAAAGTCTTCTGACGATAATGCTTTTCACATCACCAGGTCTTCTTTAACATGTGTTGCAAATCTTTAGAAAGCTCCTAACTGGGGAAATAAGCAAACACCTTCAGTAGTAAATCTGGCCAACACAATACCTAAGTATTAAAAAATGGAGAAATTCCAGGTTCCCCAGCCAGGACTTGAACCCGTGACCTGCTGGCCCAGAGGTGTGAAAGCACTCTCTTGAGCCAATGATATCACTTTAAGTGCTACAAACTGAAGACATGTCAAATGAATCATTTATTCAGTTCAGTCAGCTCTAAATTTTTCTTGGTAAATGTTCCTGAAAACCAAGAAAGACTTCCAGGTTTCTCTGTGGGTGCATGCACACGTGTGTGAGGACAAATGAGCACATACCATCTCCACTAAGAAATGTAAGCTTGTATGCTTGTTCTGACATAATAAAAATTCAATATGCTTTTAACTATCTATGTTCCAATCTATAAGGATGATTTAAAGTATTTGAGATCAAAGTGTGACTCATAGATTTACTTAAAGTAGATACTTCTCAATGCAAATTAAATGTCACATAAAATGTCTGGAGGGACAAAGGTTTTCTGGTACAACATAATGCCCTTCAGCTTTGACTGAGAATCACTGAACAGACCTTCAGGATACTGTCTATCAGGAACCTCCAAGTCGTTTTTTTTAATGACTTTCTGAAGTTTCTTCATAGAGTTAGTGGGGATCTGCATCCCACTGTTAGTACAGGATTGCTGCCCCAGAATCCTGTGGTCCTAATGATCCAAAGACATCTAATATTTTCAGACTGAAATAGTTCCAATTTTTTCCTCATACCAGCACTTTTGTTGAATTAAAAAGCCTGTGAGAATCCTCCATGATTGTGTTGTAACAGAATTTTACCATTTGCAGAGTCTTAACATTTGTTTTGCATCTGTGTTTGCAATTTTTCTCCCATTATAAGACAGTTCTCTTTCCAAGGCCATCTTGGTAGTCCTTTTCTTTTCCTTTTCAGATTTATCCTGCTTTAAATGTAACTATCTAGAAATCTCCAGAAGCACGTCTCCTACCTACCTGAACTTTCTCTAGTAGGAACAGCTTTTTTCCCTTCTCTCAGGACAGCATGCTTGCATGACACAGGTGGGTCACTGTCACCATGTAATGAACTGTGTACAAGGAAAAACCCCTTTAATCTGCTCAATCTTTTAATTTGAGGAGCTCCAGGTCATAGCATCAGTTCTTGCTATTTGCTATTGCCCTGTGCTTTTTTGTTAATATTACATTTCATTCCATTGCAATTGTTATTCTAGCAGGTGCAGTAATTCAATGTCTTCCTGTAAGATTTGTTCTGACAAAGACATTTCAGAGGTTTCCATATCTTATAAATAAAGCTGCTGTCATGCCCTGTTTTTCTTCTTCTGTCTCTTTCTGGGATAAGCACCAGAGAGCAGTTACTCCAGCCAACATCATCAAAATCGGGAGCTTTTTTTCAGTTCCAAAGCAAACTCAAACAAGTAAAGATATCTAAGAACAGGTTCAGGGACCTTGCAAGTAAATTACAAAAGCATAAAACCCAACCAGACAGAAACAACTGCATTAATGCTTCACTGAGCTTTTCTATGTAGTTTTAACTCCAGGGTTTTTGCTGCAAGTAAAACACGTACTGCTTTAGCTATGACATTATCATTAGAGTACCACAGGCCCAAGTAGAAATCCAGTTACGGTCACAATAAAATGTTTTACTAATGTAGCATGGTATTCCTACATGGAAAGCCATGTTACCAAAAGACACACTTACAGTAAGGAAGCTACATCCAAACTAGACCTTGGACTAGTCTGTATGGGGGCCAAGAGGTTAGTATCATACTAGACTCTATACACCAGCATCTGGCCATATAACAACTCATTTTTGAAAGGCTTAGTGATTCTAAACCACAATTTACCAGATCCTTATCAAGCAAAAATACCTAACTGCATCCAGTATGGCAGAATATCACACTGAGAAAGGCATCTGATTGCATAATACCAGCAACAACTCCCCAAAACAGTTATGTGAGCTGTTGAGGAGTGTGTGTATGTGTGTGCACACACAAACTGCATCTGTATTTTCACAGATGGCTTTTGCCAGTCATGTTAAGAAACTACTCTACCCTTAAAATGCCCTCCTGTTTCCACCAAAGCTCTAAATTGCCAATCACCAATAGTTCCACCTGAAGGAAACAAGTCCTGTAAGTGTTAAAAAATAATAGCAGAATACATTTTCAAAATACAGACTCTAATGATTTTCTATTAATTAATGAGAAAAAAATTCCACTAGTTCTCAAACGGTTAGTGCGGTTTTTATTCTCTCTTACCTTATTAGCACAGGTATAAATGCAAGAGATTAAACTGATGATGTATTTCAGATTTCATTCCAAGAAAAGACACATGAGTTTCCTTACCTGACTCTTTCATAGGACACAGTGCACACTGCATGCCCCAGGCTTCACCGTAGAGGCAACAGCACTCAGTATACGTAGTTTGCTTTCCAACCAGAGGTCGACTACAAACAAAATCGTCGCTTAGGTGCTGCCAGCAAAGGTCCTGGTAGACCTCAGCTTCTTCAGTTTGTTCTGATGGAGAAGACAGGATTACATCATCACAGCACTGTTATTTAAATAAGACACTGGTGTAATGAAAAAATTTCTAAATTTAGATCAGAAAAATAACCTAGCTTTACAGACTCTGATGAATACAAATTTAAGTGTAGAAGCCGTGACCATGTTTAAGTGCCTGAGGTGGCTCATCCCTTGCAAGTTCAGCTTTGAAAAAAACTTAAAAGGTTCTGAGTTGGCACATTAGCCTAATTTAAAAGCACATTGGGTTGGACACCCAAGAAATATAACTTCCTAAACATAGACATTGCTGAAGACTTAACACTGATTCAGCTCAGCTCTCATGGAAGTTAACAGAGCTTGACAAAAACCAGCACTGGGACAGAAGCGAATGTTTGGGCAACTCCATCCACAGAATGAATCTTTAAAAGTTATTTTGCTTTTCTTGTATTGCATCTGAAAGGACTTCCACAACTAGGGCAGAGCTGAACAAAAATTTTACATGGGCTCAACGGGAGGCTGGACAAATACTTGGAAGAGAGAGTCCCATTAACTAAAAAGACAAACTACATCAGGCTGAGGAAATCCCCTGAGCTGAAAAATAGCTGGAGGCTGAGAGTGCTGGGGAGGGTGAGGAGTATTGTTTATCTGCTCCTCTGGTCCCTAATCATCCACTTAGAGCTATTGTTAGAGACAGAATACTGCTGTGAACTGCTGTCACATTCTTATGAACATTAACAGAAACATGTATTTTTGTCAAAGCTGGAATATCTCAGAGGCATATTAGTTTTGACACAGATCTCAGTAGGAACCATTCCTAGTTCTAGCAAACTCTGATCACTGCTGATTGGAGAGAGAGGAATCTTCCACTTGAAACATAAAAAAAACTTCAGGACAATTGTTTTGTAAAGACATTTGCAAGGATTTGATTTTGTTCCAACACGGAGTGAAAAATAAGTGTTGTCAGAAACCAAGATTCTGTTTTGTCTGTGCATATCTATTCACTGCAATTTTACATTACACGTGGGTGAGTACAGAACTGAAACCTCACTCAAATAAAACTGAGTTCTGAAAGCACAAAGGTGATCACCATTTAGATACCTACTCAACTAAGAGCTTCCCCGAACACACAGTGAAGGGCAGCAGTGGGTCTCTGCAACCAACTCCAAATTGTGCTGGCAGCAAAGGAACCAGCTTGTCCCCTCCTCTGTGTGAGGGAGGACATTGCCAGGAGTGATACAAGGCTTGAGCGCTTTGGGCTCGCTGAGATGATCATTGCTGTGTCAGCCTGAACATCGCATGACGGAAGACCCTTTGGGCCCTTGCATTCTCTTCACATCCTAGATGAACCCAAAGGACAATCCTGCTCTTGGTTTGTTTAACTGAAGATTGAACAATAGAAATGCTGTGGTTCTTTCACAATTCCAGGCAACAAGATGACCACATTACTCCTCAAAAGTATCAGCCTTATAATTTGGCATGACTAAAGCAGGCATTCAGTCTGTATTCCCATTTCATTTCACAGAAGCATCTCAGGAAAATTCACTGCAAGTTGGAGGGACCAGAGGTCTGGATTTATGGCTATACAGTGCCAGTATTAACCAAAACCATTGTAACATTTCTTCCAAAGAAGTGTGTGGCATACACAGAGTTGTGCAGGCTGTATAATGCTCTAGATTTCTGAGGAGTTTCTAAGAATCCTATAATATCTAACATGTTTTCTGAAATCAGTGTTTACTGCAATTAAAAGAACATGCAAAACCAATACTTTAACAATGATGCTGCAGCCCACAGCTTGAAAATGTGAGTGCAATGTACCCTCAGTGTTAGTCAGTTGAAAGCACACATACAATTTCAGCTATTTCCTGTTACATCTTGTCATTCCTCTTTTTATTCCTTACTTTGGTAGAATTGAATCTCCAGAATTAGCCCACAGCCAAAGCCCAGCCTTACTGGGACAGCAAGCAGGCTGTGTCTCATTATCTACAAGGCTGGACAAGGCAGACGCAGTGCTGGTGAACTGGGGAGGGGTGGGGTTGAACTTCTCAATGCGAGTCTAATCTCGTAATTCTTCCAGCAACGTCCTGCCTGCACTGGCAAAGTGGAGCACTATGGCATCCTACATCATGATGCCTTCTGGATCAACACATGATGATCCAAGCATTGCCTTCCAAAATCCTCCAGAAGAGCAGGCTCATCCAAGGATGACCCGGTCTAAGTTTAGACTTAGGGTCTGTAGACAAGTCAGCACTACCTCGTAGAGGTGTACTCACTTCAGTAATATGTATAATGGATCATACCACTCGAATCTGCTGGTCTGATGCATCGCTTTTCTGTTGCGTCCAAGACCATTGGGTGTGTACAGAAACAGTTGTAAGATCCTTCTGTGTTAATGCACTGGCCATCAATACAGCTGTTTGGGTCCTGACATTCATCCGTGTCTTTAAAATGGAAGGAAATGTATCAAGGAGAGCCAGCACAAAGTAATTGCATTGTGTTAATCTATGTTAATGTTTACCTAATTAGGAACAGATTTCCCTGCCTGCCTTCTGTTAATTACCACAAATATCAATTGCTGGCAATAAAATCCTGTCTGTGCCCATGGAGAAGGATAGAGAGCAGCAGGATGCTGACCTCTAATCCTCAAGTACTACAGAGCTGCTAGGAAGGATGAGGAGGCTTCCTGGTGTTATTGGAGTGCCAGGCATACTATGCATCCAGCACAGCTACAACTGCTTCCCACATTCCTATCCCTTTAGGACAGTACCAGCCCGCATTAGAGGTGGGCATACTCTCAGAGATTCTTCATGAGCTTGTCAGGAGAAGGGATCACCTTACCTAGCCACAGTACTTATATTTCTTAGTTTGTCTTGGAGAGGAAAGCCAAAATTTAGCTCGAAGGGAAGAACAGGCCACTTCAGGCAAATTATATTTAATCAGCAAGACCCCCACCCTTTGTAATGAGCAATCATAGAATCCCAAGGTAAAAGGCTCTCTTATTGCAGTTGCAAAAATTACTTCCTTTCATTATGCTATTGTGCACATTATACATGGTTTTCTGCTTACAAAGCAAAAGCCAGGGTCACAGTTTTGAGTGATTTTCAGTGGAGTTACAAAAAAAAAAAAAAAAAGTATTAATTTGATTTAATATAGTAAACCCAGCACACTTACCAAAGGTGAGCTTCAACATACAGGCTTTCAGTTGCTCACCCCACATACAAAGAACTGAAGGCTAAATTGTACTTTGGCAGAGTGAAGCAGCAGTGTGCATGCAAAGAGGGAGCCCCCACTCTGATCACTTTGTGCTGCCTGCATAAAGGCTGGCACCAGCTCTTGACTATGCACTCAAAGGAACACAAGGGGCTGTTCTGAAGATGAAAACTCCTGGGAGTAATTTGCTGGAAAAGGAAGCAAATAAAGCAAACCCTGCTCTACATGCCATAGCCATGTCATCCAGCATTTCTGCCCAGCCAAGCAGAAGGGAAGGGAAATAACCCCATGCATCTTACAAAGCTGATACAGGAGTTCAAAGGCCCGATGTTTCTTCCCTTGCTGGGAGTAGCAGAATTGTGATGGGAATCCCACCATATGAGTCTGCTTCTTTTGCCCATCTGCATACCATTATAGAGACAAGACCACTTTAAATAAACTTACCAAAGCACTGGAGCTTAACAGGGTCATAATATGTGCCTTGTTTGCAGTAGCACTCATAACCTGGCTGAGTATTCAGACAGAAACCATTTTTACAGATTTCTTGTCCAAAGAGTTGGCATTCATCGGCATCTAGGGACAAAACATTAAAGGCTTTATTACCATCATTATTACAATACCATGTAGAGGAGCAAGATGGAATAAATCCCATACACTCATCTGTTCAAGCAGACTTTACTTTAAACAGAGAATCCCAGGAGCACAGATATCCACAGGAAAAAAACCCAAACAACTAGTGTGGAAAAGCCTGTGGTGTGCTTGTAGCCAGAATGGAAAAGGAAAAACTGGTGGACCATTACTTTCCCTTTCCCATGTCAGAATTAAGTCCTGTGGCACACAGAGACTGGAAGAATCTGCAGTTCCCCTTTCTTTCCCCTGTTATCATGTTGCTCTTAGCTCAAAATAAAACAGATGAAGAATATGGCCTGCATTTCTCCCATATAATTTGCTTTGCCAAAGGGATTCCCACCATAGGTCTAATTTAAGCACACCATCTAATTACAAAACTAAGCTGTTATGCTTATGGATGGACTTTGTGACTGCTCTCCTCTTTCCATACAGTTTAGTGACTCTGCTCTACATGGCAGGAAATCTTCCTATCTGCACTGCTTGTTGCTTTGTTTTTCAAAGCACAACCTCTGTGCAGACTTCCCACCACTTGGAACCAATTGTGTCTGTTGCTAAATATAAGGCTGCCAATATTACAGAACTAGTGACAGCTGACAAAGGGGATCTAACAGGCTTTCAAATGAGACTAAGTGTTTTCAGGGAGGTTTCATGGAAAATATATGCCAGCTCATATATAGCTTTTCACAGTTGTACACATTTTTCCCCAGTCTTGTATTTATGTATTTGTTACTGTTGGAATTCCATTCACTTCCTTTTTTCCAACCTACTTTTCATTTGCTAGACCTACTTAGAATAGTCTGTTAAAGCTAGGCTGGTATTAAAAATGGCAATAAAAAGCACAGCGTAAAGTAGGTCATTCTTCTTTCAATATCAATTGTCTTAATTTACTGCCTTCTATAGATTTACTCCCCATTTATTGTGGGGCAACACAGACTGTAGCCCAAAGCTGTCATTTCCAGCTGTACAGCAGTTTTAACAGTGAATTATTCAAATGCTTACTTTTTCCAGAAGAACTGAAAGGCCCATAAAACTATTTGTTTTTACAGCCACTCTTCCAGTCACTAAGTGGCTACAAACATTAAATATTTTGACTGTTTAGCAGCAAGAACAATGCAAACATTAATAAGAAACATCATGCACACATCTGTCTTTTTCCTGTGGAACATGGATTTTGTGTCTGGAGAAAAATGAGAAAGCCTGGATGCAGAGTCAAGGAAGACTAGCTGAGTATACTCACTTCTGACAGATAATTCCAATTAGAAAAACAGGAGTTGCTCCTACAAGCAGAAGCTTGTGGACAAAAGCAACAGGAACATATGAGTTAGTGTAATGGAGAAAGACCACATTACTAGAAGTTACTTATCCATTTTAGTATTTGTCCTTTGTGTCATTCCTAAGGTTTTTATAAAACAAATTTACCAAAAGCAGAAAGTCTGACTGTGGCAAGGATTTGTAGAAGATATTTCTAGATGAACTATTTCCACATTTCAATATTTATAGCAACTAGAGATATTATCTACCCTGAGGTAGCACAAAAACAAAGCATAATTTGTCTGAGACATTTGGACATACTGTACACACAGCATGTCCCAAACACCCATTGTGAATACATACAGAAATCTTAGATCTGCAAAGATAAACAACACCCGTAAACAACTCCTGAACAAAAGTACTCTCAGACCCTATCAGATCCTTTGAGATGAGCTCTGTGACAATACTCCAACTTGCCTAGATGAAAATTGTAAGTCTGTCAAAGGCTGGTCCCCATTACCATCAGTCTTAGGTCTGTGTTCATCCCATAGCACTTTGTTCTTTACTCCAAGTTGCTGGACAATGCAACCTCAGAGAGGGTAGTCTTATAGTAGTTACCCCATTTAAATATCCACATTAATTTGAATGAGTCTGGGTATTAATGCCTTACAAACTTTGGTATTTTTCCCATGTCACATGCATTTTACAGGTGCAAAGAAACACCTGCTGAGCATAAAACAGAAAAGTATTAGTAGGACAGAGAACTGAACTCAACCATGGTCTACTCACTGACTCAACAGGAAAATCAACTTAGTAGTGTCCTACCCAGTGAGCAAGAGAAGTTTAAAGAAGTATACATAATAACCTTTAGGGAAAAAAAACCCAAAAATCTTTCCACCAATTTTTTCGTATCTCAGAATTAAGTTTGACAGATTAATAATTTAGCTAGAAACAACTCTGACAAATGCTTATCTATCAACCATGTGATACTGGGGATACCCCAACCCTGGCAGAGCTCAAGGCCAGGTTGGATAAGGCCTTGAGCAACCTGGTCTAGTGAGAGGTGCCTGTGTCTATGGCAGGGGAGGTTGGGACTAGATGATCTTTAACATCCCTTCCAATCCTGACCATTTGATGATACTATGATTCTGCCTCTACTAAGGACTTTAAAAAATAGTACTTTTTACTGCATTTTTACGTGACATGAACACACAGTACTTCCTATATTTAGTTCTTGTTTTGTAAAACAGTCATTCCAATAGTAACAAATATATAAAATATGTGCTTTTCTACAGATTCTGTAGCTGTTATGTAAAAGATAATATGCTGACTTCATTTTACCTATCACAAATTTAGTGTGTTTATGCCAAGGAAAAATGATATCTCAAATTATTAATATTGATGGCTACTTCTCAAACCTGAGAACAGATTCCGATGATCTCACTTTTCATTCTTGGTGATGCCAGCTCCCTCCCACCCACATCCACCAACTCCTAAACTCCTATCACTTTTATTTCTCTACCCCCTTTTGTTCAATAATTATGTTATGAAGCTCTGTAACAAAAATATTGATGCTGAACTTCTCTTCAGTTTTTATATTCATTCTCCCTCGTAGGCCTAATGTTTCACAGAACTCTTCTGCTCTCTCTCAACTCCCCATATGCCTATTTACAAATTTAAGTTGGCTTTGTATTTCATATGTAAATTAGTATTTGAGGCTTGTGGTCTCAGCACCTATTCTCACAGCATATAGCACTTAATATAAATTAAACCAGAATATTACAGAGACTGTGTAATTGACATTCTTAACAATCTGTCAAATGATGATTTTCAGTAATGTTTCATATCACAAGCTGCTTTTATCACCTAATAAAATATGAATTAGTATGTTTACATTGCTGGATCACATTTCTAATCAATTAACTACCAGAACTTCTGAAATAATTAAACTTAATTCAAATCACTGCTGACCTTTGTAATTCTGAGCAAGAAGACCGTAAGATGATTCTCCAGAGGGAATGAAACCTTTTCCTTCAGGACACAAATCAGTAAATTCAGCTGTTGAGAGGGAAAACAAAAAATTATGTCATTAAGAAAATAGTACTCACACACATATGTGTTACACATGTGTTTCAGGGTATTTTGAGATACCTGCCTTATTTGCACCTATCAGGCAGTCGTGCACACCTCTAGCTAAATGGGGCATGTTAAACACTACAGCCTGACTTTGCTCTCAGTTTGCAGAGCCAGCCTTGAAAAACCTAGATAGGGTACCCACAGCATCAGAGAGCTCCATGAAAACTCATTTCTCTTGCTCCTTGGCAGGAGAGTGTAGTCCTTTCTTGGTTTCATGGTGCACTGCAGTTATAACAATACCAGTAGCCAAATTATCTTAATTAAAGCTAGCAAGGGCCTCTCTGAGCTATAGTGCAAGCTGTAACCCAGACATACCCCAACTGACATACAAACCCCTGTTCACATTCTTCAGTCTTTATATGGGGAAAAACACTAATTGACTGCAACAGGAGAACATGGTGTGGATTACAGAGGGAAATTATTTCAAGTGTCTTGGAGACTATACAGAATCAAATAAACCTATCCAAGCAGAGAGGTCCCTTTTTTGTTCCGCATTTCATGTCAGTTTCACTGATTCTAAGGTATAGTTAAAACATGAATTAAACATGGTGATGCCATTTGTGTGAAAAGTAATCCTTAGCATTTAATCTCAAAAAGTTTACACATGTTCTCTCTTATGTAATTTTTTCCAGCTGGATTCTAAATTTCAGCCATCACTGTTTATGTTTCATGTACTGTTTTCAATATTTGTGACAAATATCATCTGGCTATGTTTGCTTAATTTCATATTTAGAGGTTAAAAAATGGTCAGCAGACAACATGATTACCTGAATTGTCCAGTAATTAGTAAAACTAATGTTATATATCAGTAATTCATAGTTCTGTAAAAACAGCTTTACGAAGCATAGCTGCAGACTCAAGAACGCTGTAATGCATATATTTGTTTTCCATCTTATGGAGAAAATCTAGCATGTTACCATAGCACCTGGAAAAAGCATCTGTGAGAACCAGCTCTTCCTTAGAATCAGTTGGAATTAATGCTGTTCAGTAATAGGCTCTTTTTATCCCTAGAGCAACTGCAGAGAAGCCAATGGATGCGTATCAGGTAAGAATTATTCTTGTTAGGCTTTCCTTCTTGGAAGGTTCCCAAGGATAAGTCATGACTAAATACTACAGAATATGGGGTTTAGTGGGGAAACCTCCAAAGGCAAAGCACACTACTGCTAACATAAACACACAGCTTCAAAAGCTTGCAAAGGGACAGGAGGCCCCCTCTTACCAGTTCCAACGACAGGACAGGGGAAGATTTCACAGTTATCACCCCAGCCAGCACCCAAGGTACAGCAGCATTCTTGTTTGGTTACATTGGACGTAAGCACGTTGTCACAGAAATTAGCATCGTTCAGATTGTAGTAGCACTCCTTCTTTCCATCTTCATGTTGGTCAGTCTCTATTGGCAATTCTAAAGGAGAAAAGAAAACATAAACCACACATGATGACATATGAAATGAATCAGTTTTACAGGAGAACGAGAAGAGCAGGAAAGAAAATGATTAAGCAAAAATTTTGGTTTAACTTTTTTGCTCTTAGAATGATGGAAGTTAATAATCCTCCTTTGGCTTTTTCATAACTGTTCTCCAAGTTGGCCACAAAGGGATTTCACCACATTTGCACTTCTATCATTTTCAAGCAATGCATAAAGTACCTGCTGTCATGTCCCACTATCTATCAACCATTCCCAACTACTGACATGGTGCTTTTCATGTATGAATCTGGAAGCTCTTCACAGAGGTAAGCAAATATTACAACTTAATTTTTCAGATAAAGGAGCTAAGACATGAACTGAAAATGCACAGTTCTCAAAAGAATGAACATTTACAGCTCCCTTTAATTTCACTGGGGAAAAAAGCATGTTCCACATTTGAATACAAGGCCCTTCATGATTTTTGCAAAAGTAACTTACTGAGCCTATGGTAAGCAGAGGAACATAATGCAGATGTCAAGTTAACTGACTCTGTGTTTTACTTTAAAATAGGCATCCAGCCAAGAAGTTAGATTTATTGCCTTGAGCAGTTGAGTGGGTCCTCTCACAATATTTATATGGACTGAAGGCAAAATAGTCTGTTCCATAGATCCAATAAAAGACCCTATTAATAGGTACTCCTAAAGTACACCAAGAAGTGTGTCTGAAAAGAAATACCTAGTTAAAGCTTCTGTGTTTGCAAAACTCTGTCTACCTAACATAGCACTTTACGAAAACTCTCAAGAGCTCAGAAGTGGGAACTACCACGTAAAATTGTTATTCACACTTGATCGATATGAAAAAGCTTTTCACAGGCCATCAATAAAGTCACCAAGTTCTAAAATTACATATGCTCACATTTATTAATCAACCCCAAAACTTTGTTCAGGAACTTAAGACAGATAAATCTTGAGGTGACAAGTCCATTTCCTTTCTATCTAGGGTAATTCTTCATGCTTAGCACTTAAGAAGTGTTTAACTTGCAAAAAATCTACTAAAAATTATTGTATGCTGGTTGATTTTCCATTCTTTGGGATTTCCTTAATTTCTACTCAGGCTCTTGCACAATAAGCCAAGCAGATGACATTTCTCAAATAAGGCAGGTATCCTGGCAGGAATTAGAACTTTATTTCATACCTGAGCTACAGCACATTTCAAGATGCAACTGCAGCAAACGTTAGTTTCGTGGTGCAGCGAGAAAACCATGGCACAGTTGCTGTCATGGAGGCATGGCGGGACAACTCACAGAACTGGAGTGTTGTAATGAATATTTATCAACTCCTCAGAAGGGACAGGCAAGAAAGGAGAGGTGCTGGGGTAGCCCTGTACATTAGGGACTGTCTCAGTTGTCTAGAGCTTAAAAACGATGATAGGGTTGAGTGTTTATGGATAACAATCCGTGGGGAAGGCCAACAAGGCAGATATCCTGGTGGGAGTCTTATAGACCACCCAACCAGGATAGAGAGAGGCAGATAAAATATTCTATAAGCAGCTGGTAGAAGTCTTGCAATCGCTGGCCCTTGTTGTTGCGGCCAACTTAAACTTACCAATCTCTGCTAGAAATACAACACAGCAGAGACAAAGCAGTCTAGGACGTTCCTGGAGTGTGTGGAAGATAACTTTCTGACATGGCTGGTGAGGGAGCCAACCAAGGGAGATGCCCTGCTGGATTTGCTGTTTGTGAACAGAGAAGGACTGGTGGGTGACATGATGGTCAGAGGCTGCCTTGGCCAAATCAATCAGAAAACAATAGTAATTTTGATTCTTGGACAAGTAGGGAGTGCTGCCAGCAGAACTGCCACCTTGGACTTCCAGAGGGTAGACTTTCACCTCTTTAGGAGACTGGTTGCAAGTTTCCCTTGGGCTACAGTACTGAAAGGCTGAACATAGTTTAAGAAGGAAATCTTAAAAGTTTCAGGAGCAGGCCACACCCATGTGCTAGGAGGGCTAAAGGAGAATCTCTGTCCTTTATTAGATGCAGGGGGAAATGTAATCACAAAGAATAAGGAAAAGACTGAGGTACTTAATGCCTTTTTTGCCTCAGCCCTTAAGAGTGAGAGCACTTGTCCTCAGGTTACCCAGCCCCCCGAACTGCAGGACAGCAATGGGGAACAGAATGAACCCCTGCAATCCAAGAGGAAATGGTTAGTGACCTGCTATGCCATGTAGACACTCACAGGTCAATGCAGTTGGATGGGATCCATCTGAGGTACTGAGCAAGTTGGCAGAAATGCTTACAAAGCTACTTTCCATCATTCACCAGCATCCTGTCTAATCCAGGTGATCCCAGTTCACTGGAGGTTAGTAAATATGACACCCATCTATAAGAAGGCATAGATATATATATATATAAGGAAGGAAGATTCAGGTAAAAAACTGGCTGTAGGGCCAGGTCCAGAGAGTGGTGGTGAACAGATTTAAATCCAGCTGGTGGCCAGTCACAAGTGGTGTTCCCCAGGGCTCAGTGTTGGGGCCAGTCCTGTTAATGTCTTTATTGATGATCCTAATGAGAAAATTGAGAGCACCCTCAGTCAGTTTGTAGGTCACCAAGTTGCATGGGAATGTTGGTCTGCTGGAGTGTAGGAAAACACTGCAGAGGGATCTGGACAGGCTGGATCGATGGGCTGAGGCCAATCAAATAGGGTTCAAAAGATGACATGCTGGGTCCTGCACTTGGGCAACAACACCACCATGCCACAGGCTTGGGGAAGAGTGTCTGGAAAGCTGCCCAGAGGAAACGATCCTGGTGGTTCTGGTCAACAGCTGGCTGAAGATGAGCCAGCAGGGTGTTCTCAGGTGTCCGAGAGGGCCAAGGGCATCCTGGCTTGTATCACAAATAGTGTGGGTGGCAGGTCCAGGGCAGTGATCCCCTCCCAGTACTTGGCACTGGTGAGGCTGCACTTCAAATCTTGTGCTTAGTTTTGGGGCCCTCACTACAAGAAGGACACTGAGGTGCTGGAGCATGTCCACCGAAGGGCAGTGGAGCTGGTGAAGGGTTTGGAGCACAAGCCTTAAGAGGAGTGGCTGAGGGAGCTGGGGTTGTTTAGCCTGGAGAAAAGGAGGCTCAGGGGAGACTTTATCATTCTCTACAACTACCTGGAACATCGTAGTGATGTAGGGGTTGGCCTCTTCTGCTGTGCCTCAAGGACAAGAGGAAATGGCCTCAAGTTGCTCCAGAGGAGATTTAGGTTGAGTATTAGGAAAAATTTCCTCAAGCAGTGGACAGGCTGTCCAGGAAAATACTCAAGTCACCCTCCCCAGAAGTGTCCCAAAAATGCATGGCTCTTAGGGACATGGTTTGGTGGTGAACATGACAGTGTTAGGTTAATGGTTGGACTTGATGATTTTAGAGTCTTTTCCAACCTAAACAGTTCTATGATTCTAAAATTAAACTTCAAAAATAAAGGTTGTGAGGTGGGAGGTTGAAGATAGTGATTGTCCAACAAATGCTGAAGGAAATAAAAAACTCCAGCTCTTGCTCCCTCAATTCTATTATCACTATATGCCCACCCATATTTCCCCAAGCAGAAGGAGCAAGGCAACTTTACTGAGCATGCAAATAGTAGATCCATTTTGAGAAAAGCAGGTTTAAAAATGCCAGTATGGTTTGCACTTCAATGGTATGAACATGTAATAATTGTTTGGCTTTTCATTCCACATTGACAACTGGAGTTGTTTCTATTTTCCTCAGACAAGTGACTTCAGTTTTGGGAGGTTGAGGGGCTGGCAGACACCTCTATTCAAATTTAGTATAATGTTCCCACCAACAAGGTAAACTTTCCTCTGCAGTTTTGCCAATATAACTAAGTTGTACATTAAAAGAAACACCCAGCTGGGTGCTTATTTCAGCTTTGTTAGTTTAGCCTGTGGTCAACCCTCATCAGATAATTACAGTTTTCCATAATGTGCTGAACTGCATCAACTGAGGTGGCTTTGCAGTATCAGTTGCTATCCAGTAGGAACTGCATTAAGACCATCATGTCACAGAAATGCAGCTGAACTAAATCTGTCATTCCAAGGTGAGGGAGCAGTACTTCAGCCACCAAATCATACATTTTCCTTGGCAATTTGCCATCTGTCTAACTGAATCAAAGCCAAATCTTCAATGGGAGAAAAAGCATGGCAGTTTTCATGCTGTTTACCAGAGAAAGGACACCAGTAGCTGCCCGAGACAGTCTTATCATGTCCTTGTTTATTCCCATTTTACATATGATGTGTTGGTTTCTCCTCCCATTATCTGTTCAGCAGCTTAAATGGCTGCTGTTTACACAGCTGTGACTGAGGGTTAGTCAAGCAGGCGTTGTGAATGTTTGGAAAGCAAATGAGGCAAATGAGACCAGTCTATGTCTACAAGCTTATAATTTCTCTTTCACAGATTATTAACCATTTAGTAAACAGGTTGTTTTTGAAAGTGATTTCACTAGGTATGTTGAAAAAATATGATAGGAAATGGATATTTATTTTTTGTTAGAAAATGTTTACCTAAGGCATGCTGGTACAGGGCCATAATTTTATCATACTGTTGATACCTATATGAGAAATTCTGTATAGTTGCTGCTAGGTTGGATTCTGAAGTATTTATTAGAAATAGATTTATATATCTTAGACTAACTTTGATTCAACAATATGCTTCAGCATATATTTTTTATGCAAAAATCTGCGTTAGTAATATAGGATTCAGTGGATAGTCTGGATATTAGCATATACTTAAACTTGAGCATACACTTAAATATTTGTCTAAATAGCATCCTGTTAACAACTTGATCTAAAAAAACCCAAAACATGCAGAACTGATGGATCTTAAATACTGCAACTGTGTACCAACAGCTCTCATTCACAGGTGGAATGAGAAAGGTGATTGCTAAAGTTAAAAATAGTCATTACAAGTTCATGGGTTCTAAAAACTCAGCAAAAACTCTGGTGGCTCTGAGAAAACAGTTTGAGTAACACAACAGCTGAGGTCACTTGGTCTGTTCAGCCTGGAGAAAAAGAGACTGAGGGGAGACCTCATTGCAGTTACAACTTCCTTATGAGGGGAAGACGAGGGGCAGCCACTGATCTCTTCTCTGTGGTGACCAGTGACAGGACCCGAGGGAATGGCCTGAAGTTGTGTCAGGGGAGGTTTAGGTGGGATATTAGAAAAAGGTTCTTTGCCCAGAGGGTGTTTGGGCACTGGAACAGGCTCCCCAGGGAAGTGGTCGCACTGCCAAGCCTGGCAGAATTCAAGCATTTGGATGACACTCTCAGGCACATGGTGTGACTCTTGGGAATTGTCCTGTGCAGGGCCAGGAGTTGGACTCGATGATCCTGATGGGTCCCTTCCAACTTGGCATATTCTGTGATTCTGACTTTCAGGATCTGATTTTCAAAAATCCAGTAAAAATAGATTTGAGTGGGCCTATCATCAGGGTGAACTTGTTTAGATTTCTCCATTGACTCCACATGTGACAAGCTGCAACACCTAATGCGTGTGTGCAGGTGTTTTAGGAATCTTTTGGTCAGGGTTGTACCAGCTGTGTGGTGTTCCCAATTAAGATCTGGCAAGTCAAAGTACCCCACAGGGCCAAGGGTAATTGATTTAGAGGTGTCCATTTGTTCCTCTAAGAACAATTCACCAGTGACATTGTCCTAGCTAGGTGACCTATTGTAGGTGACATCCACGTTATTAGTTTGTCCTTTAATTCTATGCATTTTTTCTCTCTTAGGTACAAGGATGTATATAACAACAAATTCTCATCTGATAAATAATGAAGTTCTTTCCTTCTTTACCTTTTCTTGTTTCTGAAGCATTTCCTGCCATTTTGTGAATGGCAGAGTAGAGAAGAGGGGAATGAGACAATCAAAACTTGCATAATTACTTTTGTTGTTGTTGTTTTTTTGACTGGAACGTGACAATATGGGCTTGAATTCCTGATGTGTATACTGGTAGGATTGTACAGCTAACAACAGACAAATTCACAGCAAGTGAAAGCTAAATAAAAGGAAGTCTCAAGAACCCTAATGACAAGAAAAGCGTGAACACACAGCACTCCACAAATCTAACAGCCTTTAACCACATGGAAGAAAGGTACCAGATTAAGTAGCATTTGAAAAAACTTCTCCTGTTTGCACTTTGTAAGAGATAGACAAACACTTCATTATGCACAAAAATACAGAATGAGAAATAAGCAAGAGCTGAGTAAATCATGTTGAACTACAGATATCTGCAACAGGATAATGCAGATTAAATTCTTCCTTTCTGAAAACAGGCATGGTGCAACTTAACACTGACAGATGACATTCACATGCACCACAGGAGCTCCCAAAGCATCACACCTGACTTGGATATGTCAGTATTGTCAAAACCAGGGGATGTATGGCTATTCTAGCTCTCTTTGCAGCAAGAATAGTTTTTAAGAAGAACTAACAGTAGTCTTTTCTCCTTTTACTTTGGAAGAAAAGAGAATAGTAAGATCTCTGTTTCTAGTACTACCACTTTGCCTTATTCTAGTTCAAGAGCGTAAGACGTAAAGTATGTCTCACTAGGTCTTTCTGAGCTCCCATATGAGATCTTCCTCCTCAATGACCTTATCAGGCAAAAGACAAAGGTAAAGCATGTCTTTTGTTAGAGCCTGATGGAGGCTGGAGAGGAAGGAAGACTAGTTTCTTTCCAAACTGATCACAGCAAAGCTGTGTTCACTGCTGACAACAAAATGGATTTAGTACTGGCAGAAGAGTATCCATCTGTTGACAGCACAGTCAGTCACACTGGGTTTTTCATGCCCTTCCTCCCCACAGTAATATTACGGTATGTCCTCAAATGTTCCTTGGACTTCATAGCTCAGGTCCTCTGCTAATTTTTTAGCTTAGGTTTTGTTTCAAGTAGCTGAACTGTCCTGAGTACTAGCCCCTCACAGGACCAAAATATTTGTCAATCAGCTGTTAAGGATATTTCACAGGCGACTTCTCGAGTGCTACTGAGCACTGTATTCAGTGATCTAAATACTTGTTACAACCAGGTCACAGACACTTCAACCGTGTTTACAAGTCTGAGAGATCATGAGTGACAGGAATTAACAGCCACAGCCTTGGAACCTGTAGAGTCTGCATCCTGGCACTAGAACCAATTCTTCCCAAGCTTTGCAGAAGCTTGATCAGCCCATAGTATAAGAACAAAATGAGAAAAAATACCAAGATTGGCATTCTGGAGAGGGAAAAAAGCTGTGCAAGTAAATATTTGCATTTCTTGTACTCTGTTGATCCTTACTGTGGGCTTGTTCCTTTCTCCTACTGGATCAGTGTAGAACTGTGAAGGCAGCTTTAAGAGTTCTAAACTAATTTTTAATGGCCATATTTCCTGTAGTATTTTTAACACACAAAACACCTGATAAAAAACTCTCACAAATCAAGTACAATGGACGAGTAGTAAAAAGCAGGAGTAAACTAGGCAAGGACATACAAACAGTCACTCTGAGCAACTGACAACAGCAGGAGATTGACAACAATTCAGTGGCTTGGGGGCTTTGCTTTTCCCACTACCTTTTCTTAGGACTTATGTTTTACTAGGTAATGCTAACAGGATATCACTGGATACAAATTCTGATTTTAATAATATGCTCCCTTAAACACTGTCCAAGCACACCAGGAGATGTTTGTAGAAATGTGAACAAAAAATAAAATCACTCAGGCTATAGACTTGATTATGGTATCACATTTCATTATTACAGTACAGCAAACAAGAGACTGTTTACTCTTAACTGCTGTAATGGTTCATTATTATTGCCAAGTCTGTTGTTGTATAACATTTACAAGGTGTTTCTGCTATGTTTTTACTGCTAATGATTCAGTGTTATCATATTCCATCCTAGAAAAACCTCTTCTCATGCATGCACTTCCAAGAAGACAAAGTTTTACATTTTTCTGTTGTTGTTAAAGCAACACCAGCAGTCAAACCAACTTTGCCTTTCCAGTGGTTACATATGCAGTGAAAATCATGCCAAGCATGCAAAAATCCACTGGCATGTTACCTGGTGAGGTACGGAAGCGACACTGTCCAGTCATTGGATCGTACTCTTGGTTTTCATCAGAGCACAGACACAGGAAAGAACCATCGACATTTTCACAGAGGGCTTCGCCACATACTCCACTCAACATTTCACATTCATTCACATCTGGGGAAAAAAATCCAAAATGTAAATTGAGAGCCATGACTGACACTTTGTTCTTTTATCTGCTGCATCTGTGCCAATACTGTCTGCCAGCTTACCGATGTGATCTCTGGGGAAGGATTAAAAACTCACTAATATCTAAGTGGATTCATAAACAAGTAGTCAGTCCTTTGATTAAAGGTTCCTGAAAGCAACAGTACAGTTTGTAGCCTATGAATGCTGACTAGGTGCTGCTTGTAGGCCAGAACACACTTTCTTGTGTGTTTCTTTCTCATTTTTAAATACTTGCTTTTCTGTGTATCCTCTTCTTGAGATTTAATATTCAAACTAATTTGTTTCCTTAACCTTATTATCAAACTTTCACTGAACTCAGGGAGCAAAATGCATAGGTTTTGGTGTGATTCAGACTGTGCTACAAAAAGAGAATTCATTTTCCTCCTCAAAATCCCATTTTCCTTGTGAACAACCACTGAGCAGTCAATTCCCCAAGCCCACTGCCACCACAGGCCTCTCATATGCATTGCCTCAAAGGCTGCTCTGGAACCCACCAGAGTTATGCACAGGTCACCCAGAGAGCCTTGCGAAACACTGCACAATTCCTCACTTCGCATATTTTCAACTTGGATTCCATAGCCCTGCTAACCAGTCTACTCTGAAATGATTGATAGGAGAGTTGCCTGATTTTAAGGAAGGATTACCAAATACTGTTAGGATCACTTAATTTAATTTTAATCTCTTGCTAAAGTAGACATTTGAAAATCTACTTTGCCTACTAATGACAGAATCTGTAAATGATGATACTCCCTGCATCACAACTCGGAAATTTCTATAATTGAGTGTGGTCTAATGTATAACTTATGAGGCAATGTATCATCAATTTTACCTCTTACCCATCAAAATCTACTCATATGAATAAATGTTCATTTTTGCATATTTTTATATAAATACTCATTTTAACTTAGAGTTTGCTCAACACTTTAAAAATGTACTTAGACTTTTCTTTATCTTTATACTAGGTTCCTCTCATAGGGAATGAGTCTTCTTCGGGGAATCTTGCCTAGTCAGAAACTACAGACTTATCTATTCCTAAAATTGTTTTGGTAGATAGCTGGTTTCAAAATTTATATAAGTATTTTATATTACATAGTGTATACAAGAAAAAAAAAAAAAGACATTATTTTATGGTTCAGAATTACTTCACTGGGAACTCAAAACTAAATTTAGTTTCATACCAGCTTTTCCTTTCCCTTTTTTTTTTTCTTACTTTGCTTCATTGGTTTTCATCCATGAAAAGTCACCGTATGCCAAAATATACATTGGAATGTTGCATGCTAAGTGCCAAATGGCATAAAGAATTTTGTAAAAAAATTTAATATATTAGAAAATGCATACAAATACTCTGTAAACTTCTAACTCCTCCTCTCTGTTTGGTATTCCATTTAGGTCTCTGTTCCTGGTAAATATGTTTCATCCTGACTCTTGCTTGAAGCAATTGCTTAATGAATACCTTTCCTTGATCTGGTATTAATTTTATATTAGAAACTTGTGCTGCCTCAGATGGTTCTCAGGTCCAACCATCACTATTAAGAACAGATCTGGAAACCTACTATTCACCAAAGAAATGTGCAGTATTTACACATCTACAAAAATCTCACATCATTTCATGGTGATAGGTGTCTTTCCTGGAGCTGGAAGCCCGTGTTAAGATCTGTTCAAATATGATGTGCCTAGGGAGGTGCCATTTAACTCAGCCTGGCTGTACCATGTGCCAGGCGCTATTTCCTGCAGGGGGTAGTGCAGGGTCCTGGTTATTCAGCTGAGAGACTAAACAGATGTTGCACTTGAATAGGCTGAAGTATTAAATTCAATCTACTATGATTTCTATTTGTGAACGGTCCTGACATGCAGGAACAGTGAGGTTTCTTGGGTTTTTTTAAGGAGATAAAATGCATGGCTCAGCTTACTTGCTGTTGGCTTCCATTTGTCCTAATACCAGGTTCTCATTAAATAGATACACAGTTAAGTTTCCATCTGGCACAAAGTTCAGTGAGTAAAGCACAGCTCAACCTTATTTCACCAGTAAGTGGTATAACTTTACCCAAAAGTGACAGAAAATAAAAATGTTCTTGCAAAATGCCTTTTGCTTGAATGCCGCTTTTTGCTCACTTGAATTTTGCAGCAATGACTACTCGCACCTAAAATCTCACCTGTACACCCTTGCCCATCCTGTGTGTCCTGATACCCTTGGTAACAAAGGCAACGGTAGGAGCCATCCATATTTTCACAGAACCCGTGACTGCCACATACTGTGCCGTTTGCACATTCATCCACATCTGCAAGGAAGAATTTTAAAATCAAACAGACTGTCTGACAAAGGCAGACATTCATGAAGAATGCACAAAACTAACAGATGGGCCATTTTTGCAAACAGATGCAGCAATGTCCCTCTATGCATTGGGAAGGAACACACAAAGGATAAGACAAAAATCAATGTAAGCACACGCACAGCTTAAAAAAATAGTTTCAGTATTAACTTTGCAACTTTGGTTAACTGCCTCCACCCATCTGTTTCACCAAACCTGCCAACCATGGCATGATACAAACCACAGAATGAGCCACAATTTAAATAATCTCTCTGACTTAAAGATTCTACCAGTGTAGTATTATGCAGTCAACAGCATGTGCAAACCTGAACCCACTGTGCCTACAAAATGAGTTCCAGGGTATGGCTGTATCCTCTGTATAGAAGTGCTGCAGAGATCTCATTCTGGCTCTCAACACAGAAGAGAATTTCATGATGTAAATGGTAAATATCTGTGGACTGAACCTTCTGTCTTTAATCCTGCAAACTTACACATACAAATTATCTTCCCCATGTAGGCAAAGTAATTCCAATGCCTGCATTGGCACTTTCATTTCTAGTTCCTGTTTGTGGTTTGCCGGCCTTACAAGTGAGAGTCACTTGCATGAGTAAGTCTGTTCTTTGACTCAGCTGCCCATCAAACTATAATGAAGCAGAGCTGCTTGTGGTAGATCATGGTTTATTTTTGTAAGCATATTAAAAGAGCTAGGAATGTATTATTTTTATGTCCACTTAAAGACCTAAACCCGAAGCCCTGACCATCTGTGGTCATTAAAGATGTCATGATGTGCTTTTTAGGAGAAAGAACCTGCCAGAATACTAGGATTGGTACCTTCTTCCTTCTAAAGTCCACTGCAGTCTGAAGCAGAGAAATTATTGCTGTATTTCTTTCCTAAAAACATAATTATGACATTAAGTAAGTTTGCTGTCCCCTTGCCTTCTGCACAGTGCCTCAAGGGGAGTAAAGTGACTCGCTCTTGATTTATCTGCGTACTTGTTACTATTTGCACATTACAGTAGCCCTTCATGTGATGGAGCTTGCCATCCTTCTACCACCAGTGAAGGCCTCAGGCACTCCCTGTTGGACTAAATCCTGCATTGCCACAGAGAGAGGGCTACTTGAACAGATGAGCAGCACTGCTGCTTGGTGTCTTTATCTTAGGAGAGAGTGGGGCTCAAACATTGTCCTGTCCACTCTTCAGCTCTTCACAGCTGTGTCAAAGAAAGAGAAGTCAACAAAGACGCATCTCATTCTTCCCCTGACAGTGCTCACCCAGCAAGCACATTTTCACTTTCACTCAGCTGAAAGGGAACTCTTGGTCTTTGAAACAAGTGGTCACGGGCCCCCAGGCTATCAAAATTTCAGCAGTGTGTCATTACCGTCGACACCTGTTACCTGTTGTGTTGCCCTCTTGCTCCCCAAGTGCTCAAATTCACCCACACAGGCTTCCACATGCCACACGGAGAGGCATTTTTGGGATCTTGAAAAACAGCTTTTCCTATATGCTGAGGGAGGGTCTGAATACGTTTAGAGTAGCATACAGACTTTTAAGATCAGAAGAGACTATCCATAACCTCTTAAATAGGTTAAAAAACTGTCTCTGGCAATTCCTGTACCGATGGAGTAAATTGTGAAATTTTAACAGTTTTCTCAGAAAGGCATCTAATTTCACTTTAGGATGCTTAAGTGGCAGGAAATTAATTTCTACTGAACCGATCTACTAGTTAACAACCTCCAGTTAAAATTCAAAATCCATACAAAAAATGTGTGTACTACATACATCATAATCTAGGAGAAATTTATGAGTATAATTTATGATTATAAAAAAAGTACTTTTAGATGGAACTAGTGGAAAAAATTCTTTGTTTTGTCAGTTTTGTCAATAAAGATGTTAATGGCATTTATATCTTGATTTATTAAACAAAGAAAAAAAAATTAAAGGATTTTTGTTAGAAAGGGTTATTTGTATTTGGCAAAGAATACAATAGCCAGTATGCTTCTTCTCAAGGAATTGAATATGAAATTTTGGGTGGTTTTTGCATATTGAACTCATTGAAATCTACCACAAGCCCTCCCTAGTAGAATTAATTCAACAACTAGAGTATGCAACATATCTGTATTAAAGACACTGTCAAAGGTGAGAGGTCAAGCACTCTCTTTTAATACCTTTTCCTTTTCAAGTCACCATAATGACAGAATTATAAAAAGATGCAAATGGAGTTACTGGGAGAAAGAAAATAAAAATTCTTTATGGTTGTGCTTTTCTGGTCCCTTCTTCTTGCTGCTGTGCTCTGTACCTGCATAACATATCCAATTTTAATATTTAGTCTCATGTGATCATCAGTTTCACACATCTAGCAAAAAAGTCTGAATACTCTGTCTCTTATTTAAAAAACTATGTTAAGAAAAGTTAAGAAAAGGAATTCAAAATGAGTAAACAATGGTGGATTGACAGCCAAGAATTTAAGACAACAGACAATAACTCAGTGTTTGCATTTTCAGGGGCCAACTAGAGTTGAATAAAAAAAGTTCCTGAGCCACAGAACAATTACTCTGTTAAAAACCTAAGCAGAAGAAACTGCAACTGATGATTTTTGCCTAAATTATGGAATTTCTCTTACTTAAAAAGCTAAATGTTAAAGGAAACAGGGCAATGGTTCATGCAGCTGGTTCTTCAAAGGTCAAACAAGGTCATTGACTAAAAAGCTGCAGAAACAGAGAATAGTAAGATCAAGTGTCCTGATTCAGTACATAATACAGCCACAGAAGACAGCTTTGCTTTTAAAAAGTACAGTATGAACATCTTTCAATGTATGGGATATTACAGAGAAGGTCCGAGCACCAAATATTTTTCCATGTCTAGACAGTTCGCTCAAAGGACTCTTTTACAGCCGGAAAGGACATTTGTTTCTTTAATCACCCCATAAAGAGTGAGGCTTGTAAGTGGTGATTCTCTTGCTAAATGGAGACAAATTAAGTGGAAAAAACTAAATATGAAACTAATACATGCCATGTCTATAGAGCAAGTAAAGCAGTTCTCTGTAATTACAACCTGTTTTAGAATCCATGAGTCAGTGCTGTGTGCTTTAATCAAAACTCCTTTGATCTAACATCGCCAGGATCTGAGGAAAGGCAAAACACACGGGCACTCATGCACACTCCTTTTCAGCTCAACGCTGTGTTCCTGTTCACTGCCAACCTGAACAAGATGAAGGCATCCTCAACCTCAGGCATGATGCTTAAATCTCAATGAAATCTACCTACATGGCAAAGTGTTTGGAAGAGGAACTGCTTCCTACAACGGCTCTGTACAGTGATTAGGGAAGCAGAGCTCTGATTCTAAGCATTCCTGTAACACCCATACATAAAAAGGAAGAAGCCATGGTTGAAGAGCTCTGGTGGGACATGTAAGTTTTTTTGGACTGTCTGTTGAAGCATGCAGTGAAGCTTGGAGAGAAAGGTGAGGAAGCCGCTGAGAGACATGTGGGATTGGGCATGGAGACAGAAGAGGTGCTTGAGGCAGGGTATTGACTTAAGCATCAGGGAACATCTAACCTGAGGTTTTGCCAACATGGTTGACTAGCAGCCAACTGGGTAAAATGCCATCTTTACATGAACCCCAGAGAGCTTGACAAGGATCTAGGGAGTGCTCTGAGAGCCTGGTGCAGTCAAACTGCTGAGTCTGGGGCCAGGCGGCAGTGGAATGTCACTGCTACAGCAAATTTGTCTATACCTTGGAAGAAGACACAGTCTCCACAGCTGTTCAGTTTGCTTTGGCCAATGGCCACAAAAGCTCCATACCAGAACAGAACCACAAGGTTCTGAAATGTTTTATATTGTTGTTGTTTCTAACTTAAAAAAANAAAAAAAAAAAAAAAAAAAAAAAAAAAAAAAAAAAAAAAAAAAAAAAAAAAAAAAAATCAAACTTAATAAAAAAAAAAAAAAAAAAAAAGTCTGGTGATATGGAAAATCTGCTCCCCAGGTACAGAGAGGTGTGTGAATCCAGGAAAATTTCCTCAGGTTCTTTCTCTGATGGTATAAACAGTTATTCTCACTCACTTAACTACAAGTAAATTCACAGAGGCACTTAGCGTAAAGAACAGTAGCTCCTCTGGTTGGAAGCCACATCTTTTCTCAGTACCTGGAATGTCACACATTCCTTTTGTTTCGTTTTGCCTTTTTGCATGAAGCTGACACCATTACAAATATTAACACTGGTGCCATCAGTGCTCCCTTAAAATAAGGGTTTTTTTTTTCAAGACTCTACAGTTGTTTTTATTAAAATGACAGAATGGAGAAACTAATTGTGGTGGAAAAGGAGTGTTGCTGCTTCAGAGACTAGAAGTACCCTTGCTTTGCCAAGTTATTAAGATACTTTTCCAAGTGCTGAATATAAAGTCTGATCTGTATTCCATATACAATACCAATTACTTGTGAAGCACACTCAGCTGGTTTTGTACTTGTTTTATTCTTCATTAAAAAGTTCCAAAACTACTCACAATCCTGGAAACAAGATCTTGTGATTTCATCTTTTTCTGTTTAGTAAAGTTTGGCTTTTTTGTTCTAACGGAGATTAACTTTGTCCTACTCCATCATATGTGATAGCAACCCTCCCCCGAAAACTTTGTTACTTTATTAACCATCAGAGGTTCAGAAGGACTGTTGTTTCTGGTACATCTCCTAAAATTAGATGCCAATGACTTAGGAATTTTCTTTTTTTAAAGTTACGTTTCTATTCCATTCTGTTTTCTTTTTTTAAAAAATTACTGAGACTTTGACTTCACAATAAGTGTTCTTCTAACTTTGATTTGAAATAAGTGTTTAGTTTCTACTAGAGCAGGCTGTATTCTTCTCTGATCACCTTTTTTTTTTTTTTTCCTGTACTCAAAAGTGAGGCAAAACACCTGCTACCACTTTTCTTGCAGAGAAATTGAAGATAGCCAACCATATCCTTCCTAAACACTAGGTGAAATGTATACATGCTGCCAGAGGAGTCCATGAACATGCTTTGGAATTATCCCCATTACCTGAAATCAAAAAATACTGCCTTGTCCATCAATCACTGGAGTAACTCAGATTCACTCTCTCTAGCCTACTTGACCAGGCTTTTGTCTTGGCAGTAAGAGTTCTTTCAACTTACGTCATGATTACAAAATAAAGCAAACATCTGGGGAGAAAAAAGCACTAAAAATACTGCAGGATTTTTAAAAGTTATCAATAATAATTAAAACACAAATATTGTGTTTGATGTCATGCTGTATCTAAATACACAGCACTTATTCCCTTACATCAGCAAAACAGTGTTCCTGCCAGCAACATACTTCATTTCACTGGAGATCACATTACTAATTATATGGCAGGTTATGTGCCAGCTCAAATAATAATGTTGTAATGCTGGTTTTCCTCTGGTATAAGTAAGGGGAGTAAATGCAACATCAGAGACAAGTTTCAGTGCACCTTGTCCACTGAAGGATAAACAGTTACACTACCCCTAAGTGAAGCATGAGAAGAGCTGGCCCATGAAAACCAATCATATGGATTTACTGGCCTAAAATTTTGGAGAAAGAACAGTTGCTTAGCTTAAGATCCACTACCCACAGGTTCTAACACCAAGCTATTTCATCTGCTCAGTGCTTCTCTCACCAAAATACTACCATGTAATTTTTCCCCCGTCTGAACTTTTCCCATAAGGTTCCTTGTCCTGAACAACCCTCTCATCCATAAGAACAGACATTCATCATCCAGTTAGGGGAGTGTTTCTTTTCTGTCACCATCACTGACTACAAACAGCCCCATACCTTTTTGGTATATCACTGAGCACACTTCTCCTACTTTAAGTTCTGTGCCGGAGAACAGCATCACTAGCAACTGTGGGTATTCCATTAAGAACAGGATATACTGTCATGCTACAACCACAAAAAAACCCTAGTTACCGTAAATTCCTGGTTGATGGTTCTCAACAGTGCTATTATTGAAGCAGCTTTTACAACCTTACATGAAAGACACTTGTATAAGCATACCTGCATACACTTACAAACAGTAAGCTGACTTCAGTACTGTAAAGATCTAATTACTGCTATTTACTCCACTTCTGCCATTTTAAAAGCCCTGAAGTTCTATCATACGTAGCATTTCACTACAAGTTCTCACTGGAGTTACTTCTGTTGTGTGGATGCTCAATCTGCATATTTAAAAAACCAAAAATCTGGACAAGCAAGGTTCTGTGGTCTCCCACACAGCAATGAGAACATTCAAGCAGCTCAGGCTTGCTGATAATGCACCTAAGCTTCAAATTAAATAATCCCAAAAGTTCACAGTAGGAAGATCTGACCCACTGAAATTTATCAGAAGCCTGAGTTCCAAGCACACCTTACATGCATTCTACATATATCTATTCCTTCCACCTCTACAATAAGATAATTTCCCATTGATGAATATTATTACAGATATTCACTGGCTTCATATATCTCAACATAAAATTATTCCCTCCTTTGCCATCGTTAGGTTAGTATTTCTTCTTTTACCAATTCGCTCAAAAAAATGTTAAGATGGCAAAATCCTTAAAATTCAAGAAATGTAAAACACAGCTTGTAACAAAAATGAACTCTGTTATGTTGCCATTATATTTTCTAAATTTCCTGTTATACTTTCTATGATTTAAATGGCAACATAGCACACCATGCAATTACAAGAAAAAGAACACAGACCCCTAAGTGGCAGATGCTGGCATTAGCAGTGGCTGACTGACTACTCCCCTCACCCAATAAATAACAGCCCATCAGTGAGAATGGATTATTACAAGTTGTCTCACCTTCACACGTTCGGCCATCTGTGGACACAGAGAAGCCGCGCTCACATATGCACTGGTAGGACCCATCCGTGTTGAGGCACTCCCCGTGTGGAGAACAGAGGTCAGATCTCTCACATTCATTGATATCTGAAAGCACAGAGACATTAATAGCTAAGCATCGTACCCTTAAGATTAAGCCTAAGTTCAATTTCCCTTAAAAGCAGCTTTTATTTCCAGGGCCTATGTAAACAGCTGTGTGAACAGGGCTCATTTTCTAGAGTAACCAAATCGCCTGGGATCATTTTTAGACTCTGTATAGACATCATTATGTCCTGCTGCATCTTTCTACATCACTCTTAGTGACGAGGATGAGCAAAGAGAGTGATTTGTGGGCTATCAGTATAGGCTTCATCCTAGCCAACATTTCTTCTGTGTTAGAGGAATTCTCAGACAGTTCCATCTCACTGCTTTTTGATTGCTGCACACTGGTCAACTTGAGCATCTGGCTCCATGTGTTAGTAGCAGGTTTGGAGTTGCATCTTGCCCAGCAGGCTGATTTTTCTATAATTTAAAGCCAAATGCTCTTTTTTGCTGATGGGGAATGGGAATGATCTCAAAAGGTTGCTACATAAGAGTTTGTCATCATTGTCTGTTCTGTTAGGTTCTTTTTGAAACTTAGAAAACATTTTTAAACACTGCCTTTCAAACTTCTGAATCTGAAAAACATGTATTTCTTTTTGATTGGTGTCTTATCTTAACAAGAAAACCTGCCCTCAGAACTTAAGGACTGCATTCTTTCATTAAGGAACTATCACATTCATATCAATTACCATGCACATTGTAATTGCACTATTGGATTTTGCTTTACAAAGAGATCAGCAATGACAAGGACAGTATGGTAGTATTCTTAGGACCCTCACTGTTTTCCAGATTTAGCTGTCAGTTTCTTAAAGCTGCCACAAAAAATACCGGAAACTGAACCAGATGATTACACAAGGTGGAATGATGTATTAAAAAGACAGGAAAACAAAATTAGCAACGTTAGGGAAATAGAGTATAATATGTCTGAAAGAGCAAACTGCAGTTTCTCATGTTTTGGACTCTTTTCAACTTTGCTCCTTACCAAAACGCATGGTCCTAATTTCTAGTCTAGCCCAGATTTAACTTGCAGACACTGCACTCTGTGATAAATTTGCCAGTTTAATTCAATAGCTCTCTGTCTGTACTGTCTGTCCCTTAGTTGGCTCATAAGTGCTTTCAGTTTTATTATATTTATCCATTTAAAATATGAAGCCTATATCCTACTACTTTAGATGGCAGAGTGAAGGAAATAGAGGGATATGAAAGCTGGCACTGATTTTAGCTTGTGATCAATTCTCTTTTATCTGCTAAAACAAGGTCTAATACAGCTCTTCTGTAGGCTGAATGCAACATGTTCAGAATTAGAAAGCAGACACACATAATACTCAGAATTTTTACAGGGAATTTACTGTTGGTTGCAAAAGATCTTCAACATAGATCAACTGGAATGGAGTCTCTCAGCTCAAGTCTATACTGTGCATAAGAGGGCAGATAAAGCAAAGCCCAGTGTCCTGGTTCTCCAGTCATTTAGAGCGCGAACACCCTCTCACTTTCCAGCCCTGATACCATGGTTCCTGTCTCATAAAAATGGATTGCAAAAGGGAGTCATGAGGCATGCCTGAGTGTTGTGCCAACATGAAGCTGGGATCGTTCAGAACTAAAACCTGGGAAGTATTTTCCTGGCTTTGGCAATGCTGACTCAGTCTCAGATAACACATTCTCCTCCTCCCCACCCATCCTCCACAAAGCACTGCACGTGTTTTAGAAGGGAGAGAGGTTTATCTAATGTGACTTGACACTGACTATCTGCTCTTTCTGTTGCATCTCTGCTTCACAACACACAGAAGGTTCTGTTAAAACAAATATTTCCAGTATCTGGAAAAAAACCAGCATTGTATCTCTGTTAGTTGTAATACAGAATCTCTTTCAAGTTATAAAGGCTGAGATTTAAGACTCTTGAAATAATTTCTCAGCATATATTTACAGAGAGTAATACAAAATGAGAAGAGTAAGAAAGTATACAAATGATAAATGAGCTTCTCTTCCTTAGCAAGATCAGTGACTATCACAAGTTATGTGTACAAATTTACATCTTTATAATAATGATCCAGGTATTTTTTGCAGCTATTTCATACCTTGACATCCCCTATTTGCTATCTGCTGGAAACCATCTGGACAAGTGCATTTGTAAGACCCATCAGTATTTATGCAGCTTCCTCTGTGGCAAATATTGCTGTCTTGAAGGCATTCATCAACATCTGAAAAGAAAATGCAACTAAGTTATTAGATGATGTAAAACCTGATGAAACCGTTAATATTGATACTTTGATACTAACATAGCAACTTGAAACAACTGTGTGCGTGTGGAAATCAAGTTTACTACACTTTAGGATGTCCTTTTAATTTTCCTTTCATCACATCATCAAACTTCTTGCATTTCTAGAGGGCTTTGAAATCTGATTTTGCATGTGATTTATTCCTAGCAAATATGACTCATGTGCCACGTGCCATCTCTCACAAAAGCATATAATGCACTTAAAAAAATCCAAGCAGCCGTACATTTAGAAGACAGACGCAAAAAACACCTCCTAATGCAAATTTGTAATATATGTCTCTGGACATGTTTAAACCACTACACAGAAATCCCTGAGTGGGAAGTGACTGGGCCCAGACGTCCCCCTGAGTATGGGCGAGCTGAAGCAGGGCTGGTGTGTCACACCAGACAGGACATGCCTGCAGACACCAAACAGCCATGGAGCCAGGAGCATTGTGGGGCAGGGACCACACTGTGCATACGGCTGTGCTAAAGGGTCCTTCTTCATGCAGTTTGTGCAACGCACTGCAGCCATTTCACAGGCTCAGAAGCTCAGTCATGAGGCTGAATAGCTGCTTTTGCACAGTGCTGCACCCACAAATCCAGCTGCAGAGTGCGGGCACGCAGGGTCTAGTTCCCAGCTGCCTATACACCACGTTCCCAGCACGAAGCCTCAGGCCTGTAGACTCTGCCCTAGAGTCTTGGGGACAAGCATGTCAGCTGACACATAGTGGGGAAAGATTCAGGATACAAACTAGACACGAGGTAATCAAATATTTCAAGAACAGGACACTGGCATTGTCTCCACCTAAAGTCTTTTCTTTCCGTTGTCTTTCAAAGTGCTTAAAGGCAGCCCAGTGGAGGAAATAGAGCACAGCTACTATGGGTACAGGATTAACTCAGCAAGTGCCTACATTCCAGTGATATTACATGGTTTTGGTTTCACTACAGCTAAAGATCATAAGCTATTTGATTACTGTACCTCTGAGTTTTAAAAGCAAACAGAAAGTGAGAGAGTCAAATAAAAAAAAGCATCTTACAAGCAACTTTTCTCTGCCTCCACAGTGCCCTACCCAATAATTTGCCCAGTCTATTGCTTTGATAATGTAGTTAGTTTCCTTTGAAAAACAGAAGCCAAAGATGTTTCCCAGTGCCTTTGGTTATTCTGATTCTTAAGCATGGATTTTAGCTGATTAGAATTTTAACTTTTTCCCGTGCTGCAGGAATGAATAACAATTGTAAATAAAAAGAGGACATGACCTCATTTCTACATGTATCTTTGGAAATCCCACACTATATCCCTCTCCTTGGGATTTAACCTATTTGATAAAAGTAAGAAATAGGGATAGCTTTCTTAAATAAATGAATGTTATTGAAGATAAAATTGCACTTAATGTTGACAAAGTTATGACCTTTAGATAACTACATTTTATAATAACTTTCAGTTGAGAAATAAATTGTGACTTATTTAAAAAGCAATTAATTTGGACTAGGAGAATGAGAAAAATTAATGACTTGCTTGTGCTAAGTTAATGTCAAATCTCAAAACAAGAAGGTGCTTTTTGCCAAATTCAGTCAAAATGCATTATTTTCCGTATAAGATGCAAACCTCCTTTTCTCTGATGCAACTCTTCATAGATCCTATGGTTGCTGCATGAGAATCTCCAGAAAAATGAGGATAACTCACGCTTGAGACATTCAGTGCTTTTTATTACCCTTTTACACATGTGTGTCTTGAGTGCTTTGGCTAGAAAAATCTCTGAAAGCTCTTAGGAGAACACTGGAGCCTCTTATGCTTCAGACAGACTTTCTTCCAGTAACTCGAATTTCTGTGAGATGTACAGTGTGTATGTAAATCCCGCTGGTCCATAATCCTATTTCCTGTCCGTCGAGACAAGGCCTCAGAGGTGCACTCACACTTTGTGTTCTCTCTTATTCAGAGCAACACTGAGCAGATAAGTTTCAGTGTCACTTCATCTCAAGAACAAGATGCTGAATGAGATACTAAGGCAGAAAGAAACTAAACATGCACGTGGGTGGGTATCTTGCAGACCTCTGGGTACTAGGAAGTCACCTCTTTTTCTATCTTCAAGTGGAAGGTTGTGCATAGTGCCCACCTGTGGATGGTCATGTACTTCCAGGGTACCAATTTCCAGACAGGTAATAGCAAGTCTGAAGAAGTACTGCAGAAGGAAACAGTTCTTCAGCCTTGGATAACAGAGTATACAGGCATTTACAGTAGGAATGAAGAAATAGAACTGAAGGCTTGAAGGCCTCACTCCAGCCGTCTTATTTTCTGAAGAGTTCGGCACAGGGATGCACACAGAGCACATAATACTGCGTGTACACTTGTATAAACCAATGTATGTAACAGTTGTTTGCAAACAACCTTTATTCTTAAACAAGTAAAATATTGTGCAAAGGCTTCCACACAAAAACTTGAGCCAGAGAGTTTCAAAAAGCACAGCTGAAAATGAGCACAGTATAACTCTGCCAAATTCTGCAATACCCCTAGAAGGGGGAACTGCTTCCTGAGCCACTACAGCTTTAAGAAAACTTCTGAACTAGAAGAAATCCTAAACCAAACACATTTCTTGCAAGTGTTTTGCCAATCATATTGGCTTGGGAGCATCCTAAATTTTTGTGTATCCTCTGATGTGATAAATGTCCTGACTCTTCAAGAAACTGGACAGTCATTGAACAACTCTGTTCTTTCCAGACAACTCTGCTGTGCTATAGCCACAGTTTTTGTCAACTCTCTCCTGCTTTCTCTGTGAAATGTCAGAAAAAATTCAGGTAAACAGGCTAATCCCAAAATCAGAGGTCCCTTTGTGGAGAAACACTGGATGTCTTCTCAAGGTGATTTTCTCATTATGGAAGCTCTGCCCTGTAGTCCACACACATCTGGCTGAAATAACAGTCATGAGAAAAGCCATTTCCATGAAGATGCGAACATGGTTGAGAGGCTGAGGATTATTCACTGATATGAAAACAATGTGAGATTTAAAACTATAGTCAACTGAGTTCCCCAAATGTATACTGAATACTTCAAGGAGCCTTCAAAAATAATTACAGTACAAGGTGAGGAAAAACCTCATGCCAAGGTGAATGTATAGCAGCTAAAGCAGTAGCACTAAGCATTCTTACTGACAGCATAACAAGCATAGTCTGTTTCAACTTAGTTTCCAAGGTGCAAAACGCAGTCTGCAATATCCTGTACTTCAGAAAATTTCAAAGAGATATAATGGAAGTACAGAAGAACTTACTCCCCTTCAAGAGATTAATAGATTTTGTGCAGGACTTGTAATATTTATGAAACTTCTCAGTGAACAAGATGTCTTCATGGAAATTAACTTATCTGTCACTGAGTGGGAAAGCTCTAGATTTGGTTGCAGACTTGCAAATGAGACAAAGATTCTGGGGTGAGGGAGCAGTTTTAACCTTCTTTCTTGTTTGATCCAATCCTTCTTCTTTTGCCTTGAAAGAGCCTGAAATTATTTTGTCTTGAGAACTGCCTTTGAACAGGATCAAGAAAAAGTTGGAAAAAAAGCATGGACATGTCCTGACAGGCAACAGTTACCATGACATCTTGGGCTACATGAAATGCACCAAAGCAGCCTGAAGAGAAGTTTGGAGTCTCATCTGCTGAGCCTGTTCAGAGCAGGTTAGATGTGTAGCTGTCAGGAGTGATACCATATTGTCTGTTCTGCCTTCGGGAGGCAGGCAGGACCTGTGATCCCTTCCACTACATTTTTCTTTGGTTCTTGACACAGTATCCCTGCATCTGCTGCAATTCACGAAGATCTTGAAGCCAGATGAGAGCAAAGTTCTTTGAAACACGTTTCTTGTGCCTTGCATCATCAGTCCACATTTCCTGAAGATGATGCAAGTGATTCTGGTACTCACCAGGAATTCTGAGAAGCTTGTGTTAAATTCTTCCATTAACATATTCTCTAAATAGGTCAGTACCAAAGAGTATCAGTGTGCTGTGGAGATTTGATGAGATATCCTCATTCCTTATTGGTGAGAACTCCAAGAGATACTGTCATTCATTAAATGTGGACAATCCAGTACAATCACTGACGATAAATTCTGTTACAGTTTTGTCTTGAGAAGACAGCATTTGGCTGGCTCAGGGGAAACTGCTCTTTTGCCTGGTTCACTTGAGGAGGAAGATTCCTGACCTACTGCTGTGAGGGAGAAGGTGAGAACTGTCTTCCAAGTGCTGCATGAAGGATAACTTAGCAGCAGAGCACCATTTGGTAGAACAGCTGTATCTTCCATGGTATCAGCAGTTATAGAAAGATTTTATGTGCTAATACCACATGTACAGTGACACCTTAACTGAGAGCAATTTCCTGCTGCTAGCGTGAGGTACGAAAGCAACTGAGGTACAACCTTTTCTGAAACTCACTAGTAAGCAATCTTACTTGCTCAAGGTGAGCAGAAGATGTACCATATCAGGTGGTATAGCCAACAATAGAGAAGAGGAGGTAGTTTTGAAAGGATTCATTGGAAAAAAACCCAATCCAATTACTGGACAATTAAATTGTTCTACTTGAGAGACAATAGAAAGCTTCTGTTTCCTATAACACAGCACTTCTCCCCACATTTACTGTACATCTTTCATCTCTTACTTCTGTTTTCACAAGCTCAGTACATTAGTCACAGTGCAAGCTGTGGCCTCCAGGAGATCCTCTGGAGCTCGTCTTATACTGCATCCTTTCTCTTGCCAGTGCATGTGTGATTGTGGTGGCTGGCTGCAGGTTCTCAAAACCAGCTGGAGAAGAAGTTTTAACTTAGCAAGTCCCCATAAGAATAACGTCTGCTGGCAGAAGTTTTTATAACACAGAACCTCTGTGTCAGAACTTAAACAACAAGGTTTGGAAAGGCTTAATTGTTTTCAGTAATAATGTCAACTGCTCTTCCAATCTTATTGTTGGAAACACATGTACTGATTTCTTTTATGTGGAAAGATGACGGGTTGTTTCTAAGAATCCATTAAGTATGTGGCTGTGTAGGTGAGGACTACTGAATGGTTGACATTATAGAGAAAGACAGAGAGGCAACATATTTCTGCTCCATTCTCAACAGAGTTAATGTCTATAGCTGAAATACTCAAGATCTTATTGGAAAAAATTGAATCAGTAGCTTAAGTTTCTAAGCTTACCTTCACACTGATCTCCAGCAGATGATAACGAGTAGCCTTGGCTACAAATACACCTGAAAGATCCTTCTGTGTTCCTGCAGCGTCCATTTGTACAGAGTGATCGGTGCTGGCACTCGTTAATATCTGCAGCAGAAGAGACAGTGAAAATGTAACACATCTGAAAACACCAATTACTAATCAAAGGGTGCACAGACTAATTCTGAACAATACAGCAAAACAGTGTCAATATCCAGTACTGCTTCTCTTGTTCCAATTTATTAACAGTCAATATAACACATAAAATCATACAAAACTGCAGACTGCATGTTTTCCCTGGGATGACTGTGTTCAGCATTCTGTTCTGCAGTGTCAACTTATCCCTCAGTGCACAAAAGAGTACACACAGACTCACAAATGTATACACAGGCTGCCTGAGAGCTGCTTTTGTTTCTGTTGCATCTGGCAAAGGTACCAAGTCAGCTGCTCCAGTGAGTCAGCAAAACCCACAAAATACTTTCCAGCAGGATCACCACCTTTCAGCAGGGTGTGGTTTTCAGATGCACACTGACAGGCTGTTCCCCTAGTAAGTTGTACATTAAGGTTCCTTCAAATACTTGCCTTGTAACAGTATTAATCATCTCAGTGTGGGGAAATGTCTCTGCTTCCACAACACTGCTAATCCCTCTGTGCTTCAGTTCTCATAAACTGGGGTCAGCCTGAGTTAACAGATGGATTTGAATATCAAACTTAAATTTTCCTATGGAAAACTCAAAGTATTGGAGGGGATTGGCACTTTGAATTCAGAACATAGCACATGTCTTGTTTGAGCTAGGAAGCCTGTTTTCCCTCCCTTATAAAATGTTAATTAAGAAGCAGTATTTAAATTGACACGGTGGGTTCTTAACCACTTGCAGCATTTAGGCACAGTTGAGTGTCTTTCTGAAAATTCAATTCAAACAGGAGAAAGTTACTCAATGTTTTTCAGGTCTGTGTTATGGCTGTGTAGTCTGACCTCTTGAGTAATGATCCCTTATGACCACAGAAGCTTAGAATTTAAGGATCACTGAAATCTGTGGGGCTATATGAAGCATCTGAGCATGTGTATGGGTCCTTAGTCCAGAAGGGTGTTCTTTAAGAGAACAGTCTGCACATGCCAGCTCAGCTTGGCAAGGGCTCTTTTCCATGAAAGGCTCAGAGGAAGCAGTCAAATTTTGTCTACATATTTTCCCCAAGACCAGTCTGCTGTGTGTCCTGAACAGCACATTTAATTCACTCAAGACACTTAACTTACACTGATGTTTTGTTTCAAACTTCCTGACAAATTTACATGAACGATCATTTAATTTTACTGTATTATTTTTAGCACTCAGATGTCTGAAAATGTTTGGTGCTATACAGAGGCACTTAGAAAGGGGAAAGGGAAAAGAACAAAAACCAACATCTGACAAGAAACATATAGGTTTCTGTGTGCTTCCACAGCCGGAGACACTGTCCCAGATTTTCACCATAAGGGAGGTTTCAAGTCCCCTCTCCTTAAGGAGAGGAACATTCATACCTCCTGCACACACTGTAGGTTCTTTCTCAGACTACTTCTCTCTAGCTTCAGACCTAATTTTGTTCCATTGGAGCAGTCCCAATGGGAAGTTTAGACATGGAAGAAATGTGCAAACTGACACTTGGAAGGTACAGGTAGTCTTCTTAGAAACACAACAGCAATTTCTCTCTCTCACAGTGTACTTACTACTGAAAATGCAGTGACACCAATGCAAGCAGCAGCTCAGTGTTAGCTCACACTGCTGGGTTCCAAAAGGGAGCAGACTAGTTTTTTTGACTCCACTTACCCATATGGAAAAAAAAAAAAAAAAGAGACAGAAAGAAAAGCCATTAAGGCATTAAGGCAGCAAAAATCACTGTCCCCAAACTTTCAAAATGCCAGATATGCCACGGATTTAGCAGAAATTTCAATTTAGCAATATAAGTATTACTACGTGTTCTTGACTGGCTTTGTAACACGTGTCAAAATCTACAACATGATCATGAAAGCCATAAAATGCAATATAAGTTCCTGAATTTTTGGCTTTTTAGCATCAGTGTAGTACATTTGGTGTTTCTCCATTAAGAGGAAGATGCAAAAAAAAGATGAAAAACATTATCTAAGTGTAATTTTAATCATATTATTTCCTACCTTCACACTGATCCTTTGATGCAGAGAGTTTGAAACCCTGGCTACAAATACATCTGAAAGATCCCTCCATATTTTCACACCGTCCATTTGTACAGAGACTGCCATACTGACACTCATTTATATCTGTGAAGAGAAAGAAAGCACAAGAGTAAAATTACCTTGGGTAGAATCATCTTTCAGCTGAGCTTTGGAATTTATTCAGATTCTATCATATGCACGGTTACAATTCCTGAGGAATTTCAAGGGGATTTCTGCACTTCATGCAAGTCCCTTTGTATGCTGCTCTACATATGCAACAAGGAACTCCACTGGATTATGAAAAAAAATAAAAATCTCTCTTCCTAGTCACAAATCCATCTTTTATTAGAAGGACTTGAAAGAAACTTTTTTCTATAAGCTATCCCATAGACATTTACTTTCATCATTCTCTGACAGAAGGGTATGAACTAGATGGGCCACTTTCTTTAGCCAACATAAAAATTGCTACATTACTATTTAAGAATGATTTTCAAGAACTCCTTCTGAATGCAATTTGTATAAATCATCAAAGCAGAAAGCAAACATAAATAAATATTTTGTTATAAATGCAGCCAGAATCAATTCCATATTCTAAAGTAACAATTACTGCCTTTTTCCTAGCAGTGGTTTTCACCTAAAAAAGTTCAATTCTCAAACTTTATTTATTTATTTTGGGGGTGTAGTCAACAGCAAGCATGTGTCTCTGTTAGTGTGGGAAAAGCTGTATTTTTTTAGCTTCACTGATGCAGAGAAAGAACTACACTTTGTTTGCTTTTATGTGCCAGAGATCATATTACTCCCAATTATCCTGTCTTTTAGCACAAAAAGCACACAAACCCCATCAACATAAAAGAGTAAAACTGCAGATTATTTGAGGCACTTGAGCTATTTAGGCCGCTGTAGCACAGGGAGAGCTGGAAAAACATTAGACATCTTTAAATCATCATCATAGCTCTTATTAGCTATTGTGAATATGTGCAGTAACTATTTTCCTCATATGTACTCAACACTCTTTACAAGCTCCTGTACCATCTGACTTTGACAAAGCCTATCTTCTCCCAGGCACAAACAAAAACACCATTATCATCCATATTTCAAATGACCTACAATTCTTGTTTCCTCACTTGAGCCTCTAACTCTGAAAACATGGTGCCTGTTGCCAAGAAGATGAGTGGCATCCTCCCAGAGGTGACAGCACAGATGCAGAGGGGCTCTGCTATTGCAGTTCAGTACGTATTACTATTTATACCTTTCTCCAAGGCTAATTTCTCAGATCCCTACTGTTGCGAAATGTGCCTGCTCTACAAAACACAGCCTTTGCTCTTAATGTGTGTGATCAATGCCCTAATTGGAGAATCTGTTAAAACACAGAGAACCTAATTCAGCAGTCAGGCACAAAAATTTCCAGCTGAACAAGAAACCTGCTTCTTACAGATTCATTTTCATGTATTTATCTCCAAGCTGCTTGAAAAAGAAACACGCAATACTGTTTCTGATTTTTCTGCTGGGGCTCAGTGACCAAGACACTCCCCCCATAAAGCCAGCAGAAAAACAAGAACAGAACCTAAATCTTCCAAGATGAAATCCAGAGTTGTAACTGATACTACTGAAGCTCCCGACAATACTGCTAGAGGTATACAAATTAGCTCAGCTGACCTCTGTATCACTTTTTACATCTTCTAATGGGGTCCTTAAAGCTGTACAAGCTGAATATGAATAGTTAACCATGGAGCTCCAAAATCCACCACAGCAATAAACACAAAGATGAAGCAATCTAGAGAGTTTTGTCAATGTATTTTTTTCTCATTTGTTCTTCCAAACACAAAAGTGCTCTAGATGCATTATGAGAGATGATTTTATCTGAATGTGCAAACGTAGAGAAAGAAAACCAGAATAAAAATAAATCAGTGATTAAAAGCAAGCTTAAAACCAAATAATTTCAAATAGTCCCTCTACAACACAAATGCATTGGAGTATGTGGGATGGTGGCAATTCGAAGACAATGAGGATGGAAGGTGTGCATGCATCGTTTTCTAATTTCTTCCAGTGTGCATTGGATATTTCCACCTAAACTCCAACTAAATGTATTCTACCCAAGCTGAAAGTGAACTGATTGGTTTGCCTTGAAGAAACAAAAGTGGCTATGTTTCTGGCTTTAAACCATGGAAGATTACAATATAGATGGCATCAAAGAACTGTAGAATTGTTATACTAGGTTTTCTATGGCATGAAATGCAGGCAGAGGAATGAAGTGAGGTGAACAAATACTGAAAACGACATTGGGGAAAACCAGGAGAACTGTGATTGACCTAAATTAACAGGAGAAACAAATGAATTTATGGAACAATGGACTTAAATACACTCCACAGATAATGGGAAATATTTTCCTTTGTAGTGTATTTAAAATGTATGGTATTGCAGAGCTATAGATTAAAAACAAACTGTCTGCATTACATTTTCTAAAATGTGTATGGCTTATTTCCAAGATGATGTAAGTCTAGGATAAACAATAAATGGACTGATCGCATCACTAATGAAGTGAGTGAGAATGTCTAGGCTTAGAACATTGCATAAAACAAAGGAAAAAAGGGAAACTACATGCAGTAATACAAGGAAAAAAAGTTTCAGTAATTTGGAACCAAGATTTTTTTATTCCTTACATTACTTAATTCTGCTTGTAAATCTGAGCAAAGCAATAAATCTGATTCTGCTCCCACTAACCTGGTTAGCAAGAATGAAACAAATGAAAATTATGCCATGGCATTTTCCACCAGACTATTTTCACAAGTAGGTACAGAAAACAAATTTGATACTGGGAAAGAATGTAAAATTAGTCACCATTTTGCAAAAAAAAGAATAAAGTAAGAGGCAACTGTTCTAACAGAGTACATGTGCCATACTCTTTGCAAGGACAGCAGGAATCCAGACAGGTGTGAAGAAACAAAACAAGATGAACCTGGAGTAATTTGTGCTAAGTGAAGCCCATTAGTTTGTTGTAAACATTTCATACTTTGCTACAACTCCCTTAAAATCCATGGAATTATCTGAGAAATACATTCCTCCATAGTAAGTCAAATGACAAGACCAAGTATGGGCTATGACATGGCAGATCTGTTCAGACAGTATGCCCTCTTTAGAAAAGACAGTGGTTGAAAAAGATGTAATCTGTGCAGTCAAGCAGGTGGTGAGGCTCTGACAGCCACATCATACATTTTACAGATGCTTCCCTGCAATCTGGCTCTAGCACATTTGCAGGTGGAGCCCAGCAGGTGCCCATCCTCCAGAGCTATTTCAACCAAACTATGCTCTTAGGCTGCTTTATGAACTGAACCCAATTATAGCAACTGGGAGACATTAGGAAGTAAGCTACGGAAGTACACTGACAATGTGACCTGCAAGAAAAATGTGCATTATTGTACACAAGTTTAAGAAACATGCTTACTCCAACTGTCACAAATCACAGGGCACAACTTACAAGGAGTGGGCAAAAGTATTCACAACAGACAGCAGATCCTTCACAGCTGGTATTAAATTTAAGTTTCTGGTAGTGGCACTCCAAACCCAAAAGATTATTTCTTTTTGCACAATGGATTAATTTGAGCTTTCTTACCTGTATATCAAGTAGCAAAAACTGATTTGGTAAAAAAAAAAAAAAAAGAAAGAAACCTAACATTTAAAAACAAATCGACAAAAGTAAAATGTGAGAAATCTGTCCTAAAATCCTAACCTGAAGTGAGACAAGGTGCTAACATTTTGCTGGATGTAGATATAATTAAGAAGTCTTATTAATAGGCTTTGTGAGAGAAGTCCCACATGCCATTGAAAAACCTGCCAGTCAACTGATGTGTTAGCACACGTCTTTCCATTTGCTAATACCAAACAACAGCCTACTAGAATTTCACCGACAATAATCCCCTTTCTGTTCTGTATTTTCTATTTCAAGAATTTTTTTTGTAGTTATAATTATATTGTTTGTATTCTAGATTCAGTGTTCATTTATCTACCGTAAAACACAATTTACTTATATATACTGGATCTGAGAACATAAAGGAATTTCAAAAATCTTGTATTTTCAATTATTGAATGGCATGGGGAGCCAGGACACAGTGTTGTCATCAGGTTGTAGCACTGATGGAACATGAAATATAGCACCTCAGAACAGACGAGACATGAATGGAGAGACAAAGAGTACTAAACATACCATGGCACTGTCCATTCCAGCCTCTGAATCCCACTCTGCAAGGAATGCACTGGTAAGAGCCAGGAGCATTAAGGCACTGGGCATCTGGACAAGTAGCTGGAGTCAGGCATTCATCAATGTCTTCAAAAGAGGAGATAAAAAGAAATTGTGGTCAAAGTCAGAACAGAACACTGAACTATTGTTATTCTGACTCTGTTATTCTGTCACTAGTTATTCTGACTCTGCTCCTGTTATACTAATGCATTTTAAAGAGCTGCTTACTTTATCTGTTAGAGACATGGGAAAGTAAAAGTTCGCACAGATTTGTACCAGAGAAGGGGCATCTCTGAGAAATATATGAGATCATAGTATGTGTAACTGAATCTGAATTTTCTGCTATGCTACAAATCTTTGGTGGGACTTCCAGAACATACAGCATATCAGATTTCTGGCTTAGACAGGTGATAATAGCTTTGCTTATGCCACGTCTTTATCATATTGAAGTGTCCTGAGGTTCTCCTTTGTTTTTGAAGTGTGGAGGAGTTGGAAAGGAGGTATTTGTGGAATCTGAAATCTATCAGTACGGTGACTGCACTGTGAAGGTGTAATGACATGGTGAAACCATTCCCCAGATGTGTCATTTGCTTGGTTTGATGGATTTAGTGTGGGAGGGTTTTTCCCTTAAGCAGCCTTAAATAACTTTCAACTGAGAATTTGGTTTCAGAAATTACATATTGTTACGTTTAATTATAGAAGACTACTACCACAGTACTTTAAAGCTAGTAACAAATTTGACATACTGCAATATTCTGATTTCTAGCCTATTTTAATCACAGATTCCCTACTCACAGAGAAGATTTGTAATGATTTAGTGTAAGAGTGGAGTGTGTGAAACATTTAAATAAACAAAGAAATAGAAAGAGGAATCTTAGCAATGCTCAGGAGAACCATGGCAGCTTTCAGTTGCTTATTTGCTAGGCAACCTGACATACTAGCAATTTTATTCTGTCCTATATAACTTAGACCAAAGCATGACATGTTTAAAACAAAATTAAATGAGTGCTTGTGGGTTTTAGTTCATATTTCAAGTTGAAAATGAAAAAAACAGGACAAAAGGCAAAAATATCACACTAAAAAATAACGTGAAGCTTTGAAGGACAGATGTTCTAGGATCCCCTGCCGTACAAAATAGCTCCTAGATATAGATATTAAAAAGTCAACTTATCATTTTTTACCCATTAGAATATAGGGAAAATTATAACTTTTTAAAAAAAAGTGAAACTTGGTAAAGTACGCAGGGAAAGACTAACAGTGAAGTTAAGGGATTCCATTGCAAGTGCTGTTAAAATAGCTGTCCCAAGATGGTTCTGTCCATAGTGGGGAACTCGTTTGCATAATCTTAAATCTAAATAATAGGAACTAAACTGCAGTCCTAGAAATCAAATAACAACAAAGATTGAAGAGTACTCACACAGGCTTCTGAGAATTGTCCCTCTGCAGCTCAAGCTGCAGTGTGTTAAGCCCCCCTTGAACAGTAGGGAATGCTAATAATTTCAAACAGCAGTAACATTTGGCATTGGTTTTGTGCTATCAGTAAATAGTAATTTCACTTCATCATCACTCTGTGTGAAGAGTCCAAACCTACCTTCACATTCTCCTCTCCTGTTCATTTGGTATCCACTATCACAATATTCACATCTGTATGAGCCAAGGGTGTTTACACAAAAGCCTTCTCCACAAGTATGAGGTCTTGAACATTCATCAAAATCTGCAGATGACAAAGAGAAAAGAAACTGCATAACCATGAAAATATTGAATGCTTGCATCTCCTCTAAACTCTGCTTTCATTAAATGCTAAGTAAGTTTGGATATCTTAAGCTGTTTGCAAGTCACAGCCCTTCACTGCTTGTAATCACAAAGAGAATGAGTTCTAGAAACAACAAGGCTACAGGAGGGAGGACTATGAATAGCCCTGTGGTTGCAAACTCAATGTATATTGCTGCATGTATATGTGCCCAAGACAGCACTAACCTGAGGAAGATCACAGGCAATTCAGGCTGTCTTGCTTAGTGAAATCCATGACTGTTTGCAGCTATATTTAAAAATATGGTTTGTTACAGTTGCTAGTCATTGAAAGAGATTTTCCACAACAGAAGGTATTTTACTAAATGGCGATTTTCCTAAACAAGGATGATACTGAATAAATTCTTGTTTTTCAACAAATAGACATTTTGAAAAGTAATAGAAGCTACTGAAGTGATAGCAGCTATCTCTTTTGGTGAGAGACAGTTAAAAACACTTGCAGACATCAGTCTGGTATCACTGACACTGAGGAAAATGTGCCGAAAAGGGGCCTTGAGCGGGGTTTAGATAAGCCTCTTGATTAGCTTTTGCATCTTTGTTTTCTATAAAGGAGGCTGGTAATTACCAACGCAGTCAGTTCCATCTTCACTGGCCATGAATCCAGCTTGGCAAATACATAGGAAACTTCCTTCTGTATTTTCACAGCGTCCAAGGGAACAGAGATGAGGTGCCTGATGGCACTCATTAATATCTACAAAAGAAACGAAAACATAATACTATAAAATAACGTGTTTCGTTCTGATTCTTTCTGTGCATTCTGTGCCATGCATTTGGAAAGACTGATCTTGTCATTATTTTAACTATTTGAAAAAGTTTATATTTTCCTTCAGAGATGCAAAAAAGATGCATTAAATAGTTTTGGTTGGAGAAAAATGCTCTTATTGGCTTAGACTATAAGAATATTACACTGGACTGAAGAACGTGCCATGATTACTGTTGAAATTACTACACTGTGTGCAACATGAGCACAAGCCACAAGCATGGAACACGAAACCAATTTGGATGAAATAAAGGGATTGTTAGTTGCCATTTGGCTGTGTTGTGTAAGTTTTTTTTAATACTGTATTTGCACCTGATAGCGTGTGTTACAGCATGAAGTTACTGAGCTTTAGTGGCATGAGAAGTTGGTAGTATATAATCTGGCAATAGGATATAATACACTCTTCTTGATCCAAGTTACAGAGGAACCAGCATACTGTGAATGAAGATACTGATACAGCCGCTGCCAAATCTGAATGGCTCATGTAGAGCCAGTCTGTGCTCTGCCTTACGTCCATCAGAGGACTCTGTGAGAGAATTTACCAGCTTAGAAGGGGATGAAGACCTCACTTTGCAGATCTCCTATTGTGCTTCTGGGATGTTTATGATATACTTTTTTCAACAGCAGGCTGAAAGGAATGACCTAACAAAATGCCTGCACTTAGTTCAGCTGCAGAGCTGATAGCTGGGTAAACCATTCTGAGAAACGGGCACCAATTCATGGTTTCTCCAGAAGAGAAGTGTATTTCTTCCTAGCAGTCTAGCATTTTAGATACCTGACAAAAAGTGAGAGGAGATGGTCTGCCTTATCACTTTTTCTCTCATGTCACAATGGAAAGGCTTTCATTCAATTTAATTAAATTCACGTTCATTTCTGAGCAGCTGGAAGGTTGTATCAGAAAGTACCAGGCAAGTTTTATTTTTCATACAAAAACTAGTTTGCAGTTTGGAAGCATTTAATAGAGGAAGGAACTCGTCACTGATCTGTAGACATTTACCCTGACCAGATTCTACATTTCAAGAACTTCATAGCATCATTATTTCAGATTTTTGAAAATGTTATTTCATACCTGAGCACTTTGTCTGTTGATCATTAAGTCTGTACCCCTCATAGCAGATGCAAGTGTATCCCACAGGCAAATTAACACAGTGTCCTGCTCCACAGATATCAGGATTAACTGTACATTCATTGATTTCTAAGCAAACAAAAAAGTTTAATGTTAAACTTCTCCACATAGTTCAGTAAGTGCACAATATTCACGTCTTTTGGACACAGTCATTATTTAGACAAATTTCAGCTACGCATTTCTGTTATTTTCACTACTTAACATATAGATGCAGACAGGGCAACTAACACATCAGAAAAGGGAGAAGCACAAACATCAAAAGAACATTTCAAAATAGATCTTACAGTAACTCCTCATCTGCTTTTTGCAGAACATGCTGACCTACATCCCCTGAGGTCTACATCCCTCAATGAACACGATCACGTATACTTCATGAACGCATGAACAGACTGTCTAACAACCTGACTTGTACCCAAGAGGTATTCATCTCTGGACTTTACTCGCAGATGATGCAATCATGTTTATTTGTAGGCACAAAAATGGCAGGTATATCCTGGAAGGGCCCAGTCCTGGCTCTATTGACTTTACCCTCATTGCTGGGCTGTTCTGTCCTCTCTCAGTCTTTCTGTTCTACATCACATTCCCTTCACGATGGTAATTCAGCAGTAGTGCAGAACAATAGTGTCAGGAGCTCAGTCATTTCTTAATTTGTTTTAGTTCTAAAAAGGAAGTACCATACCTGTAACTTGAGTAGGTGCAATAACTTGACTTGCACTTGAAGTAGAGACTTCAGGAGCAACTTCAACAGGCACGGGAGGGGATGTTTTCTCAATCACTACTGTGTGACACGGAATGGAAATCAATCACATCCAAGACAACCACTTTAAAGCACTCAAAAAATCCCAACTCTTAAAAGAATTCACACATGATACTGAATGAGCCAGCCATTACGGAGATTTTAATTTGGTTATTCTGCTTTGAGCTGGAGTAGAAAAAAACCCAGTATAATTGAGTTTTTCATCGTTCTACTGTGAAAAAACCCCTGAGGTGCTAAAGAAAGCAAACACAGTCATAACACTTTTGCAGCAAAAGTTATCTACAAGGAGGCACCTAAGTGCAGTTTCCCCTTGAAAGGGCTATAAGGCTTCACCTCTGCTGTCATATTCTCATGTACATAATCCAAGATATCACTTTTACTTAAAATACATCTTTGCCTCCTAGCAAGTCACCTAGTCAATGCCAACTTCTCAGTTCCTGCCACTTCTGCTTTCATGTTTTTTGGACAATGGTGAAATTGATTCTGACGTTTCAATCAATTTTTCATTAACCGCTGTTATAATTGCTACTTCCCCATTCTTTGAAGACCTGTGAGCACTCTCTCACACTGAAAGAAAAGTTAAAATAATTTACCTGGAAACTGTGGATGCAGGTTAATTGTTGAAATTCCAGGAGAAAGCTGAGGCTGCCCAGGCTCAAGATAAGGCTGCTTTTCTTGATCAAGGGAAGCTAATTCCTAGAAGAATGATGAAAAAACAACATTTTGAAAACATTCTCTTAATTCATCTATCATAACAACCCACAGGCTCCTGACCTGAGAAACCACTAGCGTTCTCATGAGTGGCTTTTGATAGCAGATCATTAATTACCACCAATTTAAGCCTGAAAGAACATGAAATACTATGTTTATACAACAGCATACAATCAAACATTGATTGTATTTGAAGCAGCCATTTCATGGAGCTTCTAATTTTATTTTTGACTTTGTCCCTCCATAATTCTCCAATTCTCTGGTCTTTAATTTCTTATGAACAGCATTTAATTTCAGTTCAGCACCACACAAAAGTATACAATCACATCTAAGTCTCTGACCACTTGAAAGGTTCTCTCTTATCTATAGCATTTATTTGCATAGAAATGTTAGATTTTACTAAGTTTTCAGGAAAATGAAATTAAGTACAGCTGCAATTATTCACAACAAATCCCATTATCTTCAGCACAGAGAACCTGAAATCTCCAGAATAAAGGACTTAACACACACTCACTCTTCTCCACTGAATACACAGGAACTCTGAAAGAATTCAGAAACTACCTTAGGCACTAAGTCTCATAAAGAGCTGTCAGAAGTATTTCACAAAGCTTCATACTGTTTCTCTCTGATTCCTTTTCTCTAGCTGTCAGTATCTGTGCCTCTTCTACATATTTGCTGCATTTTTCAATATCCTCTTTAAAATACAGTCTCCAGAATGGGATAGAACAACATGTTCTAGATCCTCCACCAAATGCCTTTAAGAGTGGGTAAAGTAAGCTCTCTCCTGTACGTCACTACCTGCCTGTTGTTGCACATAATAATAACATGAGCTCTTTTTGCCTCAGGGTTTGCACAGTAAATCCACAGTGTTCGTTCATCGCTAATCCTAAATCCTTTCAGAGTTACCTCTATCACATCTTGTACACATGGTCTGCATTTTAATTCTTAGACAAATCACATCATGTTTTACCTGATCAGGAGCTGCAGTTGCCACTAAAATCAGGAAGAAAAAAAAAAAAAAAGGGAAATTAATCAGTTTTCATGCAACATTTACTTGTATGTTTTATCACATTTGAAGGTGGTTGTTGCCATCGTGAAAAAACTTCAGGCTGTAACCTCATTCCAAAACAGTGCAAACTTGATGTTCCTGAAGCCATGTAAAAACTAACCTGAGACAGAGTGAGATTCTACACACTGGCCAATGCTTATTTACACAGTACTCAGCTGCCTTGTAGCTTTCCAAGTTGTTTACCTGTTTCCTTAGAAACAATCTGACAAGCTCACAGGTTAGTAAAATTTTTCCTTTCCTTCCAAGGAATATCAACATCTATAAATATTTTCACAGTAAATTAATATCACAATTATATATAATTTATCATTAAGAAATTAGCAAAAATTTATGGTAAAAAAAATTAAGTTTTAAAATTTGCTTTTTCTTTAAACAAGAAAGAGTGTTTTGGGGTTTTTTTTCCTTCATTCAAGTGATTTTTTTTTTCTGGGAAGGAGTGGTAGAAATTTCATGTAAGTTCTTCTTTTCCCTTTATATTTACAAATACATCTGTATTTTTATTTACAAGTATTTTTACAAGTCTTACAATAAATATGTACTATTTCTTATCATACAAATTAATGAGATTAAAGCAGTCTGTCTCTCTCTCCATGGTGTTTTCAGCATCTGGTAGGACCTATAAATAAAATTTCAGAAGTAAATCATGTAATACAACACACGTGGAACACTCTGCTGTGGGAAGTGATGCCTCTGCCCTGCACTGTATGCAGCTACTACTCAAAGAAACATACCATTGAAGACACATGCACAGAAACATAGAAAGACTGAATTTTCCCACTCTCACCTTCTTGCACAGCCATCTCAGTCTCACTTTTCTGTGAGAAGGTCAGTGCCTCCACTGGCTCTTCCTTTGCTGGGAGAGGTGGAGGAGAAGTACCTTTAGCAACAGGTTGAGTAATCGGGGTCTTGCCAATGACAGGTGGCTGTACTCTAACTGCAGGGTGATGATATAGCTTGTTTCTGTGAGGGCCAGAAACCGTATAACCCATTCCACCAGGGCAGATTTCCTTAAAAGCAGCTAGATTTGGGATGGGAAAATATTCCTTTTAGGAGTCTAAAAGTGCAATATGTTGACATAGTGGAAAATATAATGACTACCACTAATAAATTTAATCTCATATTGTATATACATTTTTACAAAAAACTACTTAAAGACAAGCTATGCATTGCATGCTAATATGACTGAGCATTCTCCTAAAAGCATGTTCTAGCCTTTTTTCCCTGGAGGTTTCTGCTCCTGTTTACCATCTTTCTTCAGTTATGCTTAATCTAGCATTGCATTTTTTTTAAATTAATCCTGTTCAAATAGTATATTCTTTTTATATACAAATTGTCATTATCATCTATATTGCATAAGGAATGAAGATCATTATTGCTATCATTCTCTTTTTTGCAGAAACCAAAGGCAAAAAGCTCACTACCCCTGTACTAGAGGAGCAGAAAACTATCAACCAGTAACAACACTGATTCACAGGATCCTATCTGACTACATTAGAGGTCTCATCCCAGCCCTCATCCAAATTCCATTGAATTGAAATAGGCTGGTTAAAAACAAGTTGGGGATCATGAAAAGTCAAAACATCAGCAGAAGAGAGGGGAAATCTTATTTATAAAGCTGCTACAGAAAAAGGTAATGAAAGTCAGGTAGCAGCACCTGCTCTACATAAACATCAGGGTTTGCAATCCTACTGGAAGACTAAAATGGAAAAGAAATACAGGTCAGTCTTCCTCCCCATTAAAGGTAACAGCTTTGCTCCTGTCAGGGACAGGGAGACCTTCAACAATCTTGAGGGGGCAGTGCTCCATTGTGCTTCTTGCTCTAGATAAAGCCATGTTGGGATGAAACACCAAAGATTTCGTCTCCCCTGTGCCCAGTGTGATTTCTAGCTGCTTCATAAGAGATGTGTGGAGTGGGGTATTGCTAAGTTCATAAATTCTGCTTTGAACACATCAGGATTTTAAAATTAATTAGCTTCTAAAATAAAACCACAAAGTACTAGCTATAGATATTGCACAGCTGAATTCACTAAATTATACATTCAACTGCAGTATGTGTTAATTGCATAATGTATTCTCACAGTGTCTGAGTAATAGAAAACATGACAAGTCAACAAACTGATTAGAATCACTGGATTCAGAATGGTGATATACTTTTTGTTGGGATATACTACTACCAAAACTTGCCACAAAACCCCCCAACTGATGGTGGGAATTTTGGTCAAAAGAGGAAGACGGAGAAAAAGTCTGTCCCTTGAGACACATATTCAGGATGTAGGCAATCTTGCTTCAGGTCATATTCTACCAAATGCAAAATAGAAACATGAGCCTTATTCTACCACAGCTCTGATAAGTCCTCTCAACACCTGGGCATACAAATCTGGTCTCAGTGTTTCTTTAGAAGATGATTTACTTTCTACAAATATTTTAGAAGCTATCAGAGACTGAGATCATGACTTTTACATTAACATGGGATGCTGCAATAAATACATTACCCCATTCTGGAGTATCCCACTTTCACACATTTTTCATAGAAAACTCTGAAACATTATGAATTTAACCTGTTACAGAAAGGAACACGTTTTTAAATCATGTAAGTAATCATTAAATGGGAAAAAGATCATCAGAATTTTCTACTCAGATTTTATCTCTGAAGTTTTTTACTTAAGAAGAAAAATTACTAAAATAACCAATTCCATATGATATTCAATGTACTGTTTTTGATTAGAGAGCTATCAACAAAAGGACATATTCTCTGCTCCATAATACACACAACTGGGTGTGAAGCCTCATGCAATATTCTCATATATGTAAAGCACCTGCATTTAAATTGTGAGTCATCTAATGAGGATGTCTTTTTTTTTTCCATTAAAATCCATAGAAATACTATTTATCTGAAAGTGACTGGGGTTTTAAAAATCCTGATCAGTGATCTAGTGACCCAATGGTCATGCAGAAAATAAGGGCTTTAAACATCAATTTCAATGCTCAGAAATGTTGGTCACTTTCAATTCTGTAAGTTCAACTAAAAACGTAGGGAATTTGCTGCTCTCCTCATGTCTCTGATGCCAGCAGTGGATTTCCTAAAGCAGCCAGCTGTTTTTGACAATGTAAACCTCTACGAAATACTTCAAAGAGATACATGACCTGTGTCATGATAATGACATCTGCAGCAGCAGATTCAAGTAAACACCGTGGATTACCAAATACCTGTGCTAAAATACTGAAGAGGGTGGACATCACATATATTCCAACAAGCAATCGTGCCTTTAAAAATGATTAATTTGACCATACATTTGGACAAAAAGATAATATTAAATTAATTTTGACTGAAGACTCCATGGGCATTTCAGTTTTAAGCAACACTGGGGAACAAAAAGTACTTGAAAGCAGCAACCAGTATCTACAACACGTGGTATCTTAATCTATAAGCAGCCTAAATGAGGGTGGTGACCAAACAAAATGGTATTTTCTAAGTCATTATATACAGCAGAACTCCAGGGGAGCTATAATACAAATCAGCTTTATGCAGCAATTAAGGCATTAAGTGAAAGTTGGCATGAAATGTTTAACTACCAGTTTACTGTTAAAAAGGCAACACTATTCTTAGCGCATTACTAAAAATGGATGGTAAAGATACGGAGGAAGGTGAGGAAGAACAGATGCTACCCTGCATATCCTACTAACTGTAATATAAACTACAAGCCATGCTGTTCTGCAACCTAATTCTCAAAAGCTGCCATCCTTTCACCAGAACCTTTAACAACGGAGAAGTACTACCTAGACTTTGGGTTAGTTTCCCTGTATCTATAATATATAGCGTGAGGGGATTTATTTTCAAGCATACATAACAAATGTTGGGTGGAGGCAAAAGCTTGTATTTTTAATGGGATGTTCTTACCTGTCCCTGGAAGTGGACACTTCTCACAGTGTGGGCCCCAGGCTTTGCCAACACTGCAACAGCAAAGCTGCTTGCTGAGCTGAACAGAAAGAGGATGCATGCACTGCTTTCCTGCACTGACAAACCGGTAGCAGGGGCCTTTCTCTTCAGCAACTACAGGATTATCAGCTGCAATGAAAGTGGAAGAGAGGATGCTACTGTTCACACAAAAACCAAACCAGAGACACACCACAAGATTTCCAACAACTAAATGGATTAGTATTACTGCCTTCGAAGTCTTATTTCCAACACCCATCTCAAATCAGAATCACAACACACAAAAAAGCATCTTATTTTGCATCAAACACTCCTGAATTCCAAGTCATCCTAGACCAAGGATAAGAAGTATTCTAAAGAAGAAGGTCCACAGTTGCCATGCTGCCACAATGGAGTCAGAATCCATTCTCTCTCACTTGTCTACAAGTTCAGCTGCTGAAGATGCATCATTGGCATCACACAGTTGTGCCAAGCTACATAGCCACTGGGACACTCATCCATAAGCAGGCTATGTGAGTGAGACTGCAAAAGCACGAACTATCACACATGACAGGTTTTTTATAAAAGAAACAACTACATATTTACATTTTGTTACACTTAGTTTTAACGTGGAAGAGCCAAAGGCCGTAAGCTGTGACTAGTATGAGGAAGCTAAGACCCATCCAGCTTTCTAATTTATATATCCAAATTAACATACGGTTAATGGTTCTGGGTAACTTGTTCACATAAAAACACAAAGACTACTTGATTTTCAACATGACATGTAAAAGCAAAACCAAAAACCAACAACCAACTCCTTTTTTTCTGGTGTTCAACTGAAAAGTGATATGAATTTCTTCAAATTGCTAAGAAACTTTCTCAATAATTGAGTGTCATTAACTAGTAGCATTGGATAATTATGCTGGAAAAAAACTAGAAATAATTCACCTGTGTCTCAAGACTACACTTTATTTTATAAATGCAAAAACATCTCCAAGAAGGAGCTTAGGAGATTAGCTGTTTTTCACATACTCTTCAAGAAAAGAAAACAAATAATTTAGTTGTTCTCTATATCTTTTCTTCTTGCAGAGGTAGTTGATCTCAAAGTAAAAGCTAACTAGTAGAGGGAAGTATTTGCAGTCATGTTGTTCACAACTTCTCCTTTCTCCTAATTCTTTCTTAATTTTTTATCCTTTTTAATGAGAACGAAAATGTGCCAAATGTCATCCTGGGCTAAATATTTAGTAATGGAAATACCCAGATCAAAGCCCCAGAGGTGGAACAGAGAAGAGCAGGACACAGAAATGATTTTGGCTGGGGAACTAGAAGAGAGGGGAGAAAATAAAGTATGGGAAGGAGATCTCCAAACTACTGAGAAAGACTGAATGTATGGACTGGATGTGGCCTTGAAGGTTTTGTGACAAGAAAGCCAGGAAAAGATGGCAAGGACCTTGGGCAGCCAGCAGTGGAAACCAATGTTTCTGGGACAAGGAGACAGAAAAGAGGCATAAGCATTGAGACTGACTAGATAAAGTGAATAAATTGAGAAGATGAGGTGGGAACAGCAAAGAAAAGGTGACCGATTAGAACAGTTGGGCCCACTGAAATAAATCCTCATCTGAAATACAACGAAGTACCTATTTTGATACTTTTATTAGCACCTTACTTACGTATGCATCTTGAGAGGGTAGGATCTGGCACAAATCCCATTTTGCAGGTACATCTGTAGCTGCCCATGGTATTCAAGCACTCACCATTAGGGCATACTCCCTGCAACTGACACTCGTTGATATCTGTGGGGAAAATTGAAAATAATCAGATGCTGGAAAATGTATTAATATTTATTTCTCTTTCTTAAGAAGTTACCTTTTTTTNNTATTTATTTCTCTTTTTTAAAAAATTTCCTTTTTTTTTTTTTTTTTTTAAATATGTGTAAGAGAACTGTTACAAGTTAACACTCTAATCAACACTTTTCCTCATACTGACATTTGATTTATAACCTTTTAAAACACTGCTGAGAACATAACAGAAACACAGTTAACATTTATACATCATTCTTGAGTACTCTGAATTAATGAAAACCAAAACCACTTTGGCTTATCAACCCCTGACTAGATGATTGCTTGTGCAGCCAAACAAAGCTCACAAGAACATTCACAGAGACAAGTGATGTAGCATAATATACAGGGTGGAACACTGCTTACCACATTTAATACAGTTTTTATTTGCATTTGTATTCAAGAGTGCTCAAAGGTTCATTGTGCTGGCAGAAGCACAATGCAAAACTAACATATCTAGTCTAAAGAGCTTACTGTCTTGATAACAAGAGCACGCTTCAGGAAGCACAGAGCACATGTGACATGAAAACCTGCATCTGTGGGAACACAACTTTGCAACAATTGACAGCTTTGATAAAGTTTGCTGTTACAAGGTCACCTGCACAAGTAAGTGTCCCTTTCAGGGTCTCACTGAATCATCCTTCCACATCACAAGCACTGGACCTCAGGCCTACGTCATACTTGGGGTTGCTTCTGTAATTTGCTTACTCTCAGAACAGGACCTGCCTGACAATCACCTGGATACCATCTGTTACTAAGTCAGCCAAACTAGGATTTCATTTCAGGGGACAGCGACAACATAGCTTTTAGTGATAACCAAAACCTTAAAATAATAGCCAAAATTAAACACATAATTGTCTCTGTCATAAATTTCCACAGCTCCTCTTTCAGAAAAATAGAGAGTGCACATTGAAATAGACCTACTTTAAAATGTTTACATGTATTACTTCTACATAAGATTTCCCTTCCTATCCTTAAGGCTATGAAAAAATATCCTTGCTGGGTACACCTCAAGTGAAAGTCAGATATTCTAGCTAGCTCCTTGAAAATCAGGTATTAGCAATCATTTTATCTAAAATATACAATACTTATTATCCTTCCTCTTAGCTCTTATAAAACCACCACCATTTTATTTCACCTCATTGTATGTTGCTGCCTAATTCAACACTATCAATGAGGGTAAGAAGTTGAAAATACAAAATATAACAGATGTGCTAGAGTTTGCTCTTGGAAACTTAGAGAAAGAACCTTTTTTCTTCATTTTTCTCCCCAAGTTTGGCTACCCATCCCACTACACAAGAGTGCACAATACGAGATTCTAGGAGTTACCATACCAGCTGCTCTTTTTTTCCAAATACTTAGTGTTGAGTTATCCCTCAGCTCTTCAAATGCTATACCTAATATAGTATCTTGACACCACCTGGATAAACTTCTCTTCTATGCACTTAGCTATGTGTGACAGAGAGTGATAATTTATATACTAGAACTTTGGATGAAATGTGATGGAAACCACATGAATTTCAAAGGATCAGCTCTGCCTCAAAGGAATTTTCAAGTGAAATTCCCAGACTACATGACTTTCTAACCTCAGAGGGAGCGGACTATTAAAAAAGGAGAATGGTATAAGAAAAGAGGACAAAAAACATCTGAAATATTCTCTTACAGCAGTCTAACTTTTGCCCCATCCAATCTCTGAGTAGGCTGATATCCTATATAAGCACAGGAGTATCTTATTTAAGGATTGCAGTAATACAGAATATTTATTAAGATAGACTTTTTCTGATGAACTTGAATTTTTTTTCAGATAGTTTCTTCCATTTCTTAGTCAGGAAAGGTTCTTTCTTTTGTCCTGAAACCCTAAAACATGATGGAAGGCATCTACAGTGTTCCAGCTGATCCCAAAGCAAAGATCATCATTGTTTCAATAACATTACAATTCATGAGTATAAAAGCAACAAACTTAAATCTTAATAGTTATCAAACTATATACATTATTGAAATATCCCTAAACAGAAACATATTGATGCTGCTGTAAAGTTGTAAGGAGGAAAGGAAATATTACCAATCCTTCACTTTCAACAATCAGGCACAACAAAGACCTGATGGAAGACTATGAAATACCTAAAAGCTAAACAAAGCAAATACTCAAACGCTCAAGAATCTGCTATTGAATTTTTCGCCTGTAGGTGATTTGGGCTGTCAGATCAGTCCTCAAATGCTAAACCATGAAACAATTCTACTTGCTTTGATGAAGCACCGCCTCAGTTGTCAGAAATAATAAGAAGAGACTGTATCCTTTACTTTGAATACGGGAAAAATCTTGATATCTGAGTTAATTTCAAAATGAAAATCCTCAACACAATTATCAAATTATACACACACTTAGAGGCAAAAAGTACATACAGATTTTGGAGGAAGAGGAAAAACACAATAGAAATTGGTATATATAATGAAAATAAATGCTCTACTTGCTACATGGTAATAACCAGACATTTTTAAACAACTTTCTCCCTTTCCAAATTTGAAGTATAAATTTTTATTTATAGGAAAATTAATCTATACTAATGGGAAAAAAAAAAAAAGAAAGGAAGATCTCTCCTACTTGACATATGTAACATGTCACTTCTTTTGGTCACTTTTTCTGGAAACAGATCCATGTAGAAATAGCAGAAATGCTCTGTCTAGTTAAGTCAGCATTTAGGTTTTAAATCAGCAAAGAAGACAACTTATTTTAACTAATGTAAATTTGACTTGGACTTTATAGTTCTTATTTTCAAGGAAAGACTAAGTCTCTTGTTCGCTACCCATTAAAACACATTGCTATTTGCTTAAATGTGATCATGAAAAATCTGGCACTTTTCCTTTTTATTTAGGAGAATAATTGTACCATTCTACGTGTATTTAAGCAAGGCAAGTAATTACATAGATTATCATAAGTGAACTTATATTATCAGTGTTTAAAATTATTAACAATGCATTTTTCATTTATTAGATGATAATTTTACTCATTCTTTGCATCCACCTTTATTTTAAGGAATATTAAAAATCTATGTATGGATAAACTTTATTATTTGAATACTAGAAGTATAGAGGTATATTGAAAACAAAAAGCAAAGTCCTGCAGACACAGATACAGT